>OZ023205.1:69608144-70208144 GCA_963995525.1 Escarpia spicata | reverse complement strand
TCATGGGGGTATGAGAAGGTGTGTAGTTGGGGTATGAGAAGGTTGTAGTATCAGAAGATGTGTTTTATCAAAAAGTATGTAGTTGAAATGTAAGAAGGTGTGTAGTGCGGGAATCAGAAGGTGTGTAGTGCAGGAATCAGACGGTGTGTAGTGCGGGAATCAGAAGGTGTGTAGTGCGGGAATCAGACGGTGTGTAGTGCGGGAATCAGAAGGTGTGTAGTGAGAAATGAAGTGCGATAAATGTGTCTTCTAATCCTTCCTCTGCCCATCTGCAGGTGAATCACTTCCCTGGCTCCTTCCAGATGGGAAGGAAGGATCGACTGTGGCGGAACCTCTCCCGCTTGCAGGTGCATTATGGGAAGAGGGAGTTCAACTTCTTCCCCCAGACGTTTGTGCTGCCAATTGACGCGAAGCTGTTGAAGCGTGCGTGGGACGAGGGCGGTCATCGCCACAAGTGGATCATCAAGCCGGTCAGTGCTATAGATACACCACACGTGTCAACATCTGCTCGTGAAAAGCGAGAAAGTGCTCATAAAAATGGAAAATTCTCATGACAATCGGAGAATGGTCTCCTCCATTTAAATATTTAGTAATTTTTTTTTCGTAATTTTATATGCCATTCATGTATGCAACGAACGCCCACGTGATTTACTGTAGAATCACGAGAGAGCACAGAAACAACCTTGAATGCAACCAATAGATCGATTTTACCATGTGTTTGTTTTTTACTATTCAAATAATGGAACATTTTGCGTAAAAGCAAAACCCAGGGGGAAAAACTGTCTTTCCCACCCGAAAACTAAGTTGACACCTATGAATACACACATCCTAATAAATCATAATAAAATTGGAGGTAGTCGCATCATTTCACAATGTCCATGAGAACATACAGCATTACGTATTGGAGGGCGGTGGTTAGGTTGTTAACACACAATGAGGATAATAAATTACACTAGTGGCGCCAACCATTGAGTATTTTAATGCACAGTTACAACACTAATATGGCTTTCAGGACCAAGATAATGTCTTGCCAACCATGCGACGTCATTTGAACCCGATGTAGTTTTTGGCTCTGGTTTGGCCAGGCATATGGGTAACCCAATATATGGGTAACCCATCGTATGGGTAACCCAACATCATCCACCACATATTGGATTTTTTAACTGCAAATTTATGAAACCACCCTTGTCCCAGAATTTGTTTTCTTGAATTTTACATAAAAAATTAATCTGTGATTCATTTATGATTGAATGTTATAGCAGTTGCCTGCAGTATAAAGATATCTGGTCGTTTGAACTTTTTGAAAACCCCCAAAGACAAGTCCTGTTACTAATAGTTACAAAGTCATGATCTCTGCTGTTTCCAGCCAGCTTCAGCCAGGGGAATTGGCATCCGCGTCATTCACAAATGGAATCAGATTCCAAAACGACGACAAGTGATTGTGCAGAGGTAGGGACCAATATGCATGTTTGCGTAGACATGTTAATTCATCTAGAGTTTCTTTGAATATTGGTGTACCAGGTTAGAGAAGATGAAAATGAACAACCCTAGAATAAGAAATAGGCAACTGGTTTGTTGGGTGACCAATTTTATCCTGTTTTTACTGAAAAGCAGGATATTTTTATTGGAAGGGTCAGGAGATTTTAATAATTTTACTCTAAATTCAGGAGATCGCGCGTCATATTTGTAGATGTCATATGACAAAACACAGTTCAACCGCAAAATAATATCATATTTATTCATTTAAATCACCTCTTATTTTAGACTATTTACTTTTACCTAAATATGTAAATAATTTTAGCAACTTTATATAAAGCACCAGAGAATTTTATTTAAGTGGATTCTTGCATTGTACAATTTTACATTACTGTATAATTGATGTAATGTCGCCAGTCTTGAGTGTTGTGACTGCGAGTCTGTCGTGTTCTGTCAGGTACCTGTCCCGTCCTTACTTGATCAATGGCAGCAAGTTTGACCTGCGACTCTACGTCTACGTCACGTCCTACGACCCACTCAGGATCTACCTGTATGATGACGGTCTCGTCAGATTCGCCTCATGCAAGTAATGTCCAACAGGGGGTAAAATGGGGTAGAAATGGGTGATGTCGGGTAGATTGTATAAAACCTTGCAAACATGCCGGTTTTGGGGTTAGACATTTTTGAAACTAAATGTAAAATTCGATGTAAAATGAAGCAACATCTGGTAGATTTCATCAGAACTCTTCACAGTTTAATTCTGATGCAGTTAAAGGTTTATCATGTTATACCTACATCAACAAAATTCTGCCTAGCGACTTTCTGTCACTTGGAAAAAAATCTATAAATACGGGATATGGCAATAGTCATCCTGAAATTAAAACAGTTGACTGAATCGAGGTTGCTCTTAAGCTGATTGGTGTAAGTATTGACATTATAAGCTTAGATACTTAGTGGTGTGATGTTTAACAGGTCTGTGTGAGATGTCTAGTGCTGTAGTGTAGTGTGTAGTTTGTGCCTCATACTCTCGCTTTCAGCTACAGCCGCCAGATAGCTCCTTGGAGTGAAAAGGGAGCCAAGTGCGTAAGTCACCCCTGCTGGTACATAGCCTCTCCATAGACAAGACTCTAGCACAACCTCCGGATGCACTGCGGATACTGGGCACCTTGTGGCCCCAAGCTGATATGCTAGGGATCTCATAACAGGTTGCAGCCTTAAAGGTTCAGTATGCAAGGCCCACCAGCGTGTGGATACGTCCCGATGATGTCCCATTCCAACTCCCAACTATGGGTAAATAGTACTGGGCAGATCACGCTCACTAGCCATGGTAGGCAGGTGATCTAGGAGAAGGAAAACCGCACTAGCAGGTCAGCCAGGACAGCGCTGCTGAGTGACTGTGATGTCCCAAATCATATGGTGGTCCAAGTAACAGTGAGAGAGGGCTACCCCGTCCGGAACAACCGACACGCCGTCTACCTTGGCAGCGGCGAGAGGTCAACGGAGTCCAAGGGATCGTCCAGCCGGCAGCGATCCAGATGTTAGAGTGCATTTATGTATCAGGTTCTGTCTGGAAGCCTGTTATTGTGACACCAAAGTGTTTAGCTGTTTGTAACTGAAGCCACCGTGTTTCAGATACTCGTACTCCACAAAGACTCTGAGCAACCGCTACATGCATCTAACTAACTACAGCATCAACAAACGCAACGACGGCTACAAACAAAACGATGACGAGAACGTGTGTCAGGGACATAAGTGGTGCGTTGACATTCATCTTTACAAATGTTATTGACATAAATGACATCAGGCAAAGCACACTATGAGTGGTCGGTCAGCCGGCCGGTTAGCCAGCCGGTAGCATATATCTTAGAAAGCGGAAATCACAACATTTGGAAGATTCATGCACATTCAGTAACTCTAGCTAGTTTGACTTTAAGCATCAACTGTCGATCTTTAATATACCAAGATTCAGATAATTTTTGAAAGGCTCAAACAGTACTATGAAAGGTGTATGAATTATCATTAATGTTCATGAAAAACATTGTACAACAACTATGGTGAATAAGACAAACCCACAATTGTGCCTTTGTTGCTGTTGTAGGGCCCTGAAAGCCCTCTGGGGCTACCTCAAGAAGTATGGCATCAACACTGCAGCCATTTGGGAGAACATCAAAGACATCATCCTCAAGACGGTGATCAGGTGAGACAAGGTCATGACAAGGTTATTACTACATCTACAGCTGCATTTCCGTTCAACACAAATAAATCTGCATTGCACATTTCAGAAATGGAAAAAAACTGTATTTTTCTAGCAGCCTATGTTGAAAACTGCTCACTCAAGGTAAAAAGGCTGACCCTTTCATTGTAAAACATCACATTTTATAAACAATATATTCTTAATATTTCAAGTTAGATTAATTGACGTGTGTTACTTCGTGGTCAGCTCCGAGACGTTCATCAACAGTCTGGTCAAGAGCAATGTCCGGCGACGGTATTCCTGCCACGAACTCTTTGGCTTCGACATCTTCCTCGACGAGACCCTCAAACCCTGGATCATCGAGGTCAACATCTCGCCCAGGTCAGTCTCAACATCTCTCCCATGTCAACGTCTCTGTCCCAGGTCAGTGTCAACATCTCTCCCATGTCAGTGTCAACATCTCCCCCAGGTCAGTGTCAGCGTCACTTACAGGTCACTGTCAACATCTCCCCCAGGTCAGTGTCAACATCACTTACAGGTCAGTGTCAACATCTCTCCCAAGTTAGTGTCAACATCTCCCCCAGGTCAGTGTCAACATCTCCCCAGGTCAGTGTCAATGTCTCTCCCAGGTCAATGACAATGTCTCTCCCAGGTCAATGTCATCTCTCCCAGGTTAGTGTCAACGTCTCTCCCAGGTCACGAGGGATTACATTTATCCGTTAGGACATGCCAATTTGTTTGAAAACGGTCTGCAGTGTTTCTCTTCACCAAATTAGTATGGCTCAGAGACCACTCAATTTCCAAAACATTTAGCTGTTATTCCTGGGTTAGTGACACTGGTCAATGTGTTACCGAGCACAGGTGACAGTTAACTGTAGTTTGGAAGTTGGTTTCATGAAGCATCCATACATACAAACCTTCATACAAACAGTAGTTACGTAGTACATTCTACGTCAAACATAAGCGTAAGTTTCTTCATACTGTATGAACGCCTATTGCAACTGGCCTTGTGAGGTTTCAAGACAACCTCCACTAAAATTTTAAGTTGATATATTGTCTACCTATAATAATTGTTAAACCTGTGATATATACAAATGAACGTCTAATGTATGTCAGGGTTTTTGTTAAGAGCCGGACTTTGGTAATTTATCCAACTATGACGATCCATGTACCCGGCTATTGAGAAGGGAAGCTTTTTATTAGCACCCGTGATTCGCAAGACACCGCTTTGGAGTGCCTCTGTGTTACAAATTATGCTGTACAGCGTCTATAAGTTCCACAAACAGTTCAGCGCACCGATGATGATTATGACATATTGCAACAAAACAGCGCGGTCAACAACTTATTTTTGCGTAAATAAACTGCACAGTTCGCATCCTGAGTTTCTGGTTTGTGTTGTTCCTCTGAATTTACTTCCCACAATTCTTAGCGTTTGTTATTCCCGATAGAGTCTGCCATTGCGCTACTTTTCATAGACGGGCGCCCCTGGTGAACCGCTAAGCAAAAATGTTGATGTAGCGACGTTATTTATAAAATTAAGACAGACTAAGCTAAGAAGCAGAAATGTTAGAAGTCATGGAATATAGCTACATATGAGTATTTAATTGCGGGAGTTTTACGGAATTAATGATAATACTGCTTTGACGTAGATGCATGGCATGTTTGCCACCATAAAAAAAGTCGTGTCGGAAGTCCTCAAAATAAAAGCGAAACTGTCAAGTGACCTGTCTTTCTTTGGCTTCTATTGGTTTCTGATTTTGTTTCCAATTCGGTGTATAGCCACCCACTTTTTATATCAGTATTGATTCAGTAGGTCCAAACAGCCCTCCGGTTTGCATCAACCAGAATGATTATACCGTTCTTTTCACGCGTGTTGCATGCTAACCCACGGCTCCAGCAGCGCAGACTGACACAAACTGCAGCGCTATTTGGACCTCAAAGGTGGCATAGAACGCAATATTTAATTCGTATTTAATAACATCACATTCACATGCCTGAAACTATGTTGAATGGTGAAGAAAACACTAAGGTATAAAATGTAGACAAATAGTTAGGCTGCAGTTATGATATATAACGGTGACATTGAGGTGGGCTTATTTCACAAGATTCCCATCCAAAGCTACAGACTCCAGAAGGCAGGTGGACTAGAAAGCTTTAAGCTTATCGACAGTCGAACAATTTCACCTACATATAACCCGCCCCTATCAAATATTTATTAATTCTATTTTTAAATATGTTCACACTGATAGAATTAACACAATCAACTTGCTAGACCAATTCAAAGTAACGTATTTGTGTAGTGATATATATATATGTAATTTATGAAGATTTGGCTATGCCTAGCAGCAAACGAAATGCTACAATCTTGTTATGTTGGAAATAACATATTGATGGTAATAATGAACCTTGTTTTGTATTAAACAACATGATAGACTGACAATGTGTAAATATGAACTCCATGAAGAGGGATGGGAATTCTGCCAGCAGTTATTTTTTTACGATGGACATGCTTTAATCATAAAGCTTGTGATACCACTGTGAAACACTTAAACATTATGTTAAATATTAATTTTTATAGTAATAAATATTATGAAACCAACTTATGAGTACAACCCTTTTGTGCTTCGACTTGGAGCTGGATTAATCCTGGCAATTCCTTGATGCATAGATTCCATTTCCACCATAGGGGTAGGAGAATGAATGCCTTCGTAGCATTATCTACAGATAGCAGTGTCTGTAAACTCAGAGATACGTAAACCTAAATTGTATGTTAACTGGACACTGATTTTTTGAAACAATTAACATAGATGGAACTTAACACAAGTCAAAACAAACTGTCTATGATTTAATAGTGTTACATCATATTATAGTCATGTTGTATATGTAGCATGTCTGCCACCAGGGCCACCTTAACAAAAACCCTGGTATCTATAGTCTAAACTGTGAGTCAAATGTGTTGCTAATGACCCCACCCCTACTTTTCCATGCCTCTAACTGCCCCTTGTTTCTCTCAGCCTGCACTCGAACTCTCCCTTGGACATGAACATCAAGGGGGGTATGGTGAAGGACATGCTCAACCTCGCTGGCTTCCAGATTCCCGACCGCAGCGAGGTCGTGTCAGTGCCCGGCACTCCGCCTCCACCTAGGTACGTTTGAGGTCACGGTCGTGTACGATGTCATCAAAACATTCCCACATTGAAAAAAATACGGCAGAACAATTGACACTTCAAGATAAATTTTTAATGATAGATTTTATTCTTGCCCAGTTTTTTGTTTAATTTATTGATAACATTTTAGGTAAAATAATATTATTTAACTCATTGAGTTGTTAGCAGTTTTGTATTTTCAGTATATTGTATATATTTTAATTTTGGGCATCAGTTTATTATTTGTTAATCACATCCTCCCTCCTTGGGCTGGATCCAGCCACATAGTTGTAATTAAATACACTTGTAAAATATTGTAATTCATGTTGATTTTTAATTATGTTATTTGATTCCATACAATTTCAACAATTAGATTATTTACAATTAAATGCATTATTGTTTTTATGTTGTACATAATTTCACCCAAAAAACTACCAATGTAACTGTCGGACATGCGAAATGATGGCCTTGTTGCTTGCAGTAAGTACACCGTGCCCAAAGGCATCTGTATAGACAAACGACTCTGGCCAACAGCCACAAGTCATGACGAACGCACAAAACACTCCTACTACGTCCAACGACACGCAGACGAGGTGAGATACTGGCGACAGCCTGTAGTAAAACCTTTTGTTTGTATAGTGCTGTATACCCGGATATAAGACCTGATCAGAGGCGATTAAAATACAAAGTTAATCAAACATAATCACTTTAAAAGGGAAATATATATTAGTGAAGAAATAACTTTTAATGTACAATATTAGCTAAATACGCACTAAAAAGCTATTTATCTAGTCACTACTATAAAATAAATCAGGTAATAAAAATAAGTGAACTATTAAAATGCCATGAAAGGGCAATCATGTCAGTGATGATATGTTATGTCTACTGTAAAAGGTTCTATAAATAGAGCACATTTATTTCATTACACAATTATTCCCTTTAAATGACATGTTCTCCGTTTGATGTACCTCTGGTTTTCTCCACCAGAGCATCCAGTCGACAGTCCTTGACATCATCACGCCGGATGACCTTCGCATTCTTGTCGAGTCTATAGATGAGGACAGCAGGAGAGGCAACTTCCAGCGAATCTTCCCATCGTTGACGTCGCAGAGATATCAGCAGTTCTTTGACGCCCAGCGCTACTACAACATACTCCTGCAGACCTGGGTCCTCCGATACAACCGCCTCGAGGCTAAAGGTATAGTTACATCCATTCATTTGGCTAAATGTTGCTGCATTAATGTCCTGCTTGAAAAAGCCTTGATCTTGCACTTGCTTGTGTTTGCATATGCATGAATGCATTAGTGATGAAAAAAGAATGTGTTTTGTTTTATTAAACTATGAGCAATCAGGTTGGTAAAGTAGCTGTGATGAATGGAACGTTTCTATAATTGAGATACACAAATAAAACCAACTGACTTATCAGATATTACTGACAGTGTCTTGCTGTTCACAGTGTGGAGTTAACGATACTAGTGTGTATTCGTGGTAGGGAGTTTCGTTGTTTTAAAATTGTAAGTGTTTCACACTAAGCAACTTTTATAAAATTTGGGATTTATAATATGAACATCCTATGGAAGAATTTGTCCACGTTTTTTGTTCAAATTATTTTTTATTACATATGGCAAAAGTAGGAAGCACTGGTATGATGCTGGGCTGACAAGCATTGTGGTCTGGGTCTAACTGTGCAATATCTGTCAGTTTCATCATAACCATATTGTCTGGTGATTTTAGTGACTGCCTCATAATAATTTCTTACAATTTCAGCAATAATTGTTTTAATCATGTTAATGTTGCTATAATCTGATGATATTTTAATTTGTTTAATGTTGAACACTTCAAATTATTTCTTGTTCATCAACATTTGCATTGTAGTTTGCTACTTAAAAATATTCAGGATATTGGATTGTTAAACTCTTTGTTAATTACAGTGATTAATACATGATCGATATTCGAGAGCATCCACGAAGCAAATATTTTAAGTAGAAATTGATGCTATGTATGCAGAGAATGATGAGTGAATGAGTGTGTTTATGTGACGGATGTCTCTGTTTGCAGGAATTATGCTGCTAGAATCACTTTGTCAGAAACGACTTCATCTCATGAACCCTACAACGGACACTCGGCACCACGTAAGTACACATCTGTCCGTCCGTCCATCTCTTCATATGTCTTTCCATTGATCTATATGTCCGTTCATATCTCCAGTTTTCTGTGTCTGTCAGTCCACCCGTCCACCTGACAGAGCCATCTGGAAAAGAGGAACTATGGGAAGAGAGCTGATGGAGCACTGTTCTCGCCATAATCCACCAACAGATATTCTTCCCTTCTGCACTGTCAGCTGTCTATGTCCATCAGTGTGGTCTGTCTTAAAAACTTGGACGTCACTTGCAGGGTTCTGAAGCAGATGTAGATGTTTCAGTATTTGTGACATTATGTTTCAGTGGGTTCCTTCGCGCGCCTTTATGTCCAGAGTGGTCAGTGCTCCAGCCATTGCCTTGACCAAGACAGCTGAGTGAGTATACGTCCTACACAGGGACACTTGTGACAAAGGGGACATGTCAACAGATTAGTGGATGGGTTACTACTGTACTTTTGAGGCATTCCTCTGACTTGGTGTTTCTGGTAATGTTTTGAACTTGGAGTGTGGTCATGGTACCCAGACTATGATCGCTGTACTGTGGGTGTTAGGGATATTGATAGCCAACTATCGCCGAGTCCAGGCGTCAGGGTTGTGACTTGCATATGCAGTTGGGCAAATTGTTTTGAACAGGTTGACAAAAGAAAAATTTTTAATGTTCCTGATTTTTTTAACTTGTTGGATATAACTTAATATATATAGTACTGTATATAATATGTACTTGCACATACACACACACACACACACACACACACACACACACACACACACACACACACACACACACACACACTAAAGGTACAGAATATGGGATACCCACTCAATATTTTAGGTGGGTGTTCTGCGCCCAGTATTTCCACAATTTTGCTAGAATCCAGGCATGGATTTGGTGGTTGACA
This sequence comes from Escarpia spicata, assembly GCA_963995525.1. Lineage (NCBI taxonomy): Eukaryota > Metazoa > Annelida > Polychaeta > Sabellida > Siboglinidae > Escarpia > Escarpia spicata. Next base: position 70,198,289 of record OZ023205.1, on the reverse strand, counting down.
GACATCAAACCTCCCAATATTCAACAGTTTCCAGCACCTCTGGAATCTGGATTTTTCACTTCATTGATGCATAAAAAACCACTTATTTTGTTATAATAATCTAATTTCATAAAAGCTATAATAACGAGATGTTTGTCTACAGAGTGTGTCAACCTCTGCCGAGACTGCGTCGACGCCGCGACAGCAGCGTCACGACTTCGCAGTCGGGTAGTTCCTGCTGCACACCAAGTGGGGGCACTGCGAGTCAATCGAGCTCCGACACGAACACGATGTCGGCGTCAACCAGTTGACAACCACTGCGCCTGCCCCCTGTCAGTCACCTCATCAGCAGCATCAGCGCACCATCCTTCCGCATCGAGGACAGTCGTGTCACCACCGTCAAGAAGGTGGCACCACGACGTCGACGCAGTTCTGGCACGAAGCACATGACGAAGGCCCGGAAGCGAACGTCACGACGCAAGGGCTCGATCGCGACTGTCAGCACCTCGCTTCTCGGGGAGATGATCCCCGAGGTCGACAATGAACACGATGGACAGAGCAATGCAGGAAGTGAGGAGGACAAAGGTATTCCTATTAAGTCACACTCAATGGGGTCATTGACCTTGCCAGGAGAGCCACGTGACATGACAGTGGCCATGGTGCAGTGTCACTCAACAGTGCAGGCGTACTCTGCGCCGTGCACTGCCGGTGCTGATGGGGATTGTGGGCAGTAGGGGGGTAGGCAAGTAGGTAATTATTACACGGGACTGCACAGCGCATGCAGTCCTCACGTTAATGTTACGTCCAATTCTCTGGTGCTTACTGGTAGTGATGATTAAATGTGTTAAGTGATAGTTGATACTGTCAGTGTGTTTGTGCCCTACCGCCACTGGTTTGTGTTTACATCAGAATGTTATGTTCAAGGACATGTGTTGTACATTTGCAAAAATCACATTTTCCAAACGTTAGTTTATTACGTCAACTATGATTGGTCACAACCAAGTATTGGTTTGTTCCACCAGCCATGTTAGCTCGGCTCCGATTGGACCTCAGCTAAGACATAACTAGCCCAAATGTAGAAGAGACAAATTCTACCACACATTTAATTGTTTAACACATTAAATGGGGTGACTTTATACTTTAAGTGGATCCACGGGAGAATAATGAAACATCACAACTTGTTCATGAGAAAATGTATCGTACTTAGCTGGTGCCTCCCAATGTGGAAATGTTTTTGTGTGCAATGTATGTCTGTTATTGACAATATCTCGTATCAGATATATTAGTCAGTCAGTATATTGTTTTCATGTATACATCTCCATCACTGTGTTTAGATAGGTATTACTATACCTGATATAATAATATATATGCTATGGATTCTTGCAACATGGACTCCGGATTTAAGGAACATCCACTAAAGGAACGTTTATAAAATCTTTGTTCTGACATAAACTGTTTTGTGTAGTCGTGGCTATAAGGACCGTCGGACAATGTGACCAGGGTTTATCATGTTCTTTATAGGAACAGTCCAGTGCGTATGTAATGATCAATGCAAGATACAGTATGTCAAGTTGAAATATAACATGGTCTATGGACATATATGTTATTTATTTATGTCTCTAGAGCTTGTTATTGTGTGTATTATTCACATTGTCCGTGTTGACAGTAATCTTCTGCAAGAACTCGACTTGTTTAACTTTTGGACATGCATTCTTCATTACTATGGAACAGTGCACTGTCGTGCGGCTTTTAATGTGATGGAATTTGTTATTTATTAACAAAACATGCATTTTGCATCAAAGTACAGACAGTGGCAACCTTCTGCCGCACAACAACGTGTATTGCTAGACATATCGCTGGAGCATTTGAGGTGTTTTTTGTTATATGTTTGTGCTACATCATAATGTCAAATTATCTTGTCGTTACATTTCTAATCAGTGTTCTTCCAAATATGCATTGGTTTTCAAAACGTGTTATGTAATTAATGTCAAGCATAATGTAACTTTATACAGCACAGCGCCATTAGCTGGTTTTTGAAAAAAGAGAACATTTTTTTTATAATTATGTATATATATATATATATAAATAAAATATTATATAGATGTTGTATAACATCATCGTTGCACACAAAATGCAATTGTCACCGGAATTTGATTTATACTGATTTACTGATATGTAAATTTATAAGTAATGTTCAACATTACCATGTGATATTTATTCAGGCTGTTTGTTCTGCATAATCATGTGATATATATAAATGATATTTATTAAATAGGCAACTTATACGATTGTGTTACTGAGCATAATTTGGAGGTGAGAATAAATGCGACATGCCATATCTATCCTCATATCTGTCTGTGTCTACGAATATGATATTACCAAATTGGAAAAACCAACTTTGACAGTAGCTGGTGCTTGACAACACACGCGGTTTCAGCACTTACTATTTTCTTACGTTAACCGTATTGAAGCAGAACTTTGAATGATTACAGGACACATGCATCCTAACCTCATTGAACCAGGATAAGAAATTTCCGGTTTTTGTACTGCTCCAAAGATCACTTTTGTGAATCGTGTAAATCCGGGGAGAAAAAAAGGAATGTTGGGGGGGGGTAGGGCATATACAATCCTGGACAATTCACTGACGATCTATCTGTGGATTGAGTTAACCATCTATCCAACGAGTGTCGCCACGTGTTAATGACGCTTCCTGGCGATTAGAGACAGAACCGACCCAACCGAACCCGTGAATCTGCGAAGTAAAACCCTTTGTTCTGTCGGCTGTTCGCTTAAGCGCTTTCGAAGTACGCGCACAAAAGCAGTGGACCAATAGGAAACGACGATGTATTTTGTTGAGATGTCGATCATTTTCGAACACAATGGGTAATCGACGATTTGTTGTACGGCAAGACAAATATTGCGTGAAGGACATTGACAAAAGTGTCAAGAATAAGTGGAATTGGGCATGGCTGGAGAGATCGGCTGGAGACATGTTGGATATACTCATCAGTAAATTATCAGCACGGAAAGCGTACTGTTTGTGGTGCGAGGCCGATGTCAATTATGCGGATTGGATACTGCAGGCTACAGTCAAAGAGGAACCGAAGGCATTGAAGTACACACGCTGGCACTGCCCACGCTGGTCACCAATGTTCTATTAGAACCTGAACAGAGGGTGTATCACATGGAAGTTCGCCGATTCCATGTAGACAACACACTTCCACAAGCACCCACAAGTTCCAGATTGGACTCGTGGTGGGCTACAATATTCTCTACTGGCAAGTTCCCAGCCTTGCCAAAGCTGGTGGCTGCAATGATGAGCTGCTTTCATGGTCCTCAAGTGGAAGGGTGTTTTAGTCACATGTCTAGCATCATGAATACTGCCACTGCCAGAAAGAATGTTAGTACATTCAACACTATCCAGACAGTGAAGTACTCACTCATGGCAAGCAACAAGACTGCTATATAGGACTTCCACAAACAGGACTGGTCGCCTCGTTCACAACACGAGGGGTGCATACAAAATATACTCCATCCATCTTGCTGAGGAAGGAACTATGAAGGAGGAGTAGAAAACTGACCTGAACATGTCAAAGACGAAGGCAGCCACCATGTACGAAGCTAAGGAAGCAGTTGAGCTGGCAACAAAGAAAGCTAGAATGGCCCATCAACGGGCTGTTTTGACAAAGCTGGCCAAGGAGAAAGCTGCCTGTCAGCCAGCTCTTGTTAAGCCTAGAAATTATAATTAACAAATGAGTTAGTACTATGACAACGTGTGCGTGAGTCCGTGTGCTTTTTTTGCTATTGAAAATGTTAAGATTTTCTATTTAATATTGCTCAAAATACACCATATGTCGTCTACAATAAAAAAACATCTCTGAGGACTCCCCCCGATTAGATGAGACAGTCCTCTCGGGCTGAAATGTGGGCCACAGGTAAATTTCCGGTTTTTTCTCTGAATGTCACTCATCCCTGTTTAACACACCACCCAAACCGGAACATAATCTCTACGTAACCCTTATCTTTGCCGTAAGAACTAGATACTTGGAGTGTGTGCTGTAGTTCAGAAAATTTTTGGGGAGTCTATTCATGAAGGGCGGAAGGAAAATTAAATAACGTTATCGACTGGGATGTAGCTGTGTTACTAGACAGGAAACAGAAGACGGAAAGAGCAGTAGACAACAACAATAGAAGTCAATGAAGTCTATAAAAAACCTACAAGTTGTTGGAAATGTACGAATGTGAAGACAATAACAAACAAATGCTCATTGAAACATAAAAAACTATACAAACTCTGCAGACTATATGACGGTGAAGAGAAGATTAAGAGAAGCTAAGACAGCTCTCACGGTGAACAAAGATGTTAGCACTTTAGAACGTTATGTGGGGAAAGCAAAAACAAATAAGTGACAGTGATTGTCGGCAGGTCAGGTGGTCATAATAAAACTAATTTCAATCAAACTCTGGCCCCATCAGAGTGCCGAAAGCATGCCTGGGTCATATCAATATACATGAAGCGCCAGTATAGACAACTAGTATATCAACGAACAGCAAAGAACATTTATTAACGCATCAAACAGTGCGCGTAAACATGCCGGAGGGCGAGACCAGTAACGTGACTCGCGTGAGCCGCAATCCCACAGATCTACATATATGGATATGACGATAGACTGGCGCGACCACTTTCCTTTAAGTCCTCTTCTATTCTAAGCAAATTATAGTAAGTCAACTGACTATTAATTTTGTGATAAACAATTAAACACAATGTAAAGATGCAACAATTAACACACAAACTGTTTATGAAGTGACATAGTCTTGTAAGTACTTGGGCTTGACACGTCTGCGGACAGGTCGTGGATTGTCGGCCGGTGTGTCGATTTCAGCTACGACTTCGTCAGTTGGAGTTGGTAGGACGGGTACCTCCAGCGGAGTAGCGATCGTCAGCGGAGTCTGAGGGGCCTCGTCGAACGAGACCACCGGGGCGTCTTCATCGGACTCGATATCACTGCCAGTGTCGTGATGGGGCGGTGGGGCTACGGTAGTTGGTCTGGAATTGGGGACTAAGTAGCACTCCGAGAGTTTCACCTTGTATGATGATGCACGAAGCTGGTGGCCGCTGAATTTTCGAATGAAACACCAGCGGTCTTCGACGGAGGTGACTAAATATCTGTCCCTCGCTGATGACTTGTTGCGATCGGATGTTATGTATACCAAGTCACCAACGTGGATTGTGTGTGTAGAAGCTTCTCTACCACGGGGGGCTTTCGCGAGTTCACTGTGAGGGTGGTTCCGTTCCCGCGACTGTTGTTGTTCCGTGATGAGAATGCGGTCAGCGATAGGTAGCTGCGCATTAGTGAACTGATCTCTCTGGAACCACATTTCTCGTGCCGAAAGGCCTCGGCTGCGGATTCGCGAGTTGAGCCGCGAGGTAGCGACTGCTAACAGTAGTGGGGACACAGTGCCGCCGCCTGGCTCTTGTCGGAGTATTTCGTCCTCCACTTCCGCCACTGCCTTCTCTGCCACCGGATTTTTGTTGGCGTTTTTGATTCGACCGATTTCGATACTGATGCCCAATCGTTGTAGTGTTGGGTCATCTACGAGAGCGATGAATCCGGGTGCGGGATCCACCCGAACGACAGCTGATGGTCCGTCAATGGGGCGAAGTTCCATGCAAAGACGGGCGAGACTGTCACGCAAGGCGTCGTGACGTTCGTTCTCTATAACACACGTAGACGTGTAGCTAGTCACGGTTTCGCGTACGACGAAGATTAGTTGACGATTGCGTTTGATCACGTCGGCTGCAAACGAGATCCCAACGGCGTCGGGTGCGTCAGTTGAGGTCTGCTCAGTGAGCGTTGTAGGGACCTTTTTCAGCGATGCACACACATGGCACATGTCGGTTACGCGCTCGATTGTGCTGTCCAAATCTAGCGCGAAGAAACTGCGACGCACTACGACTTTTAGTTGATTTTTGGATGGATGACTCAACTTCAGATGTATCGCAGTGAGTAGACCATTCAGTACCTGGTGAGGTACGACAATTAGTTCTCTGGATGGTGCGAATGGCACGTCTTGTCGGACCACAACAACGCCGTCGCGAGCCAGTGTTGAGGTAGTTAGGTATCGCTTAACGTCTTTGATGTTGGTTAGTTTCTTTGATGGGCGAGTGCCTTGTTTCAAGTGGGCACGGACGCGGCGCAAGTCTGGGCATTCTGCTTGTGTTGATAACCAGGCCGACCTACTCGTGAATGGAAGGCGAGCAGAGCCGGATACGATGTCTTCGACGCTGATGCTACCGACGACGGACTCTTCGATACGTGATATGAATGCGCATATCTGGCAACGCGGCTCCATGCATTCCGGCGCGTTTCGGCTGGCAAAGTCGGACGGCACATTCGCGTCTCCCGAGAGATGGCGCAGAGTGACTTGGTATATCGAGTCGATCGTCAAAAACGAAGTTACGCGTGGGCTGGAGGAGAATTCTCCGCGGCATAATTTGTCGATTGCCTGGACGCATGGCTTGCTGTCCGTGAGAAGGCACGGCTTAGACTTGGACTGGATTATGTACGGGCTGAAGTGCTTAACTGCGGCTGCAATGCCGAGCGCTTCGATCTCACATGGTAGCCAAGTCACCTGGTGCTTTTTGAGTTTAGCACTGAAGAATCCTGCAAGGAGGGTTTGACCGTTGCGTGATACGTACAGAGTGGCACCGATACCGCGCTGTGTGACGGATCCGTCGGTGACGATCCACAATTGGTCATCAGGTCTTGGCAAGGTGATTGACCTGTTAGTTGACAGGGCCTTCTGGGCTGTACAGAACGCCTCGTGGAGGTTTTCGGACCAGCTTATCGGCTCCTGAGACTTCTTCCCCGCGATGTGTGATTCGAGAGGAGCGAGCACCTTGGAACTCTGCGGGATGACACGTCCCAGTACTTTGAAAGCGCCAACGAAGGAACGCAGCCCGAGAACGGTCTGTGGTGGTACACATGACGACAGTGTTGTGATACGATGGGGGCTGGCGCGTATTGTGCCTTGAGACCAAACCCAACCCAGAATGGTAGTAGATGTGGGGAAAACGCGTGTCTTCTTCGCCGACAGACGTAGATCGCATAGATCAAGGGCATCGAGAACGCGACCCCAGTTGTCTAGTAGTTCTTCGGGTGAGTTTCCTCCGCAGTACAAGTCATCGGCCAGTTTGGCCACAACTCCGTCTTGCAGAAGGTCGCCTAGTACTCTGCACATCAGTTCTTCAAGTGCGGTCTCAGAACCGGGCATCCCCATAGCGCATCTGGTGTAGACACGTACTCCACGGAATGGTGTTGCCACTCCACAGAATTTCATTGACTCCTTCGCTAGGGGGATCTGATAGAAAGCACTGGTTAGATAAGACACCACTATGTATTTCCAGCACGCGATCTGGCGGAGGGTAGAGTCAACATCTGGCATGAGTGACGGTTGTGGTTTACTGTACCTCCCAACGTCTGAGAAGGCAGTAACTAGCCTCGATCCTCCATTCGGCTTGCGAACGAGGAACGATGGGTTCAGGTACTCGACGGATATTCCGGCATCTTCCGGTCGTTGGAACACGCCAACCGCCTCCAGCTCGTCGAACTTCTCCTGCAGTTCGGTCAGTTTTTCGCGCGCGTATTGAGGACATCTTCCTTTGCGCTGAGGAGGCAGGACCGGACCCATGTTGACGACTGCCGTGAAAGGCCCCGCATGTCCATTATAGCCCACGATGCTCGGGTTGAAAACGGAGTCGTGTTGTTGATGTAGACTGCGGAACTGTCCTCGCATGCTCTCGGGTAGTTGTTTGTCGCAGTCCAACTCTATAGCTTCAGAGAAGAGGTCAGTGGTGTGGGCAATGTTACGAGTCTTCACAGCGGGTTCAGATTCGGTGTCACAGGTCGGTGACGCGACAGTGTGACGCACCTGACAAAAGTGTTCGTGGCGAGACAGCTTTAGTGGTCTGGGCAACGTGTTGACGAGTCGTATTTTGTTGCCGACGGCCTCAATGATTCCAGGCTTTGGCCAACCTTCGTTGTGTGGAGAGCTGCGTGGCTCGACTGCCAGAGTCTGGTCGTCTAGGGCCGTGGGCAACTGGAGCTCTACGAACTCACCCGGCCAAACCGTGGTAGATGGCGAGGGTGCGTGCAGCACGTATGCGTGAGCCCTGCGTACGGTGTGATATTGCTCGTTACCTGACGTTTGGAGACCGTACTGTATGACAGTGGTTTCACCGATTGTGATCTCGTGTCTGGCAGGACGAACGGATACGTCATTGGTAGACATGAACGGCGTGCCCGCGAGTACGTCCACGTCGAGATCTGCAACAACTAGCGCATCGAGTTGGAGGTCAGTTCCGTCGCGCGACAAGGTCAGGTGTGTTTCTCCGATAACGTTCAGCGGAGTAACACCATCAGCCTGCCTCGCTAGCTGTGAGCTTTTGCCGATTTTAGCTCCGATGCTTTTAGCGACTGCCTCTCTGATCATGTTTGTCTCCGCACCGGTGTCTAGTGTGAGTCGTAATGGATGATGTCGGTAAAATGACTTGAAAAATTGCGACTGTTTTGTGTTCACACGACATGCCACGGTCGACACGTCGCCAGTGCAGTCTCCGTCTCCAGCTGACTGTTCATCATCCGAGCCGTCGTCGCAGTCCACTCCGATTATATTGCGCGCTTTGGATAGGTACAACCGGTCGTTCTCAGGTAGGAACCTGCACTCGCTCAGGTAGTGCTCGTAGCTGGCACGACCCGCTTGCTTGCACAGTGGACACTGTTTGGCTCGCCGAGTGGTTGGGTTGCTTGCACTACGTTGATATCGACGAGATTGAGAAGAGCCAGACCGTTGGTTGGTGGTTGATTGTCGCATGACTTTTATTTCGGAGATAGCGGTTAGCTCATCAAGGAGAGAAGTTAATGCTTGCGATATCTCGGGTTTCAGACTTGCGAGTGTTCGGCTGCGTAATTCTGTCCCGTATCGTTGTTTCACTAGACGGGGTAGCTCAGGGTGGATTAGTTTGAGCCATTGGAGGACGATCATGTTCTCCAACGACGGGGATATGTCCTCGTTTGACGACGGTAACTCCAGGTGGTGAGATATGCCACCTCCCACGGCCAACAGGTTGTCCTCGACGAAAGCCATCAATCTCTGAAAGAGATCTTCATGACTTTCGTCCGCCTCCAGCTTGATTTCGGCGAAGTCGAGGAAGTGTGCGCCCGAGGATTGGAAGCCGAAATGTAAGCGTATTGCTTGCCAGATTGATTTTATAGAAACAGAGTTCTTTACGATTGTATTCCTCGATATAACGGGACAGAAATTGGCGATTTGGCCAAGCATTAGGTCAAGGTGCGTGACCTTTTGTGTGGCCGTACGCCGACTAGCCGCAGGGACGTTTTCGTCATCATCGCTTAGACCCCGCAACGGGGTGGAATTCGTCTTCTTTTTCCATTCGGATTGGTCAAGCAAAAATGTCGCGAAATTGGCGTCTAGCGATAGTGTGTATTGTATATTTTGTCGCCAGTTCTCAAACGACGTCAGAGTTTCATGCTTTGAGAGTGACCACTGCTTCGGTGCTCTCTGTGCCATGACAGTGACTGACGCTCCGGTTTATAAAGGTTCAAAGCTTTGCCAGTGTAACTTACGTACTCTGTCTCGTTGTGCCTTTTGTTTGGCTATAGTTACGAGTGTCACTTGTGAGGCGTTTCTTAGGGTACACTGCGAACAGTACCGCTGCCACCACGCCAGTATAGACAACTAGTATATCAACGAACAGCAAAGAACATTTATTAACGCATCAAACAGTGCGCGTAAACATGCCGGAGGGCGAGACCAGTAACGTGACTCGCCTGAGCCGCAATCCCACAGATCTACATATATGGATATGACGATAGACTGGCGAAGGGAACAAGAAATACCGCCTAAAACTATAGACCCATATCTCTTACGAGCATCTCCTGCAAGACATTGGAACACATCATACACAGTAACCTGATGGACCACTTGGAACAACACAACATCCTATCTGACTACCAGCATGGGTTTCGCAAACGTAGGTCCTGTGAAACCCAACCCACCCAAGGTGTCGACGACCTAGCGATGTGCCTCAACGAGGGTGGCCAGATTGACGCTGTGCTGTTGGATTCCTCAAAGGCGTTTGACAAAGTGTCCCACCACCATCTGGCTACCAACCTTCATCACTATTGAGTGCGAGGGAAGATGTTGGACTGGGACAAAAGCTTCCTGAGCAGCCGCACCCAGGAAGTGATTCTGGAAGGTAAAGGATCATCGTCGGCTGCAGTGACCCCAGGCGTCCCATAAGGTTCAGTCCTTGGACCCATCCTCTTCCTTTGCTACATAAATGACCTACCAGACCAAGTGTCCTCTACGCCTGTTTGCTGATGACTGTCTCCTGTACCGAAACATCAACTCACGACATGATGCAGATAAACTACAAGATGACATATACAAGCTACAGATGTGGGAAAAGAACTGGCTGATGGAGTTTAATCCGGACAAGTGCGAAGTTATCCGAATTATCAACGGAAGGAAGAAGAGAATTGTCAGTGATTACTCTATCCACGGACAACAATTGAAAGAGGTCAATGGAGCCAAGTACCTTGGAGTAACCATCGACATGACTCTAACATGGAGCGAACACACCAACAACGTGACAAAGAAGGCTAACAACACCAGAGCTTTCTTACAGCGGAACATCAGCAGATGCCCACAAGCCATCGAAGCATTATGCTATCAGACGTTCGTTAGATCCATCGTGGAATAGGCGTCGACAGCATGGGATCCGTCCATAGAGAAGAACATCAAGTCCGTGGAAAATGTACAACGACAAGCAGCTCGCTTCGTGAAGAGCGACTACCGTCGACGTAGCATTTTGCTTATTTATATTTGAACAGAATGTCTTGCAATGGGAATACCATGTGTTAGGACGGGCAAGATATTTCAATTGCGTTTTTCACTGTTTGTATTTTTCATATTAAAGTTGCCACATAATATTTGATTCACAACCATTACATATTTTTCAATGTTTTTTCACAGGAGCGCTATATATGTTAGTTGTTACAACGTGTCAGAAAGAAAGATGCATAGGTGTCACATGTTTTTTTAAGTTTAAGTTTGACTTTTTTTGAATATTAAAAACTAAATTAATAATTGTTTTAATTTAAATCCATTGCAAACAATTTAGAAATCAAAAATCCCCTTTGACACGTTGATTAGATATATATGTCTCTACTACGACAATATACCACTACTTATTTATATATATAATATTATTGATATGAAATATATCGGCGAATAGGCACTAAAAACAAGATGACCGCCATTTCCACGGCACCCACGTGACCAAAATTGTTAAGCGATTAAGTGGAAATGCATCCATACCAACATTTTCAGAAAGTGTGGGGCTTGTAGTAAACAAATTGCGAAAAAAGACCTATTCCGCAGCTTGTCGCCCTTAACGTCATCAAGTTTGTGGGAAAAAACAAGGTTGCTCACTGCAATGTCCTCGCGGCGTTTTTTCACGTGACTAAATAGTTCACCATCTTGCCACCGTCGGAAACAGGCATCAGTACGCATGCGCAATGATATATTTCACGACGTCATCGACCTGTTTTAATAACTCACCACATTAGGGTAGCGAATTTAAGCGCAACCATAAAAACACCATTTCACATGCGCAATGACATATTCCATGACATCATTGACTTATATCATGACGTCATCGACGTAGTTATATAGTTCATCGTTCAGTCAATAGGTGACGCTTAATGACCTATTTTTGAATATCACCTTCTTTCCACCAAGGGGCGCTTAATGAGCTACTTATGTAGTTCAGTACCTACTCACAAGGGGCGCTACTTGATCTTTGACCTTGACCTTCCATCGGAAGTGACGTAATTTCCACCCCTCCCACCCCCTCAATTACTCATGGCGTCCCTTTTGAGCTACATCATTACTACTTACATGCCTTGCAGTCATTCCAGGAATATATACAAATCTGCCACACAAATGTTATAACAGTGTTCCCTATTAGTAGCTATGTTGGTATAAAATTCAAGTATGAGTTTTGTAACGTAAAGCTACCAGGTATTTACAGATGCAGCAATATTTCATCTTAAGAAATCAATAATTGGCTACCAAACTTCACCACTATGGAGTGAGAGGGAAAATGTTGGACTGGGTCAAAAGCTTCCTGAGTAGCCAAACACAGGAAGTGGTTATTGTTAGATCCTTGATCGCGGAACCGTTTACCATGCCCCGTTTCCTCTTTTCCTTTTACATCTCAATGTGTCACAATAAACGTGTTCGTACTTTCTCTACGAGAATCTTCATTCTATAATGTCGCTGTACGCACAGCCCACGGCCAGTACACGACATTAATTGGCGACGAGGTAAACTGACAACTCTACGAGTTACTTTGAACTAGACTACGTCTAATTTCTGTGTGAAAATGGAAACTGTCGCTGACGTCGCACATTTTTCGCTGGAGCCGACTGACAGCGCAGGCCATCGTTGGGAACGTTGGGTGAGGCGCTTTGAGAACTTTGTGGTGGCTAAAGACATTCAGAACGATACAAGAATGAGAGCGATGTTGCTTCATTATGCTGGTGAGGCAGTGTTTGAATTGAGTGAAGCAGTGGGGGTGACAGAAAATGATGATTTCGCAGAAACCAAGCGGAAGCTCACTGCTTACTTCAGGCCGCAGTGCAATGAAGAATATGAAATATTCAAGTTCCGACAGGCTGAACAGACGTCGTCAGAGACGCTGGACCAATTCAATGCACGATTGCAGCAACTAGTCAAAAACTGTAAGTTCCATGAGAAAGACAGAGAAGTGAAGTCGCAAATCATCCAAAAATGTGCCATGTCAAAAGTGCGTGACAAGGGGTTAAGTGAACCTACAATCACGCTAGAGAAGTTACTGACGTTCGGGCGCACACTGGAAGCTACGCTACAGCAGTCGAAAATCATGAGAAACTCTTTTTCGACCGTACCGAGGCCTGTCCACGCCGTATCGAATGACGAGGGACGGCGCAACTCTTCACGTGGAGGTTTCAGCTTTGGTCGCCAGGTGGCGACACACAGAGATAGCAATCCACCAAGAAAGCGTTTTCCGCCTGATCACCAAGGGACGCCACGTCGAGACGATCGACCAGTCGTGAGTAGTCAGCAGCGGTACAGACGTCACAAGGGGGCAGCACCAGCATGCTCAGGCTGTGGTGGACCGCCACACGACGATCGGCGAATGTGCAAAGCTTGGGGCAGGAGATGCTACAAGTGTCAAAAGCTAAATCACTTTGCTAATGTGTGCAATGCAAACACTCAACAGACACACTTAGTAGAAAATGACACACACTCGCAACGCAATGACAAGTTATGTGAAGACACATACACACTTGGCCTGTATCATGCAAGTGCCACCCACACCATACCACCGTACATTTGCAATGTCCAGATAGAGGGAAGTGAAGTGGCTATGGAGATAGATACCGGAGCAGCAGTTTCGCTTATATCGGGGGATGAGTGGGCTAAAATCTGCAAGACATCTGTGCTCACTCTCGACACGCGTAACGTTCCGAGGTTGCGAACGTACGCAGGTACCACAATTGAGCCTTTAGGGCGAGCGCAGGTGAACGTTTGTCACAACAATCAACAGCACAGGCTGCAGGCAATCGTAGTGCCTGGGTCGGGACCTAACCTGCTGGGAAGGGACTGGCTAACAGTGTTGAAAGTGAACTGGGCTACCGTGAACCAGGTAGACAGAGAGGACTTCCTAAAGCCTTACGAATCAATGTTCAGTGAGGGACTAGGCACTCTAAAGGGGCTGACTGCGAAGTTCTACGTTGATGACACGGTTAAACCGAGGTATTGTAAACCTCGACCTGTACCTCTTGCTTTACGAGCCAAAGTAGAGGACGAGTTAGATCGTATGCAGAAGGCCGGAATCATCCGTCCTGTGGAGTATTCTGAGTGGGCCGCGCCCATTGTACCGGTCTTGAAGTCTACCGGCGCAGTCAGAATCTGTGGCGACTATAAGGTAACCATCAACAGAGCCGTCAAGGTAGACAAGTACCCGATCCCGAACGTATCTGATCTGTTTACAAAATTAGCAGGTGGTACACTGTACACAACGCTGGACATGAGCCATGCGTATCAACAGGTCGTACTGGATGAAGAATCACGTCCGTTGACTACAATCAACACGTCGAAAGGGCTGTTCGCATTCGAACGTCTGCCTTTCGGTGTGAGTTCTTCTCCAGGTATCTTCCAGAGAATCATGGAGCAGTTACTACAGAACATACCCATGACTGTAGTCTACCTCGACGACATCCTGGTCACAGGAAGAACGCCAGAAGAGCATGATCGTAATCTGGCTACTGTGCTAACGCGACTACAAGACGCAGGGTTACGCCTGAAGAAGGAGAAATGTGCGTTTCGTCAGAAATCGTGCACCTATCTAGGTCATGCGATTGATGCTGAAGGTATTCATCCTACGGAAGACAAAGTGCGAGCAGTACAGAACGCGCCTGCACCACAGAATGTACAGGAGTTGAGGAGTTATCTAGGACTCATTCACTACTATCACAACTTCTTGCGCAATCTCAGTACGCTGCTTGCTCCGCTGCATGAAATGACACGCCAACACACAAAGTGGAAGTGGGGTCCGGCGCAACAAAAGGCTTTCGATGAGTCTAAGGCACTGCTTGTTTCTTCAGATGTGCTTGTACACTACAACCCTGAACTCCCGATCATCTTGAGCAGTGACGCATCTCCTTACGGGATTGGAAGCGTACTGTCACACAGATTGCCCGATGGCAGCGACAAGCCTATCGCATACGCATCACGCTCTCTCTCCACAGCGGAAAAGAAGTACGCACAGCTGGAAAAGGAAGCGTTGTCGTTGGTCTTCGGGATATCCAAGTTCCATAAGTACCTTTACGGGAGGGACTTCACGTTGCAGACCGACCACAAGCCGTTGGTCGGGCTGTTGAAGGAAGATCGTGCCATCTCCGCAATGGCTAGTGCACGCATTCAGAGATGGGCACTAATACTAAGCAACTATCAGTACCATCTGGAGTACAGACCGGGTACGAGTATCTGTCATGCAGACGGATTGGGTCGCTTGCCGCTACCAGACACTCCTGAACGAGTACCAGTCCCGGAGGAAGTGGTTCTAGCACTTGCAACCATGAACGATACACCCATCACGGCAGAACACATCGCTAAATGGACAGCAAACGATCCGATGCTGTCACAAGTTCTACGGTTCGTGGAAGGAGGATGGCCTAACGATGTACCACGCGAGTGGGAGAGTTACTCTCGAAGGAAAGACGAACTGAGTGTCCAACACGGGGTGCTGATGTGGGGAGCAAGAGTCATCGTACCACCAAAGGGTCGTGACACGTTGTTGAAAGAACTACACGAGACGCATCCGGGCATAGTGAAGATGAAGGCGTTAGCCCGAAGCTACCTCTGGTGGCCAGGTTTGGACGCTGAAATCGAGATGTGTGTTAAGGACTGCACGACATGCCAAATACACAGCAAACAACCACCAGTGGCACCACTGCATCCATGGGAATGGCCGGGACGAACGTGGCATCGAATACACATTGATTATGCGGGACCGTTCGAGGGACGTATGATACTCATCATAGTCGATGCTCACAGCAAGTACATCGATGCACACGTTGTATCAGCTGCGACAACCAGTGCAACTCTCACGAAGCTAAGACAGACGTTTGCGATTTTGAGTCTACCAAGCACAGTGGTATCAGATAACGGAAGCTGTTTCACCAGTGAGGAGTTTGAACAGTTTTGTCGAGCTAACGGAATCAAACACATCAAGTCTTCACCTGATCACCCATCCAGTAATGGCTTAGCTGAACGCGCCGTTCAGACTGTAAAAGCAGGGTTGAAGAAGACAAATGGCAACCTAGAAGATCGTATCTACACCTTCCTAGCACGCTACAGGGTAACTCCACAAGCTACAACCGGCAGAGCTCCAACAGAGTTTGTGTTGAAGACACCACCGAGCACACAACTGGATCTTCTACGACCATCCATTCAGAACCGAGTCTTGCGCAAACAGGAAGAAGACAAAGAACGCCACGACCAGAGAGCAGTGGAGCGAAGTTTCATGACAGGAGACTGTGTCTGGGCGTTGAACTTTCAGGGACAACCGAAATGGGTGGCTGCGTTGATAGAGAACCGGCTGGGTCCGCTGACCTTCGAGGTACGTCTGCAGGATGACAGAGTGTGGAAGCGTCACCAGGATCATTTGCGCGAGAGAAGGCCGATCGAGGCGACGGAAGAGCGTCTGGTACCATTGAGGGTTGAAGAACCTCAAGTTCCACCGAGGCTTGCAGAACGTGAAGTACTACCTTGGTTCGAGCGAACAACATCGACACCACTATCATCTGGCATCTCGGACGTGACTACGGGTACCGCCACAGGAGAGGTGATCTCAAGACCAACAGTTGAACGGTCGCAGTCCTGTGTAGTACCAGACGTGGTAGTACCGCTGAGAAGATCACACAGAGTGGTGAAGCCACCGGACAGATTGAACTTGTAAACTTGTGAACTTGTCATAACGGACAATGCATAGATCAAGATAGCCAGAATAGACTAGGTTTCGGTAGATGTGGCTAGCCGCGAGAGCACTAGATTAGTACTATAAACAATGGCATACTGGCTGTCTTAGATATGACATTGATACGTATAAGGGACTCTTGTTTGCGTTAAAAGTTTACATTTTAATAATTATACTAATTATGTTCTTCTTAAAGGGGGAGGAATGTTAGATCCTTGATCGCGGAACCGTTTACCATGCCCCGTGTCCTCTTTTCCTTTTACATCTCAATGTGTCACAATAAACGTGTTCGTACTTTCTCTACGAGAATCTTCATTCTATAATGTCGCTGTACGCACAGCCCACGGCCAGTACACGACAGTTATGGACGGTAAAAGATCATCGTCGGCTGCAGTGACCTCAGGCGTCCCATGGGGTTCAGTCCTTGGACCCATCCTCTTCCTTTGCTACATAAATGACCTACCAGACCAAGTGTCCTCTACGCCTGTTTGCTGATGACTGTCTCCTGTACCGAAACATCAACTCACGAGATGATGCAGATATACTATAAAATGACATATACAATCTACGTATGTGGGAAAAGAACTGGCTGATGCAGTTTAATCCGGACAAGTGCGAAGTTGTTCGAATTATCAACAGAAGGAAGAAGAGAATTGTCAGTGATTACTCTATCCACGGACAACAATTGAAAGAGGTCAATGAAGCCAAATACCTTAGAGTAACCATCGACAGGACACTAACATGGAGCGAACACACCAACAACGTGACAAAGAAGGCTAACAACACCAGAGCTTTCCTACAGCGGAACATCAGCAGATGCCCACAAGCCATCAAAGCATTATGCTATTAGACGTTCGTTAGATCCATCGTGGAATAGGCGTCGACAGCATGGGATCCATCCACAGAGAAGAACATCAAGACCGTGGAAAATGTACAACGACAAGCAGCTCGCTTCGTGAAGAGAGACTACCGTAGACGCAGCATTTTGCTTATTTATATTTGAACAGAATGCCTTGCAATGGGAATATCATGTGTTAGGACGGACAAGACATTTCAATTGCGTTTTTCTCTATGTTTGTATTTTTCACATTCATAAAGTTGCCACATAATATTTGATTCACAACCATTACATATTTTTCAATGTTTTTTCACAGGAGCGCTATATATGTTAGTTGTTACAACGCGTCAGAAAGAAAGATGCATAGGTGTCACATGTTTGTTTAAGTTTCAGTTAGAATTTTTTTGGATATTGAAAACTAAATTAATTATTTTTTTTATTTAAATACATTGCAAACAATTTAGAAATCAAAAATCCCCTTTGACACGTTGCATATATATATGTCTCTACTACGACAATATGCCACTAGTTATTTATATATATAATATTATTGATATGAAATATATCGGCGAATAGGCACTAAAAACAAGATGACCACCATTTCCACGGCACCCACGTGACCAAAATTGTTAAGCGATTAAGTGGAAATGCATCCATACCAACATTTTCAGAAAGTGTGGGGCTTGTAGTAAACAAATTGCGAAAAAAGACCTATTCCGCAGCTTGTCGCCCTTAACGTCATCAAGTTTGTGGGAAAAAACAAGGTTGCTCACTGCAATGTCCTCGCGGCATTTTTTCACGTGGCTAAATAGTTCACCATCTTGCCACCGTCGGAAACAGGCATCAGTACGCATGCGCAATGATATATTTCACGACGTCATCGACCTGTTTTAATAACTCACCACATTAGGGTAGCGAATTTAAGCGCAACCATAAAAAACACAATTTCACATGCGCAATGACATATTCCATGACATCATTTACTTATATCATGACGTCATCGACATAGTTATGTAGTTCATCGTTTAGTCAATAGGTGACGCTTAATTACCTATTTTTGTACCTCACCTTCTTTCCACCAAGGGGCGCTTAATGAGCTACTTATGTAGTTCAGTACCTACTCACAAGGGGCGCTACTTGATCTTTCACCTTCCATCGGAAGTGACGTAATTTCCACCTCCCACCCCCTCAATTACTCATGGCGTCCCTTTTGAGCTACATCATTACTACTTACATGCCTTGCAGTCATTCCAGGAATATATACAAATCTGCCACACAAATGTTATAACAGTATTTCCTATTAGTAGCTATGTTGGTATAAAATTCAAGTATGAGTTTTGTAACGTAAAGCTACCAGGTATTTACATATTTAACAAGATTTAACAAGATTGCCACCCAGAGAATTAACTCTAGGTAGCAGGTGGACAAGGAAGCCCTTGGCTTTTCGAGAGTCCGACCTTTTTATTTATGTGTATCCCGCCCGTCTGAGGTATGTGTCGATTTTATTTTTAAACATATTCACGCTACTAGCACCCACACAATCAGCAGGTAATCTGTTCCATTCATTTACAGTCCTTTGTGAAAATGAAAACTTTCTTATATCCAATCTACTCTGCTCCTTTGCTAATGCAAGATCATGTCCTCTAGTCCTTCTATCTTTCTTAACTGAGAAAAAAATATTTCTATCAATATTTTCATAACCCTTCAATATTTTAAACACTTCTATCTGATCTCCTCTCAATCTCCTGGTCTCTAGTGTTGTTAAACCGCATTTTTTTAGGCGTATTTCATAACTAAGATCCCTCAGATTTGGTATCATTTTAGTTGCTCTCCTCTGCACTCTTTCTAGCATATCTATGTCCTCCCTGCGATATGGCCTCCACGCTTGAATACAATATTCTAAATGAGGCCTAACTATTGTTTTGTACAGCGGTATTATTAGCTCTTTTTCCTTATACGTTATGTTTCGCCTAATTAATCCAAGGATTTGATTTCCCTTTGAAGCTGCAATTCCGCACTGCTCTGAAATCTTCATATCAGCACTAACGGTTAACCCTAAGTCCTTTTCTTTTACAGTAGTACTTAGTACAGTACCCCCCATTGTATATTCTACCTCTTCGTTCCCATGTCCTATGTGGAGGCATTTACATTTCCCAAAATTGAACATCATTTGCCATTTTTCAGACCATTTGATCAACCTGTCAAGATCATCTTGTAAATGCTGTCTATCTCCATCACTTTTAATCCTTCTAAACACTTTTGTATCATCCGCAAATTTCAACACCTTGCTTGTTATTTCATCATCCAAATCGTTGATGTATATTAAGAATAATATAGGACCTAATACTGATCCCTGTGGTACCCCACTCAATACCGATTTCCAGTTTGAAGCCTCCCCATCAACTACTACACGTTGTCTTCTGTCAATCAGCCATTGTTCTATCCAGTTTATTATACCATTTCCTATGCCATGGGCCTTTAGTTTAAGCAGTAATCTTTGATGTGGTACTTTGTCAAAAGCTTTTTGAAAATCTAAGTAGACGATATCTACTGGTGTTCCCTCATCTACCCACTTAATGATGTCTTCCAAAAAACATAACATATTTGTTAAGCATGACCTCGCTTTAAAAAAACCATGTTGAGATGGGTTTATCAAGTTTTGTTTAACAAGAAAATCCACCGTGTGATCTTTAATTAGTCTTTCTAATAATTTACAAATCACTGATGTTAAACTCACTGGTCTATAGTTCTCTGACTTGTTTCTCGAACCTTTTTTGAATAACGGTATAATGTTTGCTTCTTTCCATTCTAAAGGAACCACTCCCTCTTCTAATGACAAGTTGAAAACTGTTGCAAGTGGTATGCTAATTTGTTCTACAATTTCCAATAGTAGTTTGGGTGGAATACCATCCACTCCAGGTGATTTATTTTCCTTCATAGCCCTTATTTTCTTAGCTACCATTTCCGGGGTTACAATTAATTGTCCTAAATAGTCTGAATCTGCCCCCTTGAACTTAGCCTCTGGTATTGGCAGTGAACTAATATCTTCCCTGGTAAACACTGAACTAAAGTACTCATTCAGGTCTTCTGCCATTATGAATCCCTCTGATATCATATTTCCAGCACTATCTTCTAGAGGACCGACCTTATCTTGAACTTTCTGTTTGCTTCGAACATACGCATAAAAACTCTTGCTGTCATGTTTTATATTACTAGCTAATTGTTGTTCATAGCTTCTCTTTGAATTTCTAATTTCAGCTGTAGCTTGGTTAAGTGCTTCTTTATAATTGTTGTAGTCTTCATCATTTCCAGTACATCTATATGACTTCCACATCATTTGTTTATACTTAATTTTTCTAATGGCTTCTTTCGATAAGTGTTTATTTTTGGACCGTTTTCCTTGTTTTTTGAAGGGTACAAATTTATCGATTATGCACTTAATTTCACTCTTTAATATATTCCAGCATTCTGTTGCCGTCTTATTTTTCAGTGTCTTATTCCAGTCTATCTTTGCTAAATATTTCCTCATGTCCTTATACCTTCCTTTGTGGAAATTTCTCCTATACTGCTTTTTGCTATTCCTTTCTGATTTTACTTTGATGGTAAAATGTATCTGGTTGTGATCGCTACTCCCCAGTGGCTCACATATCTTGACATTGTCAACTAATTCATTCTGTGAGGACAAAACTATGTCTAACACATTCTCACCCCTGGTTGGTTCTAGCACATGTTGAGAAAGGAATGTATCTTGAACTAAAACTAAAAACTTGTGGTCCTCTCTCCCCATACTCTGTAGAGATTTCCATTGTATATGCCCATGGTTAAAATCCCCCATAATAATACAGTCCCGTTTGCTTACTTCCCTTATAGCGTTTTGTATTTTTTCATTCTCTTCTATGCTTATGTTTGGACTTCGATAAACCAACCCAACCGTCAACGTTGAGTTTCCTGTAACTATGTTACACCAGACAGCTTCTTCGCAATCTGCTTCTCTTTCTAATTTTATTTCATAAGCCTGAATTGATTCTTTAATATATAAAATAACTCCACCTCCCTTTCTTCCTATTCTATCTTTTCTAAACATTACATATCCTGTCAGTCCCAATTCAGCATCTGATATATCGGTGGTGGTCCAGGATTCGGTTATACCTATTATATGAGGGTCAATATCTTCTACCATAATGTTTAGTTCATTTCTTTTGTTTACTATACTCCTTGCATTTAAACAAACACATTTATATCCAGCTTCAGAAGAGTTTTCGAGACTGTTATTTGTTGATTTATTTGTGCTGTCTTTATATATGCCTCCATTTTTAGGCTTTTCTGTGAGTCCCCCCTGCGAATCTAGTTTAAATAGATGCAACCTGTCCCACTGTCAACAGATTGCAGCAGATTCTCTGAGAAAACTGCTGCCCCCTTTCCACTAAGATGGAGGCCATCTCTCATGTACATATCTTCCCTCCCAACAAAGTATCCCCATAAATCTGTGAATCCCACCCCCTCTTCTTCACACATCTGCTCAGCTAGTGCATTGATCGCCATCCTCTTGCAGTTTCTATACGTTGCCCCCCTTCCTCCCATTACTGGCAAAATTCCTGACAAAATAACCTGTTCGACTCTCGTCTTCTTTAGCTTCCTCACTAACTGTCTATACTTCTGTACTATCGCAGTTGTTCCCTCCCTGTCTGCATTATTTGTTCCTACATGTACCAGTATAGACCCCCCCTTGCCATGTCCCAATACCTTCTCTACCCTGTCAGTTACATGTTCAATCCTAGCCCCCGGTAAACAAACAACGATGTCCTCCCCCTCGCTCAGTGTCTTGTCCGTCTTTCTCATAATGGAGTCACCCATAAACACCCTCTCTTTCCTCATTGCCCCCTCAATCACTGCCTTAGAATAGCTCCTTCTTCGGTTTGCATCTGTCTGTTTGTTGTCTTTCCCCCCTGCCGTCTTCTCTCCTGTCACATTCTCTTCCGATCCATTCTTTCCTGTCGCTTTTTCTCTTGTCACCTTTCCTCCTGTCAGCGTCCCTTTTATCGACTTCTCTTCTATCACATTTGCTCTCACTTCCCTTCGTCCCTTCTTCTTTCGTCCCGTCTCATTTTCCTCTCTCCTCTCCCGTTCCATCTTCCCTCCCTCCTTCTCTACAGTCACTTTCTTCCCTGTCACCTTCACGCTTGTCACGTTTTCTGTTGTCGATTTTCCAATTTCTTCCCCTCCAATCACATTCTCTCCTCTCAATCACCTTCTCTCCTCTCAATATGCAGCAATATTTCATCTTAAGAAATCAATAATTGTTCTAAACCCTCCTCTAGCTAACCATGTTTCTTATTAAAGTGTTAACTGTAGCAGAGACTAACAGCACATGTGTAGTTAGAGCATGAAATACTTATACATTCACAAAATGTTTTACCATTGCAGAAAGTATTACACAGTCCTGTTATACAGTAAGTTAAATAAAACTTACTGTTCACAAAATAAATGTTTTAGTTATGGAATGCACATGAAATGTGTATTTTTTTATATTTATTATGCGTTTACATAATTAATTTTAAAATAATGTTCATGTTTACCAAAGTGCTAACACAAGATCATAAATTACGTAGAAATAGTTATAGAATTCGTGATACTGTGGGCATTAATCACACAATCTATGTAATCTGAAAACAGGCAGTCTAGCTGTTAAGAACTTTTATTTGTTAATTATATATGCTCTTACAATAAGATTAGATATGTTGTTGGCGTACTGCCTGTCAATTTATGTTTAGTAAGCCCATAACAATATTACCAATTGAATGTTCCGCCCCGCAATTTTTTTAATTGTAAACAAAATATTCGGTTTCAAAACAAGCAATATTGGCAATATTGCCGAGGTGGACTGGATTAACTGCAGTACCCTTTGTTGTTCAACAAGTTTGCATTTTCACATATTCAACACAACCAGTTCAGTAGACTATAAGTATACCAATTACTCGACAATATTGCTGTTCTTTTGCGTAATAAAATATTAATGGCACCATTCATTAAAAACAGGAGAACAAAAAATGAAGTGGGGGACACTGGAGCCATTCTGCCTATAGTACACTGCTAACTGGCTAACTGTACTAACAGTAAGCTCGGGACACCACTCGGTTGCCCCTAGCAACACTTCTCTGGACAGAAGTATCACAACCTGGTCCCTCACAGCTAATCCCACGTGGTAGTACTCGCAATGGAGAGTTATATCGGATACCAAGCCATGCGGCGTTCCCGTAGCCGTTGTGGTCATCCATATGTTGAACATGTCAAGCTGCAATTAGTATAGAAAGTTTACATGCTATTATACCCAGAAAAGTGACGCCAGGTGAAATTGTGATGTGAACCTGCAACGAATTACTCTTGTATATCTACATCTAATGAGGTTATTTATTCGGTAGAATGGTATTAATACTTCGGTTATATGTTATGTTACATGATGTGATTTACATTAAACGTGTTAATATGCGTAAATATAATTACAAATCTATTATACTTATACCGATCGATGCAGATTCATAGATAGCAATGCGCAAATGGCAGAAGTTGACCTTCCAAGATAGCACACACAATGACAAAGCTTTAAAAATGCCAAAGCATATAATGTGACGTTATTTATGCGATACAATGTTAGTAAAACTTTGGTTATATGTTATATTAAACGCTTTGGTAGATCAAATTTGTTAAAATGCGTAAATAATATGTCTAGTTTATATTGTATTTTACTGCAGATTCACTGTTAAATACGACAAATACGAACATCCCAAGACGGCGCACACAACATCGGCACTTATTATGCTTAACAAGATATTTAGTGGTGTTTATATCCAATGCAATACACTCCGGGTGACAATAATAACAACAAAAGTTCTTATTCTGCGCAAATCTAATTTATAATTAATCACTGCGCTCACAATATAAAAATCATACTTTGTATTGTATGGCCACATTATTGTCTGCATGGTAATTGTTGCATCATCTCGTATGTTTTGTGATATGGGCCTCTGGTAATTAGACGTGACAAGTATTTCTTCTTAACAAGAGTGTGGTAACGCCTGTACAAGCAGACTTAACTATTACTTGTGTCTTAATAATGTAATTACAATGTTACAATAATACTATTTATGAGTACGACAATGGCGGAAAATGTGATTGTTGATACAGTATATGTCCCTAAATTAATACAACTATGACATTCATGTCTTCTGTGGCCCGGATATTATACGATATTAAAATAACTTTTATGATAACCTCACTTTGTCTTATTGTATGCGTGTGCGTATGTAAGTAGATGAGTTTACAATAACATGGTGTACAAGTTTTTAGTTGTTGTCAACATATGAAACATCGTACAGACACCTGTTGGTCTATGCCAATAATGACGTAATAACGAACCTTCCAATGTGTCGTTTCCATTTATCGTTTTCTTGTCCAACTGATTGTAGAAATCGCACTCTGCACCAATCCAAAAGTAGGTTAGATCACATGTTACATAAAGCCCTATACCAGATGTCAAGCACGCAACGTTTGCTACAGGTCAGGCGTAAAACATGTGCTGAAATCACAAGCCAAACATATGCATGAAAGACGGCTTTGTACAGCACAAACGTCGTGTAAACTCCGTTCGTATCTAGGTGTTCCTTTTGGTAATTCTACGCTCACCAGTCAACTGTCATGCGCAGCAACACAACACTAGCTCGACAGAGGTGGTTATGTAAGACGAGCTAAATCCAACAACTCCCTACCTAGCTACCGGTATGCTATCAAGAACATTTCTTACCATTGTTACTTGCTGTCGTTTGGTGGTGCTTAGAATAGTCACTAATAATTGAAACAACGAATTAATTGTCTATGTCGGACTAGGCCTATGGCAATTGACCTTGGCAACTGTGCATGTCGTCCGTCAACGAAACAACGTTGTCTTGTAGGTGAAATACAATGGTTTACGCAAATGCGACAATGTTCCAATAGAAGCGACCGACATACCTTGGTGTTTATTGTCAATGCTGTGAATTATGCATAGTACTAATCACGAAGCGCTATTTCAATGTTGCAGTTCAAAATAGGGTATAACTCAAACGTTTTCTAATGCGATAGTTACTACGGCGCCTACACGTGTTAAACAAAATGTCAGCGTAAGTAGTACTTTAGACCATATCTCAAACCCCAACGGCTCGTCAAGTCTTTGTCATATCAACAGGCAATCCCGAAACGTCACCGTAAATAGGCCGACACGTATCTGTAAAATCAACAGGGTTACACATTCTGCCGGACAAAAACAAAAAAGTTACAAAAAACCGTTCAAAAGACTTTTGCTTGTCTTTGCTTGACATAGTATCGCTCGCCTTGCCTGTAAATTTGTTCTACCTCGGTCGCGCATGAACTCCGTATGTCACGCAAGATCCCCGTCGTTCACTCCCACGGCGCACATCACACTTTGTAAGCGACATCATCACGCAGTGAGCCACCACCGACCCCGGCGCGCAACACACCAGCAACCACATCGTGATCCGCCACTTACTAACAATGCCAAAGGGGGTGAGCGCTGCGTCCACCACAGACGATATGGCAGAACTGAAGAAGGCAATATCCTTCATTAGTGCAAAACTCGATAAACTATTGCCTATTCGGCAGGAGATTGCACAAGTGTTGAACGCTGTGAGAAAAAAACTAGAAAGAATAAACGCTAAAAAAAGATAATCAAATAAAAGCATTAGAGACACGCCTAGACAACATTGAGCAATATTCCAGATTGGAAACCATTGTGATCTCTGGTCTGGAGCGACATGAATAAAACAAAAGCTACAGTTCAGCCGCTACGCCATCTGGCGGCGACGCCGAGCAACAGCAACATGAGACTCGGAAAGAGAAACTTGTGCAATTCTTCGCAACCAAACTTGAGCTGAATATTACTTGGAATGACATATCACCCTGCCAACCATTAACCCCAAGACAGAGCCCAACCGGGTGCAATCGGAAGCCAAATATCATTGTGAGAATCACAAACCGTAAGACGAAGTCACTAGTGTTGCAGAACTCACCAACGTGTACGTGAATGAACATCTGACGCAGAAAAACAACAACATCGCACGCATGGCAAGACAATTAAGAAAGGACAACAAAATTGCGTCGACTTGGACTAGAAATGGTACTCTTCGTGAGGATACTCGGTTGTCCAGAAAACGCAAAGATCTATCATTTCAATGACAAGAAAGACATCTCTCGTTTCGCCTGAAGGACTGGCTTTGCAAAAAGCTGAAACCCGCTTGACTTTTCTCGTGCTGCCCTCAGGGCGGTGTAATGTTCTTGTTGTATCTTGCTGCATCGATTCAAACGTTTCATAACCTCTACGTGGCTTGTAATCTTCCACATGTTATTCACATCGTTTAGCCAATTTCATCTTGGCACGTATTTTTCTTGTTGTAGTATTTATTTTGCCTTTTGTTTGTTCATACATTAATTTTGTTCAGACACGCTTTCTTGGTATGATATGGTATGATGACAGATTTGGTGTATTGTATTTTTTTAGTATTGATGCATTTATTGGGGCTTCTTGTAAAAAGTCCATCTTTTCTCAGTTTTAAATAGCTTTATTCAAAGGTTATTGGCTTGTGAAAAATACATCAGCTTAGCTAAGTTAAATGCTATAGTACATACATTTTTTTGTTTTATGTCATTCTTTTATACAGATTACTTAATAATATTGATATTCTCTTCATCCTATTAATGATAGGTTAGCAAACGAGGATAATAATATGCCTAACTAAAAGTAATAGATTGATATATATATATTTAAATATATATATATATATAACAACTCAAAACGTATAGACCATGTTATTGTAAACTCATCTACTTGTGCACGCACACGCATACAAGACAAAGTTAGGTTATTATGCATGAAAACACTCATTTCCAACACATTGTTTCTAAATGTTTCAATTTTTTTCTTAATTTAAAATGACATTTAGACTCTGGCAATTTAGACTCAACACTAAAAAGGCAATCTTTCGAGTTTTTAGGCCTGAGTGAATGAGCTGAATCTTAATTCAATGACACTTCACTGCATGATCGCTCTCGCATTAAAAAAAATGTCCTACCTAACAGCCTATCTTGATGATGTTGTAAATGAGGAACATAATTACCACCAGGTCTAGCGCCGCCAATACCCTGCTCTCCTGCTCCTTGTGCCAAGAGTTAGGAGCAAACCAAGAGTTGCAGCTAGCCCTTGCCGGGGTCCGTTGGGGAAATATGGAACTAGTGTAGTGTCGTCAAAAGGGGGACGGGAATGATATTCACAATTTTTCGCTGCTGCGTCGCCGTAACTTCGGCATTATAACACATTTCAAAGGGTCTATGGGTGCACGGGCGCATTATAAAAGATATGCGGGTATGCAAAATTCCTAAGGAGTAGAGGGGGCACGTGCCCCCGTGCAGGCCCTGGATCCGCCTATGGCTTGTTCGTACCAGATGTATGCGAGAGAATTAATTTAACGATGGTGTTCTGATGGAACCTCGTAAGTAACGTTTTTGGCAAATAAACTTGTTGATACAAAACTGTAGAAGACAACGTTGCGCTTGTTCTCGTGTACCTACCTTTGCTTTCTATTTGCAAGGGTCTCCTCTTTCTACGCAATGATAGACATATGCTCAGCGATCATTTATTTATATGTTATCCCTATTTGTGTCATCACCAAACACGAACGAACTACCTATATAACTTCAGCTCCCTCACCCAAAATACGTTGGGGCTGAGTCCACACCTTCCCATCCCTACCGGTTTCGACGCCTATGTACAGAGAGCAAAGAAAATCGTGTGCAGCCGGTTAACATACCACGGTGGAATCAAAGTTGTTGTGATGTTTAACCTACACATTGAAATGGCAGCTGTGACGACATTCGGGGATCTCACGGAGGAGAGTGTGTGCACAAGTGCCATCATTATACCTGCCAACTCTCCCGGAATTTGCGGGAGTCTCCTTGATTTTTTTGTATATCCCCTGGTCTCCCAGAATGCAGGCAAATCCCCAGGACCCCCCCCCCCACGATACACGTACGAGACCAGCTCATCCAGTCACGTTCAGTTGTTTCTTCTCTTATTGTCATGTTTTTATTACACAACATTAATGCAATGTACATATCCAGTAAAACGTTAACTTTGTGCTGGTGTTTAGCGTTGCCGCATTCATTCGAGTTTGTCTGATAAATAAATACAATCAAACAACTAACTCCTCTGTTTTCCGGTAGACGGCGCGCGCCACAGATGCAGAAGGTGCTCACTGAGGCGTGGCCGACGACTCGGCTGAGTGACTTGCGAATACCGGTTATTCCTGCGGCTCGGTAGGGCTTCTATGTACCGAGTGTTTTCAATAAATACCACAGCCATTTTGTGCAGACATTTGCACATGTGGCAGATTGGAATTCACACGTTTGTGTCGGTTTAGTCGTGGACTTGAGCTGCCTCAAAGGGGCTAAAGAAGGCAGGAGACGACTCTGTGTCTGACTACACCGGTCGGTAAGTGACTGCACGACGTATTGCCGGTTTGTCACCGAGGTCAACCTGTCTATTGTGTGTGTTTGAAGCACACGAGTAGTGTCGATCGACACTAACCCTCGACCAATTAACAAGTCGCGCCCGTACTGGAAATATCTTCATTAGTCTTTGTTTATTTGAGAAGTAGTTAACGTGCATTGGCGATAATGTGTCACGAAGGGTTAATTGGCGACTTTGGCAATACACAAACATTGCTGCACCGAGCATCAAAGTCGCGTTTCGTGTCCGGAGCTTGTTAGATGTTAACGTTTTATAAGACGCCATCGTGTCAACGCCACCTGTTTTTGTGTCTGTGTAACTCCGACATTGTCGACCGTCATATACAGGATGTCGCATTCCTGACCCACCCCACGACATGTCTGTCTAGTTATTGTGGACGTTGTGCATGACTGCACACGCACATGTGTCATGGTATGCGGCGACAGCAGTCGGTGCAGTGCACGTATCGTCACCACGACGGACGGCTCGTTGTGCCAACCTGGGGTGGCTTGAGCTATGTCTATGTATTAATTTACAAACACCCTAAGATCATTACGCCATTATGGGGTGAAAAAGCACTGCAGAAACCTTAGATGTGTCTGTCCACTCACCAGTCTAGTTTTAAAGTAGCCACCGTGGCTGCAAACACAACTGTTTCGTATAGACCGTTCCGTTTTTTTATAGTTCTGTTGAAATAGCTGTTGGCGTAAACCTGTGTCCTGGCCGACACCTGAATAAATCGCTCCCTACGGCCATATGTGATGTTAATTGAGCGAACAATGAGGTGTGACAAGGGAAGCGCTGACTCTGCGTGTAAACAATACTAGGCGGCTGATCTTTCTGTGACGCTCTAGAGATTCCTAAATTAATTAGACCGTAACTTAAAATTGTATGGTCTAGCACAGTATCCAACCACTGGGATTTCAAAGTATACTTATGCTTCATCCCCAGCAGAACTGTTAATTCAAACCCAATCTCGACTTCTCTGGCAAGCATTCAGCCACGCTGCAATTATTGCGCAAACCACAGGGCATTCGTTCACACTTTTACACCACTGCCTACAGCGAGATACGCATGTATTGCATAGACCTGATAGAACAGAGGCAACGTTGAGTGAACGAAATTGCTCAAGCTTCGAAAACCCGGCAAAATATTCTAAACCGGATTATGTCGATTGGGAGTCCTGTGTTGTAACTACTGCACTAACCGACTGCCGCGCCCCACTGTGTAATTATTGCATAAGCAGTTACCAAGTAATTTACGAAATGTCGGCATAAGCATAATATAATGTTACGTAATACTCAACTCGGACCAATTACTGACCAAGTCAATAGCAAAACAATTGTCTAAGATGGCCGCCAAGTGCTTCCACGGCTCCCGTAGATTAGTAGTTGTAAGACAAGATAAGACAGATAAAACATGATTTATTAGCAACTCAGCTGAGTTGGATTCACATTGTACAGTCGGTGGTTTTAAAGAGGTACCACAGGGATCAGTACTGGACCTATATTATTCTTAATATATATAAACGATTTGGACGATGATATAGCTAGCAAGGTGTTGAAATATGCAGATGATACAAAAGTGTTTAGAAGGATTAAAAGTGATGGAGATAGACAGCATTTACAAGATGGTCTTGACAAGTTGATCAAATGTTCTGAAAAGTGACAAATGTTGTTAAATTTTGGGAAATGTAAATGCCTTCACACAGGACATGGGAACGAATATGTAGAATATACAATGGGGGGAACTGTACTAAATACTACTGTAAAAAAAAAGACTTAGGGTTGACAATTAGTGCTGACATGAAGGTTTCAGAGCAGTGTGGAATTGCAGCTTCAAAAGGAAATCAAATCCTTGGATTGATTAGACGAAATGTAGCATATAAAGAAAAAGAACTAATAATACCGCTGTACAAAACAATAGTTAGGCCTCATTTAGAATATTGTATACAAGCGTGGAGGCCATACCGCAAGAAGGACATGGATATGCTAGAAAGAGTACAGAGGAGAGCGACTAAAATTAGATCAAATCTGAGGGATCTTAGTTATGAAAAACGCCTAAAAGAATGTGGTTTAACAACACTAGAGACCAGGAGATTGAGAGGAGATCAGATAGAAGTGTTTAAAATATTGAATGATTATGAAAATATTGATAGAAATATGTTTTTTTTCAGTTAAGAAAGATAGAAAGACTAGAGGACATGAAGTTACGTTAGTGGAGCAGTGTAGATTAGACGTAAGAAAGTTCTCATTTTCACAAAGGACTGTGAATGAATGGAACAGATTATCTGATGATTGTGTGGGTGCTAGTAGTGTGAATGTTTTAAAATAAAATCGACACATACCTCAGAAGGGCTGGATATATGTAGATAAAAGGGTTGGACTCTCGATAAGCCAAAGGGCTGCCATCTAGAGTTAATTCTCTGGATGGCAATCTTGTTAAACTTGTACCAGGGAAAATGCATTTTAGTGCTCTTTTCTGTATCATATTAATATTGTCTGACAAGTATTGGTGTAAATTAGTATGCCGCACGGGGCATGCATATTCAAGTATCGGTCTCACAACGCAGACATATACAGTCTCCAGGTCATTCTGACTAATTCCAGCTCGTTTTAATTGATACGACATGTATTATCATTTCCTAGCTTTTTTTCACAATATTCTCCACATGTTTATTCATGTAGGATTATGTGAAATCGTAACACCTAGAAGTCTGGCATGGTCCAGTTGATCTACATCCATTCCATTGATCTTTATTGTTGGTATGGTATTTCTAAAATTACCAACTTGTCCAAAACTGATGATCATCTCTTTTGATTTTCCTGAATTAATTTTCATGTCATTCTGTTCTGTCCACCTGGCGGAAATGTCATCCGATTCTTGCATAGCAGATGCACCTTTTCTACAGCATACTTCGAATAATGTCTGTCGTCTACATATTTATATAACGGAACAGGCGTTTCTTAATCGTTTATGTAGATCTGGAAATATTAGGTCCAGATATTTGGCTAAGTGTTATCTTTTGTCGATTTGATTATCTAATTATTAACCATCGCTAAACATTTTACACAACAATAAACTTCGAAAGTATCCTCAACATCTAATAGTACTATAACATTCAAATGTTGTAAAACCATCAACTACACCGCTAAACCGTTATCCAGTTGGTCGACATGATTGATGTCATGTTCTGTCTGTGCGACACATGTAACATAATTGCTGATACACATAGCTGTATAAAAAGTAATCTGGTAATGAGTGACGTTTACGTGATCAGAACGACATATTAGGTGGTACCAGCCTCTATATCGTTATCAACCTCGTTTTGTTAAATATTAGCATAGACGCCGGAACCGGGGGGCTTGCGGGGCTAAGCTTCCCAATATTTTTGGTGGGGGGCTAGGAATAGGGTAATATTTAGTGAAAGTATGTGCTTTTTCGGGTGGCAATGTTTTGTGGAGCTGGAGACAGGTTTAGCTCCCCAATATTTAGAGGGTTAAGATTGGTTTTTGGACGAGCGTCAACGGGGTGCAAATCGAGGCTTTTAGAAAGCCTGAAGGTGGGAATTTTGGGCGAACTCGGGAGGGGGTGCAAGTCAATGATTTAGAGAGCCTGAAAAATATTGAATGCCGCCACTAAAAATATTCAACAGCACCACCATGCTCAGCCCACCCAATATTATTTTCGTTCCGGCACCTATGAGTAGTGTTCTTTTATAAGGCTGTTCTCAACTATAAGTTCTACTGACAGGAAGAGCTTAAAAGGACATTTTTGTCACGCATTTATTGTTAAACTTCAATACTATTTTGAAAATGCTTCAATGTATCTTAAATTGTAACATACGGATATAAATAAGTATTATAATACATATCAAAACTCGGCTTTTCGATATATATTCACATATAAGTATTAACTCTTAATACAGATGTGATTATGTGGGTGATATATGCGTTTCAGAGCACTTCGAAATGCGGATACACCCTATTTGTCTGTTGGTACACATTTTGAAATTCTTTTGACCATATCCTCGGACTGTTCCTTCCCGTATGCCTGCAATTAACTGACGCCGTCTGTCAGAAAAAACTTCACCTTTGCCCCCAATGACACGAATTGATTTTGGCTTTGCAACCAATGTGACGTTTCCATTGTTGTTTTAGAATCTTATCTACGATTTTGCTTGAAGTTGTTGACGAACACTGTCAAACACTGAATGTTTCAGGAATCGTTCATGCGATGACGTCTGTCACCGGCTGACCGAGACTGCTCCAATGGTGACGTTAAACGAATGCCCAGTGAAGATGATCCGGAAGTATTGCAAGCTGCTGCTCGTCATTGTGTTCATGTTATTCGCCCTCTACGTTATGACGTCACATGTCGGCAACAGCCCCCAGGATCGTGTTGAGGCGGAGAATCTCGGCAAGAACGAAATCGTCAACCCGCTGCGCAACGAGGTATTTGTACACGACCCGAAAGGAAATGACGTAGTAATCAACCGTCTGCGAGAAGAAGCGAACACGAACGATGCTGGTCGTGCGCGGAATGCCGTCGAAATCAAACCGCTACAGAACAACATACTCGGAAACGTCGGCGTTAAAAACGAAGGGACGAACGCGAAAAAAGAGTTGCAGGAACCGCGAGCTGTAACAGCGCCCCCTGCCGCTGGTGGAGCGGACCATGTGGTTGCTCCGACGTCGGCGCCGGACACGATAGAGAGTCTACCGCACGACGTGGTCCTCGATCCCCGGCTCGCTCCTAACACCGTCTACTACGTGTGGTGCGGACGACGCTGGTTCGAGTTCGTGAACTACCTGAGCGTCATAAGCGTAATGCGTCACGTGAGGCCAGACAACGTCATCTTCTACTTCGACTACTATCCGGTGCTCGACTTCTGGCTCTACAACACGTGGTTCGAAGAGATTAAGCAGGAGTTCCCGTTCTTCCGGCCCCGCTTCGTCAACACTACCACGGAGAACATGTGCGCTGGCCACGCTCTCGTCAACATGCCGTTCGTGTACAAGAGGTTGACGCGGCGAGGCGGCATGTACATCAACGAGAACACAATCCTCGCTTCGTTCCCCATCGGCCTCCGCGGCTACGACATGGTCGACGCCCTCGAGGCTACACGAGGCACGGGCTTCATGTTGAGTCGAGGCGGCCTGCCCGGGTCGCGGTCCGTCAGCGCCGTCCTACAGGATCCAAGCACACACACGACGTCGATACGATGTGCCGCCACCATCGCCGAGTACAACGCCGCGGCACAGAAGCCGGTCTGCATCACGCCCGACGCCAAGTTCTTCCCGAAGGATATCTGGACGCTAGAATCGGACTTCGGACGGATGACCCGGAAGGTGTTCTACGGCCGACCGGAAGTGCCGGTACAGCGGAAGTCGTTGGACGACCTCGTTCCCAATATCGCGCACATCGTGTGGCTGGGCGGCGGACCCATGGACTTCCTCTTCTACTTGTGTGTTCTAAGTCTCATCTACGTCGCAAAGGTGATGTCTACTTTGCATTCTATATGTTGTGTTACGCAAAACGTTTCATTTCTATTTATACAGGCATACACGTTTTCTTATCTCGTTCTGGCGCAGACCTACACATGCTGTCATCTAACCATTTAATTTAGTTTTATGTAACTGTTGAAGTGTGCAAATCACAACAGTCCAAACATAATAATATTCAATTTTCATTCCAATATAAAAGAACCATGTTATCTGTCCTCAGGTCGATGTTGTCTACATTCATGGCGACGCCCCCCCTACCGGCATATACTGGCAGCGCATTCGTGATCACCAACAGGTACGGCCTAGACCATCTTATGTGTTCTGCCACTGGTGACCGAGTGTGCCTTTAGTTGTTAAGATGGCTGTCTCGGCAAATTAACATTACATACAACAAGAGTTAACACTAATCCAGTAGTTGTTTTATTATAAAATATGTATAGGAGTCTGTTGAATTGTATCGAAGCAACAAGATTGTGTGCATTAATGTGTATCCCATCAGCTACTAGAAATTTGGCAGAAATCAAATGTGTGGACCAAATCATTGTCATAGATTCAATATGCTATTATGTAACACACACACACACACACACACACACACACACACACACACACACACACACACACACACACACACACACACACACACACACACACACACACACACACACACACACACACACACACACACACACACACACACACACACACACACACACACACACACACACACACACACACACACACACACACACACACACACACACACACACACATTTAAACTTCTAAAAAATAATTATTTTCAGCATAGCCTACACTGTGATGATGTGAAGTAAAATATAAATTCGTACGCAGGTGAAACTGATCTTCCGGGAGAGTCCGCGGACGGTCTACGGCAACAACGTCAACGTCATCTCTCATGTCACCGACATCTGGCGGGTGGACTTCATGCTCAAGTATGGCGGAGTGTACGTCGATACGGACACGGTGTTTGTGCGGGAACTAGACCGAAACATCCGGTCATATGACGCTGTCGGCTCCTATGATTGGACCTACTGGAACCCGCCGTTCCCGGACACCATCAACTTCGGGGTAGCCGTCGGCAAGCGCAACGCCACCTACTGGCGACTATTTCAGGAGTCGATGCGTTGGTTCATCGACAAGGACTGGTCGTGGAACGGACTTCGACAACCATACAAAGTGCAGGAACGCCACCCAGAGCTAATCCGGCTCGACCCGCATCTACAGGTCATCTGCTTTGAGTTCAAGTGTCACCCCACTTGGTGGCCGAACTACCACGACGAGAGCATTCACCATGACAACAGCGTCAGCAACACGCTTGATTGGCGCACTGACGTGTACGCGTTTCACTGGACGCTGCCCACGCCGAAAGAACTGATGAATGAAGAAAACCTAATAGCGGCTAAAGGCATGTTCGCCGATATTGGACGTCATATTCTCAAAAAGGCGGGACTTCTAAAACAATAGCAGGCGCCATGACGGCGCCTGCTCATGTGTTCATCAGGTGGCGCCAGTGTCACCACACTTGCCGCAATTGTTCTTCCGGCACGTCTGCATAAAAGCGTTCAAACATACTTAAATTTACACTTTGCTTATGGTGGTGACTAAAGTTGATCAAATAGTAAATAATAATAATAATAATAAGTAAATATTTATTATAACAGTATCACATGTGTTGTAACAACAGCGTTAAACTATAAGATACATTGGTGCGCCACCTGGCGAATGACTCGAATGGAAGTTAAAATAAGTTTACTTTAGTCTCTAGCAGTCTTCTTCTTCGTCGTTCATTTAGATGGGAACGCCTGTCGCCCCCACGAATGGTGCCGTCATCCTCAAAGCCTCGATATCACCATGAAGTTTTTCATTTAGGGGGGTGTCATCTGGTCACGCTTGCCGTCTGTGGCCATCCTGCAGTGGGTGGTGCTGAAGTAGGTTCTCACTGGTCATTGGGGCGGTTTCACAGTAGCACATCTGAACAGAATGACGTGGTCCGCTCTGCTGTGATGATAGTAGCTGTCACTCTTTTTGTGCTTGGGGTGCTGTTGGTGCCATTTTCTGTCTGTCGGGGTCTTTATGGTGGTCTTTTCATCACTGTATGATACTCCTTTGTTGTTTTGTTCCAGTTCCCCCCTCCCCCTTCTTTTGCAAGCCTGTCAGCTGTTTCGTTTCCATTGATTCCGCAGTGTGCATGGATTCACTGTAGTGCTACTTTTGCTTGCGCAATCAGTTCTGAGTAGTAGTCAGTTCATTCAATTCCTTCTTTCGGGGGTTCTGGATGGCACAAAGTACTGAGAGGGCATCTGTAAAGGTGACAGTGTTTTCATGTGTTTTTCTCAGTTTGTTCTGCATTTGTACAGTAACTGTCTTCGGGGCTTCCGCT
Organism: Escarpia spicata; assembly: GCA_963995525.1. Lineage (NCBI taxonomy): Eukaryota > Metazoa > Annelida > Polychaeta > Sabellida > Siboglinidae > Escarpia > Escarpia spicata. The sequence continues at coordinate 70,161,401 of OZ023205.1, read as the reverse complement.
TCAGCTTTGAAGTTGGTGGAGTATTTGCCGGTTACAACTATGTGTCGTGCTTCTTCTTCTTCTTCTCTGCACTTGGTGTGCACTCCTCCAGCTCCATCCTGGATTGCTTCGGTGACGAACCCATCGGTGTAGACATGCGTCCACAGCTCACGAGGGTACCGAGAGTGTATGAACTCCAGGCATATGCCTTTTCTCTCATCACCAGACTGTGTTCACTTCTTCTGGATTCACGGGATGTGGTCTTTGATGACAGGGAAATGTCTCCTCTTCCATAATGGAACAGATGCAGTTGACGGTATGGGTTCTGGCTCTTATCTCTCAAGCATCCTGCTCTGGTGTATGAAGCTGGATCTTTTGAGTCTCCCTTTTGTTGGCTTGCTCATTCTTGGGTGCATGGGATGGTCGTTCAGTCTTTTGAACTTGGCTGCTTGTGTCAGCATCTTGGCATTTCTTCTGTCTTCTGTCTATAGTTTGTAGTTCAGTGACAGTTTCCAGTTCCGTTATAGGTGTGGTTAACATAGCTCTTGTCATAATACTCATGGCTTTATTCTGGATTCTGGCAATATTGTCAGAGTTTGATTTGGCAGCTGTAGAACTTGCTATCACGCCACATTCCAAGACTGGACGGACTCTTCCCACATATAGTTTCTTCAGTACATTTGGATGATTTGGTCAGCGTCCCAATTTGCGCCAGAAAGTTTTTTTCACGAGGGAATGCCGTATTTTTGCTCTTGCTTGGCATTTGTTCAACTGATTTTTCCAGGTCAAACTACGGTCAAGCGTTATTCCAAGGTAGGTTGGTGTATCCTGTCCTCAGCCTGGAGTTTCTGTGAGTTGATTTGTAGTGTGACCTTTTGCTCTTGGTGCGAAAGTGTGAAGACAGTGTACGTTATTTTTGTTTTGTTCATCTTCACAAACCCTCAACCAATATATGTGTCCAATACTATACAATAGTATACAATACAATACTAATTTATTGTACAATAATAATAAAATACATTCGATAATGTTCTTCTGCTTGCTGAGCATAAAGAGAATGCAATGGATATTTTGTCAAACAGCATAGACTAGGATCGAGGATTGTCGTTATAAATAGGTATGTTTGGATATATGAAGCAGTTACTGTACAAACATGTAATATTGTCGCTTCTCGATCGCTCTGTTGACTGCTATCATATAGAACGTCAGCTTAATTCGTCAAAGCTTTCAAAATGAGTTCAACACTGTATGTATAGCATTTGTTGTCTGTTGTTCTAGAAGTATACAAGATTAATGTATTAAGCGCATATGTGTAGCAATTCGGTTTCTATGATTATAGCATGCAGATGTTTGTAAATAAAATGTTTTCTACCTTTACAATAATTTGTCGTATTATGATGGGATACGTAGTGCAATATTAATTTGTTGTTGGATATGAATTGTCAATTTACTAGGTTGCGTGCGTACGTAGGATTAGGAACATGTCGAATAGCATCGCGCGTGCAATTTAGGCATACATTATATACATTATATATATATATATATATATAATACTTCGCCTGGGGTTTCTATGGGAAACTCTTGCCGCTCCCAAGCTAGGGCAAAGAAGGAGGGTAGAGCGTGGGGCTAACAACCCTATCTCATAAAAACACATTGTTACGGAAACTAATACCAGAGCACAAACCATTTGTGGTGACAGGAATGACGCTTCAGCACGAACATCAAGATCAGACTGCTCAAGAGCAACGTCTTGAGCAGCTTCTTCTGTGTGGAGCTGAATCCTGGAAGATGAAAAAGACCATCAGCCGCAAGCTAGAAGTCTTCCAGAACATATGCCTTCGAAGAATTCTCAACATATTTTGGTCGAACATCATCACGAACGCCGAGCTACACAGGATGGACACGTGATGGCCGGAGAAAGAGAGGCAGACCGAAAGAGACCTGGAGGAGGACGATAGAGATGAAAGAGCAGGGATGGACCTGGAGATACCTCGAAAGATATGCGACAGATAGATCATAGTGGCGAACTCCGGGCGAAGAGGACTAAGTATATGTATATATATATAAATATATATATATATATTAGTAGTCGTATTAGTTCCTTTACTGTTTTGCAATATCTGCAAAGGCTACTCAAGCGCTCGCAAACACACACGCTACATGTATGCACGCACACATTCAAAAAACTTGTAAGGCCATAATGGTAGTCTAACCCAATTAATTCATGCAAAACCGACGAGGTTCAATGCTCCGATGCCGATGCTCTGAGGTCCAATAATGTCCAAACGATTCTAGCCAAAATATTTTGCTCCCAAGATGAATCCCAGATAATTAGTGCCCGCAATAAAAACAACCGAATATAGTTCCCAAATTTTACAAGCATGCAAACCGAAACGCGAGTTGGTGTGATCCCTTCCCCCTCCCTCCACACACAAATACGCGAACGCAAAAAATTCCACGATTTTACGCACGCATATACTGACTTACAGACTGTCACACGCACATGCGTTGCTACAACATATAATTGGTAAATCATATATGCAACGTGGATATTTAATTCATTTGGAGATCACGTTTATCCGACATTATCGTTAGGGCATACATATTACAACAGTTGTATTAGCAATGGCTATTAATAAGTATAAGAGTATGACGAATCACACATATGTCTAGCAGATATATTGGAAGTATGGGTGATGATTTGTCACAAGAGAACGTGCTGATGAGTGCATTTCATTCGTCCTGTAGAGCCAGTATCGGGTAGTAGTATTAAATTCAAAGACCATCTCGAGTTTTCTGGAAAGAATTCAGCAATACTGCGATTACTGCGCGAAGACAACCCGTTCATATCCACAACTGTCTATAGCTAGGTGTTCAAATACATCTGAATGGATTGAGGCAAGTCAGGCAACGTCAACTAAGTGGACACAATAGCAAAGGCAAGTTCAATAATATGGTAGCGGATACTTATTTCATATTAGTGGTTATGTTACGAGAACAGAAGTGTTCGTCTTTTGTGCTGTGTTATCATAAAATTGCTTATTATGTGAAACAAGTTGATTTATAAATATGGAGTTGAGGAAAGTGATTAACAGTGTATGAGGCTTGTTGAATTACTGGCATTTTTATTTATCTCAGAATGCATCACTAACACTTACAGGTTAATGGGTTAACTTAGGCTATTGATTTTGTTGACACCGGAAACCCAAACTGTTCCAGCTGGCCTTGAACTATCAGGCGGTCTTCGCATAGACCACATGTTGTAAAGTACCCGTGGCTGGGGCGGACCCAGAGAGGGTTTTCTGGGAGCATAACAAACCTCAAATTGCCATTCTTTAAGGCTCGCCAAAAACCTCCACTGACGGCCGAACCAGATTCATATTCGGTGGTCTTACCCGGAACTTCAGCACGACTCCGCTATCGCAATATCGTGATTAAAACAGTGGCGTAGCCAGAGGGGGTGGGGGCAAGGGCCTGATTTATAGAGTGACAAGGTACAGAGGTTATAGGGGTGCCTGTGTAGGACTTCCAAGTCTTTGGCAAAGACATTTGTCATCATTCAAATGGGATTGAGTTACCAACAGTAGAGGAATCCCGCTGCTTCTGCCGTAGGCGATAAGCATCCAGCAGGTTGCAGTCCAAGAGGTTACAGGGCAACGAATATGTCATCATTCACAATGTGTTTGATGGCTAATGCCTATTAATATATCAACACAAGGATGCAAAATGATAGTTGCCCGGCAAGATGATTAGTTACTAGACTAAGATCAAGTTGCAACCTGCCAAAACTTTCCACTGGGTAGTCAGAACTTCGTATTGTGAATTAATTAATTTTAATAAGCAACAACGTTACACATGACAGGGACATTTTTGTGAAGCTCACTCGACGCCGCCACCGCGGTACGGATCATCACACCCACGCACGCACACACGCACGCACACACACATATAATAATTATATACATACATACGTGTGTCCGTGCGTGCGTGTGTCATATACCGCTACTCATTGCTTGCTTGAATGCCAGATGGCCCCATCCAATACAAAATCCTGCCTACGCCCCTAGATTAAAAGGCATTAAACTACGAAACACATTTAATGTCGGTTTATTTTGTGTGTGACATGTTTCAGTGTAAGTTTAATGTTGAATAGTTGTTATAGTATAGTATTATCTGAAAACAGTGTATCCTTATTGAATTTGTTATTTCATAGTTGGCCTGAGAGCCAAGTAAGTAAGTAAGTAAGTAAAATATTATAAATACTAATTTTATAGTCAGTGTTACATTCACTCGTTCAGTCAGTCAATGACAATCGTTATAAATACTAATACATTCAATGTTACAAACATTCATTCAGTTAATCAGTGACAATCGTTATACCACAAACATTTGACAGTTTCAAAATAGCACTCGCATGTTGTAAATACAGAATACGTGCTTACCTTCTGAGATGGTAGCCCAGAAAAAGACCATTGCCAAGATCAGGTCTCGAAAAAGCGGCCAGTCATCGTCTCTACCCGAATCTGGAGTAAAGCTCCCTACCGGTAACATTGGCTGGAATTTTATCATCCAGGCCGTACTGATGGGACAATGCTGCCACCTCACGGCGGCTGGATAATCGAGGCTACCAAAAAGATAGTGATGGGACAATGCTGCCACCTCACGGCTAATGGATAATCGAGGCTAGGTACGGATAATCGCGAAATCCAAAATGGCTGCGTTAGCGGTGGGCGTACGGCAGTTGGCTTTGTTTACGTTTATGTGGTTCTTTGTAAAAGGCTCGGACGATTCTCCTGGTACCGTTGTGCTGGCGCAAGTTGTAAGGATTATTCTTTTTGTATTTTTGTGTTGTCTTAGTTAAATATACTACTCTTGTTAGCAAGACCATCAGTGGCATCACAAGAAGTTGTTTTGTGTGTGGTCAGTATTGCCTACTATTGGCACTATTGCCACTCAGCTGTGAGTGTGAGTCTTGACTGTTGCCGCTGGCGTTGCTCCCTGTCGCCGCGTCGGTTCTTTTGTCAGTAACCCTTTTGTCCTGATCAAACTCGAAACGAAATAACTTGTGTCAAGTGAACTTGAGTCCTCAACTAGGCATGCTTATTATTATATCAATTTATGCATTTGGATTTGGGAAATGCTACCTACTGTGTATGTGAATCTTGGTGCACACGCCATGGGGCGGGCAACATCATCCTCGCAAGCCAGGGCTGTTTCTTTGCCATGCAAAACTAGCCCTGGCTGATATCCTACGTGAAGTGCGGAGAAGTTAGCTGAGTCAAACTAGTAATTGACTTCGCCAGTCGCGACTGCATCACACATGAGAACAGCGCAAATAACCGCCCCAATTTGAAGACGGATAAACGACCTGGGAATCGCAATATATAATGACCCGTTCGCTCATTAGCGCGAACAGCTGAGCGGTATTGTGTATTTGAATAATCGCTTCTACTTCCTAAACATTACTTGTAACACGAGCCACGGTTGGTTAAAATTTGTTTTATTATGACCACCTGACCTGCCTACATCTACTGATCTAGTGAGCAATTTCATAGGCTGAGCTTAAATTCAGAATTTTGCAAAGCGATCAGCCAGGGAGTACTGCTGGCTGGCACAGACGTAATCAGCAGCAGCGACCTCTGGCATGCAAGGATGGGCAACATCGGTGATTCGATCTGCCATCCCATCAGATACAGGCGATTTTGGCACAACATGCCATGGAAATGGCAGTGACTGACTCACATGATGAAATGGTGAATTCGACTCAGGGATTTTGGCCCGCAGTCGTTTGTGAATGTTTTAGAATAATTATAGATAGTTATAGCATCAAAGTTATAGCATCGGAATTTGCCTTTTTGGAAGGATCTTCCGTGATCGCGGAAAAAGAGCAGAAGCCCCGTCTCTTTCATCAATAATGCCTTTACTGGAGATATTTTGAAACAAAGTGTTTAATATGCAAAGATGTTTATTTATTTTGGTGGATTTATGATTTCAAAAACGCCTGTGCTACCTTGTGTGAACTGACGTAAACTGGGACATGCGAAGAAGGCGCAAACATAAACCATTTTGTGATCGTTGTCTGGCTGTCCGCTAAGCGCATGGAAGACATGTTGCTAATTAAATGTAGTCACATTATTAGGACACGCATAAGTGTACATATTCTGGTTTCGAACACAAAACGCGAACGAGTAACAACAGCCTAGGGTACACTGGCTCAAAGTGAGATAGTCCATGTTTCGTAGTTCTAACAAATTTCGTTGGATGGCGTCATATATAGCGCTAGCTAAAATTTAATGGTTGAACAAAATTATTAGTGAAACAGCAAACAGTGATTTGAACATTCATAATTGTTAATAAAAAAACTTAATATGATTCCTTGTATAATTCACATTTGCTAACTTATATATTAAACACTGCTGCATTAGAAACAACCAGTCATCGTGTTACATGCGATATATAATGTGTGACAGAATTATTTTATTATCTAAATTGATTATATATGGTTGTTATTGCACAAATTGATTTTGTTAGAAAAGTTAATCACATCATAAAACAGTCTTCGTCAAGCCAAACATCGATACTATTCCAACAAGGATGTTGAGGCTGGATCAAACCAAAAGAAACTTTACAGCATTGTGCAAACATTGATGCACACTCGGGTGGACCCGCCACTGCCAACACAGGCCTCTACAGAAGCTCTGGCTGAAGTTTTCCGAAATTACTTCCAAGAGAAAACTGCAAGCATTCGCTGTGCACTGGATCGCCGAGCGGGAGTACAATGTGATGCCCAGATCACCACTTATAAACATGATGGAAGTCATCCGTTGGACAGGCTGTTGCCAGCCTCTGAGAATGAGGTCAGAAACATCACTACATCATCTGCTCCTCGATCCTACGCTCTCGATCCACTGCCGACACGGATGGTGAAGAATTGCCTTGACGCACTTGTTCCTGTCATTACCAGGATTGTGAATATCTTGCTGGCCACAGGAGATGTGTCAGCAAACTTGAAAGCTGCACTTGTCTCTCTGCTTGTTAAGAAGCCATCCCTGGATACTGAATGTTTTACAAGCTACCAACCGATATCTAATCTCAGTTTCCTGTCCAAAGTAATTGAGAAGGTGGTGTCGTCACGTTTGTCACGTCACATGGCACTGCACAACCTATTTGAAGTGAATCAGTCAGCATACAGAAAGGGCCACAGTACAGAGACTGCACTGCTGAGAATCCACAACGATTTACTCTTATCTGCAGATAATCTGTGTGTCTCATGTCTAGTCCTCCTTGATTTCTCTGCTGCTTTTGACACGATTGACCACCAGGTGCTTGTGTCACGTCTGCCTAAGAAGATCGGTCTTTCGGGCACAGCACTAAACTGGTTTACCTTGTATCTCGAAAACAGAAAACAAGCTATTAAGATTGGAGAAGCCATCTCGAACGTGTCGGTGCTGACATGCGGTGTCCCCCAAGGGTCAGTCTTGGGACCATCACTGTTCATCATATACATGGCTGGTGAACTGAGTTGTAAAATCCTACAACATGGCTTGGATTTTCATAAGTACGCTGACGATACGTAGCTTTACACAACATTCAAGATCCCCGACACATCTGTTGCCATATCTCAGCTAGAAACATGCATTGCTGACATCAACGGTTGGATGCCAGCAAACAAACTTCAATTAAATGGTGACAAAACTGAAGTTCTGTTCACGGGATCAGAGGCGCTGCGCAGATAGATACCTAAAACAACAAATAACAACGTTGGAGATGCCCAAGTGACCCCCAGTACATGTGTCAGAAATCTTGGGGTCATGTTCAATGCTGGACTTACAATGGATCAACAAGTCAGTGCCATCTGTAGATCTTCTGGTCTGCAAATCCGAAATGTGGGTAAAATCATAAAATTTCTTACGCCAGGAGCTGCTGAACAAATCATCCATTCATTTATAACGTCCAGACTGGATGGTTGTAATTTGCTGCTGTTCGGAACTAACAAGTGTCAGCCACGTAGACTGCAGTGCATTCAGAACACGACTGCTCGTCTAATCACACGAACAAGGAAACACGAACACGTAATACCAGTCCTGAAATTTCTCCATTGGCTTCCCATCCAAGAAAGAATTACGTTTAAAATTTTCCTGATCACCTTCAAGGCACTCCACGGACTTGCACCGCTTGTTGAATATCAGCCCACACGCTCCCTCCGATCGAATTCTGCTGGTCTGCTGACAGTACCAACCACACGCCTCAAGTCTTTCGGAGACCATGCGTTCTCCAAAGCGGCCCCTGTACTTTGGAACAATCTCCCACAGTCAGTCAGACAGTGTGACACTATTGCGTCGTTTAAGACGGCGCTGAAGACTTCTTAAAATAGTCATATTCGTGTAAATAATCACATCTAAACATGCATTATTCACTCTAGAATGAACAAGTGGTTCAACGACTTTAACCCAGATCTATCTATATTGTGCTTTGACCCGACTTGTAAACAATGTTTGTAAATCATATTTCTGGTCAGACAAAAACACAACATTTTTAAATACTTACATATTCATGAACTGCAACTCGTTATCTTTCTAATGAATCCAAAGACATGGCGATTATTCCAAATATTTATGGCATTTTGCTCATATTTCCAAAGCACACACTTCAATCGTTAGCATGTAAAATCATATGTGTGGCTTCAGCTGTTTGGCGAGCGGCCTGCAACCGTACTTTCAGCAACTGCCGTCAGATGGCAGAATGCCGGCGGATAAGGTCTAATGACAACTTTTCAGATTTCAGGCCTTGACTAGGGACTAGTCCTAGATGCATACATGCTAAGTCCCAGTACTGGCATGGCCACAGACTGCATTTCTTGTATTTTCAGTGAAGCTTGACTCGCTGCAATCAATGGGCTGGTATATGAGAGTTACTATGCATCAACATTTAGGACATTATTTACTTTCAAAGATATGACTTGTCGCCAGAGTGAAAGTGGCTCCCTCTTCAAGTCTGTAGTGTCTGGATACCGTAATGACCATATGTATTGGGACGCTGTATGTTTTGAGGCACCCTAAAAATCTAGAAAAATAATAATTTCTTTGTACCTTATGTTTTTGGACACCTTTATAAATAGAATTATTTTTTGTCCCTATGTATTGGGACACCAGTTATTCGTTCTTCTGACGAGCGAATACCCACTTTTCCCAATGCCGACGCGTAAATAATAAACCAGTGTATCAATAAAATGTGTTACAATCGCAGCTGCTCTGAAGTGAACAACAAAAACTTGGGTGATGTAACTACTGTAGCACCAGCAACGATGTTTCGCCCTTCTCTCAGCTACCAGCCGTGGCCTTTATACATTTAGGAAGTGTCACAATACACATCTAAAGTCTTAGTTGCTGTCCCACAGTGTTTGTCTGTAATGTACAAAACTATGTGATCTCTCGACTGTCTGCATTGTCCCAAGACTTGTACATCGTTTCATGTATATTTGATGTTTTAATCTGCAGTATGTTTAGTAGGAATTCGAAGAATAAGTCAGGGTTGGAATTTAGCATGGGCCCAGGGACCCACTGGCCTCTAGATTCTGTCTGTTCCAAGCTTTTTGTGTATTAATTAATATAATGTTCTTAAGATTATACTAACTTTACTGAAGTTATACTACCCGCCAAATTGTGTTTAGTAAGCCCATAACAATGATCGCAATTTGAAAGGGGAAGACCAAGGGTGCATGTTCAAATAGTAAACAAAACATCCAGTTTCTAAACAAGCTTTATTGGCAATACAAGTTAACTCCTGTACCCTTTGATTTTCAACGATGCTCACTTTCCCACAGCAGACTTCCAGTTATAAATTACTACTCCCACTAATTTCGGGTAATTAACAGACTATGTCCCTTTAAATTGGCCTTGCTTACAGTGGTACTGTTATAATTATAGCTGGATAGATCATCTAGTAACACTGAGACAATGTTTGCCACTTGATACACCAATTGCCACTTGATACACCAAGGCTCAGTCTAATTATAGCTAGAAAGGTCTGCTCCAAGTACTTGGAGACAATTGTTGCCACTTGCCACAGTTTACCACAAGTGGGACTCGGATCAGATGATGTTGATAACTTGCCCCACTTCCCACTCTTACAGGCACCTGCTGTATTGGTAGACTCTCTGATTGCTTACAAAGTTGCAGACTTCAAGTCAATTGGGACTTCATGCCATTTTGGGGAGTAATGTCAAATTTCCGACAAAACAGTTGTACTAAATTTAGAAAATGATGTGCTCTTAATAGTATAATTTAATGTTAATTTAACAGATGACACCTTACATGATTCAGCTGGTTATATATAAACAACACTCATTCAGTCACTGAATGTCGTAGCACATTCATGTCGATTTTACCTCTACAGAATTCGTCATACGTGGTTTCCAAAGCTACGCTAATGCTGCATTCCCAACACCTTGTGTATACCGTGAATACGACCTCCTAACCCCTACTTGACCCAGTTATATAAATTTACAAGTGGTAAACTTGAGTAGATCGTGAACTTTCCAGTTCACCAAGTCGTGTTTACGATATAAACGAGCCCATTGAAACGCAGCATACTCACTTGTTTTATTCATTTTGCTGCGTTTGATTTAATTTACACTGGGGTATAATAAAAACCCTAAGTAGTAGAAGGGCAATATGACTACACAAGACCATTTTACAGATATTTCTCAGAGAGGCATCGAGCATTTAAAAAAAAGCATATTTAATTATATTTCCTGTTCCATAAGTAGATGCCAGGTTACTATTATCATGTTCAATGGTGACATTTACATTCGACTCGAAACAGGGCGTTTTTTAACGTACACAGCCTTGTCGTTCCAAAGACCAAATTACTAATATGGATATGACCTCAAAGGGGCATTTCATTTTCAAAAAGGGCATTTACCTTTATAGTGCCTGTTCAGTAACTAGTTAACAGGTTACTATTTTCAAGTTCGATGCGTCTTGAAGTCGAATGGTGAGACTTATATTCGGCTCGAAAGTGGATTAATACAGACAGTAGTATAGGAAATAGTTATTGCCGCTAATGATATGTATATCCATGTACCATTGACTTAGGGTACCTACCAGTTACTATGTCATCATCTGCTTGTGCGTTGTCTGGTTTTCTGGTCAAGTGACAAAAATATGCACTAAAGTGAAAGAACTATGGACCGCCTGTGTTGACATAACATTTGGAACAATTTGAGCACGGCTTTGGGCGTTATGAATATTAAATATATATACATGAAATACGTATGCAAAAATATAACTAAGCGTTAACAGTCTCAAGTTCTCAACAACTAAAATGAGAACAATGATTTACATTAATCACCCGGAAAAGATCAATGTAAATAATTACATTTATTGACAGTACGGCTTGCCATTCCGACTCGCATCACGGAATTGTTTTCGCGCGACTTCGTCTCGCCGTTGTTATTTGTAAATATTTTGCAAAAAATCTATTTTTTACCATTCGTTTGCTCAAATTTAATAAAATCACACACTAAACAATAAATAAATATAAAATGAAATATGAATAATTAAGGAATAACCTTTATTTGTCCAGGTCGATATCCTCCCAGTCATGCATAAGAGAGACAGAAATGCAATACAAAAAGAACTACAAAAATCTGCCGCAAAATGTCAACGCCTCGACACGATATTTTTACACAGTCTTGATGACACATTGCCCAAAATGGTCACAACGACGCAAGGGTACCATGATCCGTCTACTGCTATCACATCTAATGACACAAAGATGTACCACCAGTCATAGAGATAGTCTTCATCATGCTCTCGCCCGGTGCTAGTCCACAGCCATCACATTTTATGACACTGACAAAGATGTACCACCAGTCATAGAGTACTGCCTAGGTACTGCCTTCGTCGTGCTCTCTCCCGAGTGCCCCTCCATCAAGCATCTATGATACGTCCACTGCCATCACATCTGACGATATACCTGATGAGAGAGATCATCATCCTACATCACCCTGGTCAGGAAACCAACAAGCCAACATCAGGCCAGAAACCATCAAGTTCCCATGCACCAATGTACAAAGGAATTCCTTTAACTATTGCAGCTATCATCAGCAAATTCCAGGAGCTTCGCTCATTTTCAGATTAGAAATGTGGCCGAATCCGGGCTCACATTCTATATAAATTAAATTATCAATTACCCAGAGTAACTTCAACTCAGTTAACAATTAATGTTAATACAATACAAAAAACACCAATTAAGGGGGCTAACTGGAATGAATCGGCACAAGAAAAATGTCTACATGGCAAGCCTGCAAATAAAGCACAATTACATTGTACATATATCCCTAAATCTTGAAAGCACATTTCGAGAATTTAATTTAAATATTGTTTTCCAAAACTGTGTTGACTTTCACATTTATCTTTTGGGATTTTTGTCATAAGAGCATCAAAGCTAATTATATCTACTAGAGTTTTTAAATTAAATTAACCTCTTCCAGAAAAGTTACTTAATTAAATGAATGTCTCCTGAGAAAATTAATTCAATTAACAATTGAAATTAACCCATGCCTGATGGGTGGTAAAGCGGTTAAATATGGTACAAGCTGTCATTCAATAAATAGTCTGTAAACAATTGGGGGAAACTGGTACCAGACAAACATTTCACATGGCTGAGGATGTAGTCTCTACATAAAACATTTGAGTTTTCATTCAGTCACCCACTCGCGAGATTTCATTCATCCACTCGCGAGATTTCATTCATTCATCCACTCGCGAGATTTCATTCATTCATCCACTCGCGAGATTTCATCATCTACTCGCGAGATTTCATTCATCAAAATGTAGCTAGTACCAGGATAAAAGACGAGATAACTGTGGTGAAGTTACAAAGTCAGGTTAACACCAACACAACAAAATGGGGACAAGATGACATTAGGATTCGTTCGCGTCCATAAGTATTGGGACAGTGAATCTGAGAATTGTTTTTATGTACCGTATGTTTTGGGCCAGCAGAAATGTGAATTACTTTGAAGTGTGCCAATACATACAGTCAGTACGGTAGTTTAACTGTAAGTAATAAGCATGGTTGTTAAGATGATCAAAGTACTTCACTTTGGTGATTAGATCAGGCATCTTGAGAAATTCTGAAGTAGTAGCCTTAAATGTGTAATTTAGGCCACACTTGGTAGAATGTTTGACCAGATCCAAATTCCATTTAACATTATTTAATAGTTTGTCCAATGATTTCACTGACACTTATTTCACTAGATAATTTTTTTCTCCAAAACAAGCTGACATGTCATAGTCAATACTACATAGTTCTTTTTTGTGAAATGAATATTAAAAATAAACAAAATGAATGGAGAAGGAAACCCCATGTGTGACTTCATTCGCCTGATATATACCTTTTTGACTTCACCCTGAATGACAGTATAATTATTTCTCCAGCTCTTCCGACATGGCGATCGAACTCCAGTTGAGCCTTTTCCGACTGACGAGTATAAAGATAGCTGGCCGCAGGGACTAGGTGCTCTCTCTAAGGTAGGACACACCTCGTATTAACATCAAGATAACAAGTATTTGGAGAAGACAAATTAAGAACATGGAGAGTAAATGTGAATACTTTTATAATATTAACATTTTAAAGGTTACTGCAATTTTACTGTAATATGAAGATTTAGTATGGTTCAGTTGGACCAGCAAATCTTTGGATATGTGTGCTATTGTTATTGCATAAAACTGCTTAAAACCGACATCAATATTGTTTTTAGGTGTCATTTCTCAATGTCATGTATTTTATATAAATTTATGTATTTTATATATATGTATTTTATATATATATATTTGTATTTTATATATATTTATGTTTTTTAGATGCATTTATATTTGTATTTTATATATATTTATGTATTTTATATATATTTATGTATTTTATATATATGTGTGTGTTTGTGTGTTGTTGTTTACATTATATTTGTTGTATACATATGTTATTTACATATAAGTGTTTACAGATAGTTGTTGTTATTTACACATTGTTGTTGTTGTTTACATGTTGTTGTTGTTTACAGATAGGGATGAATCAACAGTATCATCTGGGTCAGTATCTGCGACATCGCTACACGTCTGACCACAGTCTTTTCAACTCCACCTACATTCATTATCAGGTACCTATTGACTCAACCTGGCTCACGTACAACGTATCAGTCACACATGCCTCTGTAGTCAGTGATCACAGTAGGTACACAGCACTCTCTAGCCAGGAGTGGCATCATGGAGTCAGTGATCACAGTTGGTACACAACACTCTCTAGCCAGGAGTGGCATCATGTAGTCAGTGATCACAGTAGGTACACAGCACTCTCTAGCCAGGAGTGGCATCATGTAGTCAGTGATCACATTAGGTACACAACACTCTCTAGCCAGGAGTGGCATCATGTAGTCAGTGATCACATTAGGTACACAACACTCTCTAGCCAGGAGTGGCATCATGTAGTCAGTGATCACAGTAGGTACACAGCACTCTCTAGCCAGGAGTGGCATCATGTAGTCAGTGATCACAGTAGGTACACAGCACTCTCTAGCCAGGAGTGGCATCATGTAGTCAGTGACCACATTAGGTACACAACACTCTAGCCAGGAGTGGCATCATGTAGTCAGTGATCACAGTAGGTACACAGCACTCTCTAGCCAGGAGTGGCATCATGTAGTCAGTGATCACATTAGGTACACAACACTCTCTAGCCAGGAGTGACATCATGTAGTCAGTGATCACAGTAGGTACACAGCACTCTCTAGCCAGGAGTGGCATCATGTAGTCAGTGATCACAGTAGGCACACAACACTCTCTAGCCAGGAGTGGCATCATGTAGTCGGTGATCACATTAGGTACACAACACTCTCTAGCCAGGAGTGGCATCATGTAGTCAGTGATCACATTAGGTACACAACACTCTCTAGCCAGGAGTGGCATCATGTAGTCAGTGATCACATTAGGTACACAACACTCTCTAGCCAGGAGTGACATCATGTAGTCAGTGATCACAGTAGGTACACAACACTCTCTAGCCAGGAGTGGCATCATGTAGTCAGTGATCACAGTAGGTACACAACACTCTCTAGCCAGGAGTGGCATCATGTAGTCAGTGATCACAGTAGGTACACAGCACTCTCTAGCCAGGAGTGGCATCATGTAGTCAGTGATCACATTAGGTACACAACACTCTCTAGCCAGGAGTGACATCATGTAGTCAGTGATCACAGTAGGTACACAGCACTCTCTAGCCAGGAGTGGCATCATGTAGTCAGTGATCACAGTAGGCACACAACACTCTCTAGCCAGGAGTGGCATCATGTAGTCGGTGATCACATTAGGTACACAACACTCTCTAGCCAGGAGTGGCATCATGTAGTCAGTGATCACATTAGGTACACAACACTCTCTAGCCAGGAGTGGCATCATGTAGTCAGTGATCACATTAGGTACACAACACTCTCTAGCCAGGAGTGACATCATGTAGTCAGTGATCACAGTAGGTACACAACACTCTCTAGCCAGGAGTGGCATCATGTAGTCAGTGATCACAGTAGGTACACAACATTCCCTAGCCAGGAGTGGCATCATGTAGTCAGTGATCACATTAGGTACACAACACACTCTAGCCAGGAGTGGCATCATGTAGTCAATGATCACATTAGGTACACAACACACTAGCCAGGAGTGGCATGATGTAGTCAATGATCACATTAGGTACACAACACACTCTAGCCAGGAGTGGCATCATGTAGTCAGTGATCACAGTAGGTACACAACACTCTAGCCAGGAGTGGCATCATGTAGTCAGTGATCACAATAGGTACACAACATTCCCTAGCCAGGAGTGGCATCTTGTAGTCAGTGATCACATTAGGTACACAACACACTCTAGCCAGGAGTGGCATCATGTAGTCATTGATCACATTAGGTACACAACACACTCTAGCCAGGAGTGGCATCATGTAGTCAGTGATCACATTAGGTACACAACACACTCTAGCCAGGAGTGGCATCATGTAGTCAGTGACCACATTAGGTACACTACACTCTCAAGCCAGGAGTGGCATCATGTAGTCAGTGATCACAGTAGGTACACAACACTCTCTAGCCAGGAGTGGCATCATGTAGTCAGTGATCACAGTAGGTACACAACACTCTCTAGCCAGGAGTGGCATCATGTAGTCAGTGATCACAGTAGGTACACAACACTCTAGCCAGGAGTGGCATCATGTAGTCAGTGATCACAGTAGGTACACAACATTCTCTAGCCAGGAGTGGCATCATGTAGTCAGTGATCACAGTAGGTACACAACACACTCTAGCCAGGAGTGGCATCATGTAGTCAGTGACCACATTAGGTACAGAACACTCTAGCCAGGAGTGGCATCATGTAGTCAGTGATCACAGTAGGTACACAACACACTCTAGCCAGGAGTGGCATCATGTAGTCAGTGATCACAGTAGGTACACAACATTCTCTAGCCAGGAGTGGCATCATGTAGTCAGTGATCACAGTAGGTACACAGCACTCTCTAGCCAGGAGTGGCATCATGTAGTCAGTGACCACATTAGGTACACAACACTCTAGCCAGGAGTGGCATCATGTAGTCAGTGATCACATTAGGTACACAGCACTCTCTAGCCAGGAGTGGCATCATGTAGTCAGTGATCACATTAGGTACACAACATTCTCTAGCCAGGAGTGGCATCACACTGCGATGTCAAGTGTCTGAACTCTGGTTATTCGCCAGGCGTTGTGACGTCTTACACATTGAACTATTTCTAAACTTGACCTATATACACCAGTAAATCAAGGCGAAAAGTTGTCCTTTAAAGATAACCTCTATTCATACGTGATATCAGTCTAGCCCAATTTTATTTCTGTTTTCTTAAAAATATGCGGTTCTGTAACAATCATACAAATCCAAACACTGCAGTAAATTTTATATATGAAATTGATAATTTTTACATATCAGTATGTAGGTCACTTTCCATCAATGCCATTGGTGATTCATTCACTAAGTCTTTGTTGTTGTTATGTTTGTAATAATTTCAGTTTGTTATAATAATACTGTAATATTATGTCACATCTATACATGAACGTGAACGAGTTTACTATAGGCCAGTCAGCAGAATGTGTTTTCTGTCCATGGCCAGGTCCATGTCCGATCTACTGATGTGGATCGGACCCTGATGAGCGCCTACTCAAACCTCGCAGGACTATACCCTCCCGGGAGTTCCCAGCAGTGGGATAAACAGATCCTCTGGCAGCCCATCCCTGTTCACACGGTGCCCCGATACGAAGACAGGGTAGGGATTCGCTCCTAGTTTTTTCTAGTTATCCATACTACTTTTGTGGGATACAGTGGCATAGTCAGTAGAGCCTTGGACTCGATTGAGAGATTCTGGGCTCGAATCCCTTTTCTACTGTTTCAATCCCTGGACAGGTTTGTTCACTCTACAAGCTCCTGTTCACTCAGCTCATGGATGAGTACCTAGTTATATAGAGTGGTGGATATTTGTGTGCGAATAGTCTCCGTGCATTAATTGCAGCATAGCAGAATGCTGCTAAGAGAATTCAAGATGGTGTTCATTTGAACAGGTCTGCCGGGGAGTGAAGTGTAAAGTGGTCTGAGCACTCCTGAGGACTGGACACTGCGCTATGTAAGAACCTAGCTTTGCTCTGAGCACTCCTAAGGACAGGACACTGCGCTATGTAAGAACCTAGCTTTGCTCTGAGCACTCCTAAGGACAGGACACTGCGCTATGTAAGAACCTAGCTTTGCTCTGAGCACTCCTAAGGACTGGACACTGCGCTATGTAAGAACCTAGCTTTGCTCTGAGCACTCCTAAGGACTGGACACTGCGCTATGTAAGAACCTAGCTTTGCTCTGAGCACTCCTAAGGACTGGACACTGCGCTATGTAAGAACCTAGCTTTGCTCTGAGCACACCTAAGGACAGGACACTGCGCTATGTAAGAACCTAGCTTTGCTCTGAGCACTCCTAAGGACAGGACACTGCGCTATGTAAGAACCTAGCTTTGCTCTGAGCACTCCTAAGGACAGGACACTGCGCTATGTAAGAACCTAGCTTTGCTCTGAGCACTCCTAAGGACTGGACACTGCGCTATGTAAGAACCTAGCTTTGCTCTGAGCACTCCTAAGGACAGGACACTGCGCTATGTAAGAACCTAGCTTTGCTCTGAGCACTCCTAAGGACTGGACACTGCGCTATGTAAGAACCTAGCTTTGCTCTGAGCACTCCTAAGGACTGGACAATGCAATATGTAAGAACCTAGCTTTGCTCTGAGCACTCCTAAGGACTGGACAATGCAATATGTAAGAACCTAGCTTTGCTCTGAGCACTCCTAAGGACTGGACACTGCGCTATGTAAGAACCTAGCTTTTACTTTTAAAGGAGCTGCTGAAATTGTTAGAAAATTGGTCAACAGCTATTACATGTATTATTGCAAAACGTTAATAGCCTATATATTTGTAATGCAAAAATATCCACAAGCATGGTCTCAGTTTTAATACAGTTTAATGGTTTTGTATCGCTCGATTTTTATGGGAAGCATTCAGCTACCAGTACACTGCAATTACAATGCAAAGACTATTCATACACAAATATCAACCACTGTCTGTTGATAGGTACTTATTCATATAGCTCAGTGGACTTGAGCAATGTGGACTGAACGTACTAGGATCTCTCAGTTGAGAGTGCATGCTCTAACCACTACACTACTGCATTCCACGATATTTTGATATTTGTTTGACATTCAAAGCAATATACAGTGTTTGCAGTAACAGTGGCCAATAAGATAGGAAGAGTTATTTTGGATTTTTTACAAATATGTCTATAGTTGCGGTCTTTGGTCTTTTGCCCTTTCAGTGTGCTTTGACTCTATGTTTAATAATAGTAACATGTGTCTTTGTGTCTGGGTAATGTTAATGAATGAATGTGTAGATATGGTGCTTACAATGGTTGTGTGTATTAGGGATCATCTCACAAAGTCGATGTCCGATATCAGACGAAATTACTTTCTGCTGCCCTCACCCCCCACCATCCCTGATGAAAGTTTGTAGACATTTATATGATGATGTAAATGTATTAACACTAGCATAAAATATAAGTGTATGACACCAGACAAAACTGACTCCGTTCCCAAAATGAAACTGATTTTGTTTGATATCAGACATCGACGTTCTGAGATGATCCTTTATATGGGGGAAATGTTCATGAACTAGTTTGTAAATAAAGTGTTTACAGTGATATGGGAGTTTGTGTGGAGAAAATGTTTATGAACGACTGTAGCCACAGTGTTTTGCAATACGATGGTTTGTTGTATTTGTTTGCTTGGTGTGATACAACTGTGTGTGTCTGCAGCTGCTCAACGAAGATATCAAATGTCCGACCGCATCCAAGATATATGCCGAGGCAATGAAGAGTCCCGCGGTCAGGAAGCTGGACGAGGAGAATCAAGTAGGTCAACAACACTAGCTGCCGACATAACACAACTGGTCTTGTATCGATGCTCAGCGAGCAGTTTCAGTGTCACTTTACATGAGTGATTTGTGCCCAAAATTGGTCGAATGATATCACATGACAGCACACACCAAAGTGTGCGTTTAGCTGAGTAACACATCTAAATGCTGTGAACTAGATCTTGACTCACGCTACTCCAGACTTGAGCTTTGATGAAAGGTCACAACCTGACATTGGTCACACGTTGCCCACAGCTTCAAAATAAAAATTTTGCACATCATTTCCATTGTCGCAATCATAGCAACAAATAAAATGGTTTCGCTAAATGATCTCACGAGTGTGCACATTTATAAACGATTCTTGCACCTCGATATCATGTGACGTTGTGTCGGCAATTAATTACTCATGTAAACTGGCCTTTGTGTTTTGATGATTTTAAATGTACAAAATTTGATATTTTTATCATAAAAAATCATGTTACATGATTATGTATGACGTATAAGAATCTGTACCACTTTATAAATGCACCTTGACCAGTATCTGTTTAATTTAAATGTATCGGGCTTTCAGGGTAACTATGGTGTTTATACTGCATGCAGAAACAAATGTTGTGGATGCTAATGATAAACTTGTTCTATGAGTGTCAGACCCTGATAAGCTTTTTGACATGTATTGGAAATTGTTGACAGCGGTTTGTAAATCTACTGAACAGCAATGGCAGTGTCAATAAGCAAATGACAGTCAACTTATACTAAAGCAACTGTGGAGGATTTGTGGTACATTGAAATACATTTAGGCATTCATTGTGTTAGAATAGCTATAGTGTACAAAAAATCTTTCTAAAAAAGGAAAATTGAATATATCATTATTCACTTAGACGGGAACGCTTGTCGCCCTCACGAATGATACCGTCGTCCTCAAAACCTCGATATCACCATGTAGTTTCTCATTTAGAGGGTGTCGTCCGGCCATGTTTGCCACCTGTTGCCATCCTTTAGTGGGCAGTGTTGAAGTAGGTGCTCACTGGTCATCAGGGTGGTTTCGCAGCAGCACATCTCGGCCTGGCCAATCTTCATTTTGTTGTATAAATGTGCTTTCATAATACAAAGAATATATGACAGGAACTTCAGTCACCCTGTTCACAGGAGCTCTAAAAGTCAAACTGTTGTGTTGATTTCTTCCAGGCATTTTACAAATACTTGACGAAGAACACAGGACTGCTCATTGAAAATCTCACGAATGTGTGGACTGTATCTGACACCCTCAAGTGTGAGGTAAGTAAATCATTGTGTGCGACTTGTCTCCTACCAATCAGTATTTCTCCTAGCAACCAATGTGTGTGTCTGCACTCACCCTTCTAGCAACCAATGTGTGTGTCTGCACCCACCCTTCTAGCAACCAATGTGTGTGTCTGCATCCACCCTTCTAGCAACTAATGTGTGTGTCTGCACCCAACCTTCTAGCAACCAATGTGTGTGTCTGCACCCACCTTTCTAGTAACCAATGTGTGTGTCTGTACCCACCCTTCTAGCAACCAGTATGTGTGTCTGCACCCACCCTTCTAGCAACCAATGTGTGTGTCTGTACCCACCCTTCTAGCACCCAGTATGTGTGTCTGCACCCACCCTTCTAGCAACCAATGTGTGTGTCTGCACCCACCCTTCTAGCAACCAATGTGTGTGTCTGCACCCACCCTTCTAGCAACCAATGTGTGTGTCTGCACCAACCCTTCTAGCAACCAATGTGTGTGTCTGCACCCACCCTTCTAGCAACCAATGTGTGTGTCTGCACCCACCCTTCAAGCAACCAATGTGTGTGTCTGCACCCACCCTTCTAGCAACCAATAATGTGTGTGTCTGCATCCACCCTTCTAGCAACCAATGTGTGTGTCTGCACCCACCCTTCTAGAACCAATGTGTGTGTCTGCACCCACCATTCTAGCAACCAATGTGTGTGTCTGCACCCACCCTTCTAGCAACCAATGTGTGTGTCTGCACCCACCCTTCTAGCAACCAATGTGTGTGTCTGCACCCACCCTTCTAGTAACCAATGTGTGTGTCTGTACTGACCCTTCTAGCAACCAGTGTGTGTGTGTCTGCACCCACCCTTCTAGCAACCAATGTGTGTGTCTGTATCCACCCTTCTAGCAACCTGTATGTGTGTCTGCACCCACCCTTCTAGCAACCAATGTGTGTGTCTGCATCCACCCTTCTAGTAACCAATGTGTGTGTCTGCACCGACCCTTCTAGCAACCAATGTGTGTGTCTGCACCCACCCTTCTAGCAACCAATGTGTGTGTCTGCACCCACCCTTCTAGCAACCAATGTGTGTGTCTGCACCCACCCTTCTAGCAACCAATGTGTGTGTCTGCATCCACCCTTCTAGCAACCAATGTGTGTGTCTACACCCACCCTTCTAGCAACCAATGTGTGTGTCTGCACCCACCCTTCTAGAACCAATGTGTGTGTCTGCACCCACCCTTCTAGAACCAATGTGTGTGTCTGCACCCACCCTTCTAGCAACCAATGTGTGTGTCTGCACCCACCCTTCTAGCAACCAATGTGTGTGTCTGCACCCACCCTTCTAGCAACCAATGTGTGTGTCTGCACTCACCCTTCTAGCAACCAATGTGTGTGTCTGCACCCACCCTTCTAGCAACCAATGTGTGTGTCTGCATCCACCCTTCTAGCAACCAATGTGTGTGTCTGCACCCACCCTTCTAGCAACCAGTGTGTGTGTCTGCACCCACCCTTCTAGCAACCAATGTGTGTATCTGCACCCACCCTTCTAGCAACCAATGTGTGTGTCTGCACCCACCCTTCTAGTAACCAATGTGTGTGTCTGCACCCACCCTTCTAGTAACCAATGTGTGTGTCTGCACCCACCCTTCTAGCAACCAATGTGTGTGTCTGCACCCACCCTTTTAGAACCAATGTGTGTGTCTGCACCCACCCTTCTAGAACCAATGTGTGTGTCTGAACCCACCCTTCTAGCAACCAATGTGTGTGTCTGCACCCACCCTTCTAGCAACCAATGTGTGTGTATGCACCCACCCTTCTAGCAACCAATGTGTGTGTGTCTGCACCCACCCTTCTAGCAACCAATGTGTGTGTCTGCACCCACCCTTCTAGCAACCAATGTGTGTGTCTGCACCCACCCTTATAGCAACCAATGTGTGTGTCTGCACCCACCCTTCTAGCAACCAATGTGTGTGTCTAGACCCACCCTTCTAGCAACCAATGTGTGTGTCTGCATCCACCCTTCTAGCAACCAATGTGTGTGTCTGCACCCCCCCTTCTAGCAACCAATGTGTGTGTCTGCATCCACCCTTCTAGCAACCAATGTGTGTGTCTGCACCCACCCTTCTAGCAACCAATGTGTGTGTCTGCACCCACCCTTCTAGTAACCAGAGTTTTCCACCAACTAACTATTTTTTTCTCTTAGTAACCAGTCCTTGTCTCCTCCATAGACTCTTTGTTTCCTAGCAACCAGTCTTTGTCTCATAGTAACCGGTATGTCTTGAAATAGAACCAGTTTTTCTCTTAGTAATCATTCTTTGTCCATTTTATGTCCGTTTTATGCCTCCTAACAACCAGCGTGTCTCCTAGCAGATGGTTTGTTATAAAGGTTTTAATTGGACCAAAGTATGGTTTCGTTAAGAATGTTTTTGTTTCATTGAATTGTGCTATCACAGAAAGATTCTAATAGTTATCACACAGTTTGCCAAATTGTGGCATTAAATTGTGGTTTAATGGTATTTAACCACGGGTTTAAAACTGCCATATTTTGAATCACAGAAGAAGGGTTCGGGTTCTTAGTTTCTTAGAATAACAACGCCCCACTCAGATGCCCCTGGAGGGGCTGCTTTATTTCTGGGCCTGATTCTGACTGTATCTCAGTTGGAGTGATGTCATCATAGAGGCCTTGAAACAAAACAACCTCTTGTTCTGTTACAGTTGAGCCATAACAAGACCCTCCCCAAGTGGGCGACCGAGATGTGGCTTAATGAGAGCTCTGTCTACGAGAAGGCTGATGAACTGTCCACCTACCAGTTTTACCTTAAGTTTGACTACAACCACGTAGTTCAGCGGCTACGAGGAGGTGAGGTCACGCAGGTCAGAGGCCATGTGTGCTCATTTCATCCAGTGAAATGGTTACTCTAAAGGGAGGACACAAATGTTTCAGACTGACCAACATCTCGCAAGGGAGGGTTATGCATTGATCACTCCTCATTGGAGTCGAGAAGTTGATGGCCTCCTTCATTTTATGGCCTCCTCTTCCATTTGCTGTCCCAGTTTGTGCTTTGGGTCTAAGATGACAATTTTGTAAAATATTCATTGGAAGGTTTATTGGTGAGTCAGTTGACCCGGTCCCCTGTCATGTGTTCCTGCAGTGTTTCCCCTGGGGTAAAATGATGGGCGAGGTGGCAGTGATGGGGTATGCGGGCGCCGTAGGCGCGAAGCGTTGCTAGGGGGGGTCCAGGGATGTTTTTTAAACTAGCTTTAAAATGGTGCATTCTGAGGTATGTTTTAACCTTTACTCTTGAATATAGAGGGGGAGATATAAAACAACAAGACACTACTTGTAAATGTAGTAATCATGATTGATAAAAGTCAGTAATCATTATTGTTTCATCGTGTTGAGGTGTGGTTTCCATTTTGTCACTGGTACTTGTCTGTGGTTATGTTTTGTTTGCACTAACCCTTGGCCTTGTTACCACGCTGACAGAGTCAGTAAAAAAGTAAAAGGTAAGTTCTTATAAAGCGCAGGACTGCTGAAAGTGCTTTACACTTTACTCCCTGGCAGACCTGTTCAGTCGAACACCATCTCGACTTGATGTCAAATTTTGGGCATGGCGGCACAGAAAAACGGCGAGGCGGCCCGCCTCGCTTGTCATATACCAGGGGAAACACTGCTCATGTGTTCTACCAGGTCCTCTGTCATGTATTCATGTGATCCTTGTGTGTTCAACCGGGTCCTCTGTCATGTGTTCACATTCTTGTGTGTACTATCGGGTCGACTGTCTTGTTCATGTGGTCCTTGTGTGTTCTCATACATGTTAAGTCTCCTGCATTCGCCGGGAAACTCCCGAAAAACCTCCAAATCTCCCGATCTCCTGGATTGGCGTTTCTGAAACTTAATATGTACGATGTTCTATCAGGTCCTCTGTCATGTATTTGTGTGGTCCTTGTGTGTTCTACCAGGTCCTCTGTCGTGTTCATGTGGTCCTCATGTGTTCTACCGGGTCTTCTGTCATGTGGTCCTTGTGTGGTCTACTGGGTCCTCTGTCTTGTGTTCATGTGGTCCTTGTATGTTCTACCGGGTCCTTTGTTATGTACTGTATTCGTGTGGTCCTTGTGTGTTCTATCAGGTCCTTTGTTTTGTGTTCTATCAGGTCCCCTCTTATTTGTTTATGTGTTGTGGTCTCTGTGTTCTATCACATCCTCTGTCATGTGTTCATGTGGTCCTTGTGTGTTCTGTCAGGTCCCCTGCTCAAGGAGATGATAAAGAACATGAATGCTACCATAAGTGGAGTGAACCAGGCGGACCAACGCACCAAACTCTTCTTGTATTCAGCTGTAAGTATTCCTTTCTTTCCTCTGTCATTCCCGCGCTGCACCCAGGATGCGTTGAGTGATGTCTAATAAGGCCCCTACAGTGTAACACCTGCAGCAGTCATATGTATGAGTATGGGTATTTGTATGGCCAATGGCCTTGTACCCAACACAGTTCAATCTTAGTCAGGTGATAGTGCCTTACTTGCAGGTTAACAAGCCTCAGCCTTGTTTTTTGCTACGTCTCGTGTTGTGATTTCCTGACAGAACCTGATTCTCAACGCATTTCATGTCACACGAAGCAAAGACAATATGTGTTTGCAATTACTGTGTTCACCTGGGCCAAATGATGTGCAGGGTGGTTGGATGGATAAGATGAGTGCTGATGAAGTGCACCAAGGGGGGGGGGGTCAAGGGGCATGTCCTCAACAACCAGTCTAAATAGTAGACATTGACAGTATGGCCGGACCTGGCTGTAGACAGAGGTCAATATTACTGTACGAATAGTCTTTGGGCAGCAATTGCAGCATGGCTGAATGCTTCCCGTAAGTCAAGATGGTGTTTGATTGAACCGGTCTCCAATGACAGTGAAACACCTTCTTCAAGATTGTCCAATACACCAGCATGAGAGAAATGACAATCTGGCCCACAAAGACATCAGTGAAAGGCAAGATCTCTGGCCCTCTGGAAGACCTCCGGCATACGGTGACTTACATACCAGAAACCAGAGTTGCAGTCTGAGTGAACACTGAAGAAGAACCGGTCTGCCTAATGTCTGGATAACTATAAGCCGCTACAGTTGTCATGTGTTGGATCCTATCCAATGTGCCCAGGGTATGACTCATCAAGGCTGTGGTGTCCTGCAAGTGCCCATTTACATACACCCACATTTAGCACACATGACCCAACACAGTTGCACCTTGTGTGTGTAATTAGTTAGAGTTGTTTTGACTCAGTGGCGATTACAACAGTTTTCTCATTCAAATTCGAAACTTTCATTTTTCATATCCAAGAATCATGTTAAATTACCTGGTAGAAAAAATGAAAGTTTCGAATTTGAAAACGAACTATCCTGAAGAATGTTCAGTAATAGTTTTCTCATTCATTTGTTTTTCACTGATTATTGACCGTTATTACTGACATTATTAATTCCAGCTGAATAGTACTACTGACAACCTGTCTTAGTTATTTGTTGAGCATTACTTTGATGATGTGAAAAATATAAATAGCCAGTGCGATAAATAGAGTGTTTACGGTAGAGTGAATGTGTTGGTTGGTTGCAGCATGACAGTACAGTGTGTCCGCTTCTGGGCACCATGAACATCTACAACCGTCTGATGCCACCGTACGCGTCTGCAGTCTTAGTGGAGCTGTACAATAACAGTGGTCAGTACAGTGTCCAGGTGCACTACAGGAACGACTCCAGCAGAGAGCCCTTTCTCTTGCATATCCCTGGTACGTGTCCCGACATCATAATACATACATAATGGTAATAATAATATTTATTTATAGAGCGCAATTTCTATAAAATACTCAAAGGGCTGTACAATCTAAATTCAATCAAGTGATTCATTGTAGGGGTATAGATATGTAGGGAACATTTCTACGTGGTTGATTTGTGTTATGAGAACAGAATTATTGATTTTTTTTTTCCCCAAACAGTAATAAAAGCATAAAAAGCTTACCTTGTTTAAACTGGTTGTAAACTGCTGTTCGCGTGTGTCTAATTAAAATTAGTTTGAGAAAATACTGAAAGAAGTCGGCATTAATTTGCGAATATACACTGTTATGCAGACATGGTGTCTCATGTGACCATCACACGTGTCATGTGACCGTCTCTCCAATGATGAGTCTCTTCATTGGTCCACAGATTGTTCCCCGTCATGTCCGTACGAAAAGTTTCTTGCTCTCACTTTTGACATGCTCCCTGTCGACTGGGACGCTGAATGTCGGGGAGCGTCTCCTGACGACCGTAAAAGTAAGTCCCTTCAGCATGATTAGCTCATGGTAACTTCATAATTTTTAGCTTACTTCATGCAACAATCGTCATTGATCAATGTACTGTTGAATGTTTAATTAAAACTCACTCCTCATTTAGTTTAATCCACTGTGAGTTAGGTTCAATGATGTTCAAATATGTAGTGTGTAAGTAGATTAAGTGTAAACAAAAGACATTTTTAGCGTATTAGAAAAAGCTTGTTAAACATTTTGCTCTTGTTGGAAAACGAATATGCTTTTTGAATAAGGGAGCAATCATAGACATAATCAGTGGTCATGGTCAAAATTTTTGATTTCTCGTATGTCTCTGAGTGTCATCTTTGCCCGCAGGTCTGCTGCTCTTCTAAGGAATTACCATGGCAGCCGTTGTCTTCCATGAACGTATGTCTCTGAGTGTCATCTTTGCCCGCAGGTCTGCTGTTCTTCTAAGGAATTACCATGGCAGCCGTTGTCTTCCATGAACGTATGTCTCTGAGTGTCATCTTTGCCTGCAGGTCTGCTGTTCTAAGGAATTACCATGGCAGCACAATGTCTTCCATGAACGTATGTCTCTGAGTGTCATCTTTGCCCGCAGGTCTGCTGTTCTTCTAAGGAATTACCATGGCAGCCGTTGTCTTCCATGAACGTATGTCTCTGAGTGTCATCTTTGCCCGCAGGTCTGCTGTTCTTCTAAGGAATTACCATGGCAGCCGTTGTCTTCCATGAACTTATGTCTCTGAGTGTCATCTTTGCCCGCAGGTCTGCTGTTCTTCTAAGGAATTACCATGGCAACCGTTGTCTTCCATGAACGTATGTCTCTGAGTGTCATCTTTGCCCGCAGGTCTGCTGCTCTTCTAAGGAATTACCATGGCAGCCATTGTCTTCCATGAACGTATGTCTCTGAGTGTCATCTTTGCCCGCAGGTCTGCTGTTCTTCTAAGGAATTACCATGGCAGCCGTTGTCTTCCATGAACGTATGTCTCTGAGTGTCATCTTTGCCCGCAGGTCTGCTGTTCTTCTAAGGAATTACCATGGCAGCCGTTGTCTTCCATGAACGTATGTCTCTGAGTGTCATCTTTGCCCGCAGGTCTGCTGTTCTTCTAAGGAATTACCATGGCAGCCGTTGTCTTCCATGAACTTATGTCTCTGAGTGTCATCTTTGCCCGCAGGTCTGCTGTTCTTCTAAGGAATTACCATGGCAGCCGTTGTCTTCCATGAACGTATGTCTCTGAGTGTCATCTTTGCCTGCAGGTCTGCTGTTCTAAGGAATTACCATGGCAGCACAATGTCTTCCATGAACGTATGTCTCTGAGTGTCATCTTTGCCCGCAGGTCTGCTGTTCTTCTAAGGAATTACCATGGCAGCCGTTGTCTTCCATGAACGTATGTCTCTGAGTGTCATCTTTGCCCGCAGGTCTGCTGTTCTTCTAAGGAATTACCATGGCAGCCGTTGTCTTCCATGAACTTATGTCTCTGAGTGTCATCTTTGCCCGCAGGTCTGCTGTTCTTCTAAGGAATTACCATGGCAGCCGTTGTCTTCCATGAACGTATGTCTCTGAGTGTCATCTTTGCCCGCAGGTCTGCTGTTCTTCTAAGGAATTACCATGGCAGCCGTTGTCTTCCATGAACGTATGTCTCTGAGTGTCATCTTTGCCCGCAGGTCTGCTGTTCTTCTAAGGAATTACCATGGCAGCCGTTGTCTTCCATGAACGTATGTCTCTGAGTGTCATCTTTGCCCGCAGGTCTGCTGTTCTTCTAAGGAATTACCATGGCAGCCGTTGTCTTCCATGAACTTATGTCTCTGAGTGTCATCTTTGCCCGCAGGTCTGCTGTTCTTCTAAGGAATTACCATGGCAGCCGTTGTCTTCCATGAACGTATGTCTCTGAGTGCCATCTTTGCCTGCAGGTCTGCTGCTCTAAGGAATTACCATGGCAGCACAATGTCTTCCATGAACGTATGTCTCTGAGTGTCATCTTTGCCCGCAGGTCTGCTGTTCTTCTAAGGAATTACAATGGCAGCCGTTGTCTTCCATGAACGTATGTCTCTGAGTGTCATCTTTGCCCGCAGGTCTGCTGTTCTTCTAAGGAATTACCATGGCAGCCGTTGTCTTCCATGAACTTATGTCTCTGAGTGTCATCTTTGCCCGCAGGTCTGCTGTTCTTCTAAGGAATTACCATGGCAACACAATGTCTTCCATGAACGTATGTCTCTGAGTGTCATCTTTGCCCGCAGGTATGCTGTTCTTCTAAGGAATTACCATGGCAGCACAATATCTTCCATGAACGTATGTCTCTGAGTGTCATCTTTGCCCGCAGGTCTGCTGTTCTTCTAAGGAATTACCATGGGTGCACAATGTCTTCCATGAACGTATGTCTCTGAGTGCCATCTTTGCCTGCAGGTCTGCTGTTCTTCTAAGGAATTACCATGGCAGCACAATGTCTTCCATGAACGTATGTCTCTGAGTGCCATCTTTGCCCGCAGGTCTGCTGTACTTCTAAGGAATTACCATGGCAGCACAATGTCTTCCATGAACGTATATCTCTGAGTGCCATCTTTGCCTGCAGGTCTGCTGTTCTTCTAAGGAATTACCATGGCAGCACAATGTCTTCCATGAACGTATGTCTCTGAGTGTCATCTTTGCCCGCAGGTCTGCTGTTCTTCTAAGGAATTACCATGGCAGCACAATGTCTTCCATGAACGTATGTCTCTGAGTGTCATCTTTGTCCGCAGGTCTGCTGTTCTTCTAAGGAATTACCATGGCAGCAGTTGTCTTCCATGAACGTATGTCTCTGAGTGTCATCTTTGCCCGCAGGTCTGCTGTTCTTCTAAGGAATTACCATGGCAGCCGTTGTCTTCCATGAACGTATGTCTCTGAGTGCCATCTTTGCCTGCAGGTCTGCTGTTCTTCTAAGGAATTACCATGGCAACCGTTGTCTTCCATGAATGTATGTCTCTGACTGTCATCTTTGCCCGCAGGTCTGCTGTTCTTCTAAGGAATTACCATGGCAGCACAATGTCTTCCATGAACGTATGTCTCTGAGTGTCATCTTTGCCTGCAGGTCTGCTGTTCTTCTAAGGAATTACCATGGCAGCACAATGTCTTCCATGAACGTATGTCTCTGAGTGTCATCTTTGCCCGCAGGTCTGCTGTTCTTCTAAGGAATTACCATGGCAGCCGTTGTCTTCCATGAACGTATGTCTCTGAGTGCCATCTTTGCCTGCAGGTCTGCTGTTCTTCTAAGGAATTACCATGGCAGCACAATGTCTTCCATGAACGTATGTCTCTGAGTGTCATCTTTGCCCGCAGGTCTGCTGTTCTTCTAAGGAATTACCATGGCAGCCGTTGTCTTCCATGAGCGTATGTCTCTGAGTTCCATCTTTGCCCGCAGGTCTGCTGTTCTTCTAAGGAATTACCATGGCAGCACAATGTCTTCCATGAACGTATGTCTCTGAGTGTCATCTTTGCCCGCAGGTCTGCTGTTCTTCTAAGGAATTACCATGGCAGCCGTTGTCTTCCATGAACATATGTCTCTGAGTGTCATCTTTGCCCGCAGGTCTGCTTTTCTTCTAAGGAATTACCATGGCAGCCGTTGTCTTCCATGATCGTATGTCTCTGAGTGCCATCTTTGCCCGCAGGTCTGCTGTTCTTCTAAGGAATTACCATGGCAGCCATTGTCTTCCATGAACGTATGTCTCTGAGTGTCATCTTTGCCCGCAGGTCTGCTGTTCTTCTAAGGAATTACCATGGCAGCCGTTGTCTTCCATGAACGTATGTCTCTGAGTGTCTTCTTTGCCCGCAGGTCTGCTGTTCTTCTAAGGAATTACCATGACAGCCGGTGTCTTCCATGAACGTATGTCTCTGAGTGCCATCTTTGCCCGCAGGTCTGCTGTTCTTCTAAGGAATTACCATGGCAGCCGTTGTCTTCCATGAACATATGTCTCTGAGTGTCTTCTTTGCCCGCAGGTCTGCTGTTCTTCTAAGGAATTACCATGGCAGCCGTTGTCTTCCATGAACGTATGTCTCTGAGTGTCTTCTTTGCCCGCAGGTCTGCTGTTATTCTAAGGAATTACCATGGCAGCCGTTGTCTTCCATGAACGTATGTCTCTGAGTGTCATCTTTGCCCGCAGGTCTGCTGTTATTCTAAGGAATTACCATGGCAGCCATTGTCTTCCATGAGCGTATGTCTCTGAGTGCCATCTTTGCCCGCAGGTCTGCTGTTATTCTAAGGAATTACCATGGCAACCATTGTCTTCCATGAGCGTATGTCTCTGAGTGCCATCTTTGCCCGCAGGTCTGCTGTTCTTCTAAGGAATTACCATGGCAGCACAATGTCTTCCAGGAACTTGTCTCTAATTGTCATCTTTGCTTGCAGGTCTGCTGTTCTTCCTGGTGGTTGCCATGGCAGCAGCGTTGCTGGTCCTCCTGGTGTTATGTATCGGCCTTGTAGTCGTGTGCAGTCGTAAGAAGAAGCGAAGTAACCAAGGTTACATGAACATACAGGTCGACGTCCCCGAATGACAATACCTCATTGAGACATTGTCAAGTGAAGATGAAGACAGTAATGGCTTCAACAATTAAATCATTATGATGTAACGAGTGAAAACAGATTGTTTATCTCACAAGAAACTGGGTTTTTGTTTCGGCACGGCCTTCATTAGTATACTACTTTTACTCTGGGCATGTCACATGATTTCTTGTCAGGTAAATTATGTCTAATGAAACAAATAAAGACTTTAATTTCTGTGAATTCAGCATGCTGCTGGAGGTCTCACTTAAAATTTATACATACGTATTTTTAGTTTCCTAATTTATGTTTTGTTGATTATTAATCTCGGATTTAATGGCGTCTGATGATTTTAATGGATATTGTGTGAACGTTTTACAAAATAACAACTACCTGGTAATATAAAGTAACCTTTTGGAACAACAGCTGTCCTACAGAAATGCGTTTTCTTCAGAATGGCATAGTAGGCCATACAAAGCGGTTACTGTTTGTGGTTACAGAGACTGATGTATGTTTTATGACAGATATCAAAATAATGTACTTACCTACCAACATTTGTCAAGTTACATGCAGTAGGTAGTATGCACAAAACAGGCAGACATGGGACGATTTTTATATTTGTTCTGTGATCCTAAATAGCCATGGAGATATTGTGCACAGCTCTAGGCCAGTACAGAATGGTTAGTTGGATTAGGAACGTAACATTGTGTATATAAATTCATGTTGTTGATATTTTGTGATAGCAGTATGATGTGTAAAATTGGGAGAAGATGCCTCAGAATAATTGCCTACTGCTGGAATTGAGATGGTTGGCATGTACGAATGTGTAACATTTAAATGCACAAAGCTATGAATTTACTACTTTGCACAAAGCTGGCTGGTGACAGAGTGGTTAGCAGGTTGTGGTTGGAACTGGACAGCATGGTTGCAAGAATAAACCTAAAGGAATAAACAAAACAGGGGCATAACCTTGGGCCTTCCTGGGGAGCCACCATTTTGGTGGCTTAGTCGTGTTTGACATGTGTTTTAAAGACTACTTTGTTTACTGTGTACTACCCTCGTATATGTTATTATGTGTATCCGTTTGGCATATAAATTGCTTCTGGATTTGGTAAAATTCATAATGATTTGAAAATGCAGTTACCTGTCTGAATCGTGTTGACACAACAGAGCTTTCAACACCTTCCTGGTGACATCATCCACATTGGGAGGGTGTCAAAAGCCCGAATGAGCCAATAGAATGTTTGGACAGGTAACGTCACTTACAAATCATCACCCTCATAAAATAATTGTCTAAGTCATATTTTCAAGTATTTACAAAAACTGACTCATATTTTGACAACATGATATTCATTAAACATTTATGTTAGGTGCCCAGCATCATCAACAGTTGATTTAGGCATAAATCTAAGATTGGTAAAAAAAATGACTTTCCAATTATTTTATGAGAGTGACGAGTGTCCATTCAGTTGCGATTAGTGACTAGAATCAATAGTCTAGTATTTTGTCATGACAGGATATTTTATTGATTTACTTTATAAATATTAGTACAACTTGTATGGCATCTACATGCTCAAGAACTTAGGCTGGCGACAATCACCTTTCTGCAAAACTGTTTAGCTTGACACTTATAATCACTAGCAATTATTCAAATGAGATATAAAATGTAATATTTGATAATCGTGGAATATTACTGAATTTCCTATATTAACATATTAACTTGAACTGCAAAACACCTATGGGCAGTCTAATCTGTTCAATAATATACAGATTCAGTGTGATTGTAAAAATAGTGTGTGTGCATATTTACACACATGCACGCACACGCACGCACGCACGCACGCACGCACGCACGCACGCACACACACATGCACAGACACACACACATACACGCACGCACACACACATGCACAGACACACACGCACACACACATGCACAGACACACACACGCACGCACACACACATGCACAGACACACACACGCACGCACGCACAGACACACACACATGCACAGACACACACACGCACGCACACGCACATGCACAGACACACACGCACACATGCACAGACACACACACATGCACAGACACACACACACGCACGTACACACACATGCACAGACACACATGCACAGACACACACGCACACGCATGCACAGACACGCACTATTGCTCAAGTTGTATCTATTATTGTATTAATAATATCTGTGATGTTACATTCCTACAAAAATGTGATTTTATTGATTGTTGAGAATGTATCTGCTCCATTTATTTCTTGGCACTTGACTGTGTGGTTTAACCTTTTCAAGAACTTGCATTGTCCATACATTTCAGTACTTTGCTTGATATGTTGAAAATTAAATTGCATTGTGATATTTACCCATCACGTTTCGACATGGTTGCATTTGTTATGATAAAAACAACTATTGATAGCTGCAGTTCTCAGCTTGGCACACATCATATGGTGACAACGTCAGCCACTTTACATGGTGACCACGTCAGCCACTTTACATGGTTACCATGTCAGCCACTTTACATGGTGGCCACGTCAACCACTTTACGTGGTGGCCATGTCATCCACTTTACATGGTGGCCACGTCAGCCACTTTACATGGTGACCACGTCAGCCACTTTACATGGTGGCAATGTCAGCCACTTTACATGGTGGCTACGTCAGCCACTTTACATGGTGGCCACGTTAGCCACTTTACAAGGTGGCCACGTTAGCCACTTTACATGGTGGCCATGTCAACCACTTTACATGGTGGCTACGTCAACCACTTTAAATGGTGGCCATGTCAGCCACTTTACAAGGTGGCCATGTCAACCACTTTAAATGGTGGCCACGTCAGCCACTTTACAAGGTGGCCACGTCAACCACTTTACATGGTGGCTACGTCAGCCACTTTACATGGTGGCCACGTCAACCACTTTACATGGTGGCCACGTCAACCACTTTACATGGTGGCCACGTCAGCCACTTTACATGGTGGCCACGTCAACCACTTTACATGGTGGCCACAGTACATGGTGGGCACGTCAACCATTTTAAAGGTGGCCCCGTCAACCACTTCTCCTCATTCATGCTTCAAATATGACACATGTTTACTGGACTCTCATTCAAGAGAACCTGGGTTCGAATTCAGATCGAAAGATTGAACAGGTCTGCCAAGGAGTAAATCGTTTTGTGCAGTCCAAAGGACTGTAGACTCCACTTTTCCGCTATATATGAAATTACCTTTTTATAATGGCCATACACTTTTATATAAAATACTAATTAGAATAGGCCATGACGCATTTGGCTAATAAGAAGGCTGAAGCGCCACAAAAGCTCCCACAGCTCCCACTCAGACACCAAAAACCTCCAGCTATGTTTAAACAAATGATGGAATGTGAATCGAGGTAGATTCACACAATCACAATCGTGATAGCATCATAGTTTACAAACTGAGGGCTGACGCCAGATTAAATGATTTCATATGTGGTAGGACATCGATGTGGTGAGCATAACTTTGGAACATAATTTTATTTGAACATTATACAGTAAATGCAAAATTTTGCAATGATTAACTGATAACTCAACGAAATAAAGTTTCATGATTAATAATTATATTTTATTTTGTTAAGTGCTACATCCAATGTTGTTCACAGCGCTTTACAACAATATACTATAGTATGTTAAAAATAATGCATTTGAATAAAAACAATAGTTGTTATATCATATAGCTAAAATGAACCAATAATAATAGTAATTAAGACAACAAATATAGTAGAAGTAGAAAAGGAATGTTATATAAAATAGTTAAGATCATATTATTATTGTACTAAGATTAATGTAAACAGCAATGAATTAGGCTGAATGTATATCAAAATAAATAAATATACAAATAAATAATAATTAAACTTTAAATATCAATCAGCTATGGTAAAACAGTGTTGGCAAGGGTCCGAGTTACATATACGCTGCAGTGAACGGGTGAGTCTTCAAGACAGATTTATATTATTCCAGTGATGTTTTGTTGGTAACACTTGACGGCAGAGCGTTCCACACTGATGCCGCTGCGTGAGCAAACGTACAGTCACCGGCTCTGTTGCGTGTTCTCGGGACAACTAGAGCAGTCGAGTCAGCTGACCAAAGATGACTAGCTGGCACGTAGTCACGAGTTTCTGCATGTAGACAGGCGAGAGGTCTTCGTGCAGCGTCTTGAACGTAAGCAGATATCTTGAATGTAATACGCTGTTGAATAGGTAGCCAGAGCAGTTCGCGAAGAATAGGGGTCGCACTTTCACAACGAGCCTGTCGGGTACATGATAAGGCGAGCTGGGGCATTCTGGAGTCGCTTCAATCGTCCTATGTTGTTAGTTGAAGTACCGAACAGTAGCGAGTTGTAGTAGTCCAAACGGGATGTGATCATGGCATTGACTACCCGTTCCGCTGTCGGTTGAGTGAGGTAAGGGTGAATCAACCCGATGTTGCGCAGGTGCCGCGAGCAAGTGCTGATAGCACGTGACATTTGCACATCATATCCAGGTGTCTATCAAGGTGGACGCCGAGATTTCTAACATGATCAGTTGCACTGATTTAATCTGATATAACCGAATCGTGGGCAACCACCGATATATCAGATGCCGAATTGGGACTGACAGGATATGTAATGTTTAGGAAAGATAGAATAGGAAGAAGGGGATGTGGAGTTAGTTTATATACAAAAGAATCTATCCAGGCTTATGAAATAAAATTAGACAGGGAAGCAGATTGCGAGGAAGCTGTTTGGTGTAACATAATTACAGGAAACTCAACGTTAACGGTTGGAGTAGTTTATCGAAGTCCAAACATAAGCATAGAAGAGAATGAAAAAATACAAAACGCTATAAGGGAAGTGAGCAAACGGGACTGTGTTATTATGGAGGATTTTAACCATGGGCATATACAATGGAAATCTCTACAGAGTATGGGTAGTGAAGACCAGAAAGTTTTAGTACAAGATAGTTTCCTTTCTCAACATGTGCTAGAACCAACCAGGGGAGAGAATGTGTTAGACTTAGTTTTGTCCTCACAGAATGAATTAGTTGACAATGTTAAATTATGTGAGCCTCTGGGAAGTAGTGATCACAACCAGATACATTTTACCATCAAACTAAAATCAGAAAGAAATAATAAAAAGCAGTTCAGGAGAAATTTCCACAAAGGAAGATATAAGGAAATGAGGAAATATTTAGCAAAGATAGACTGGAATAAGACACTGAAAAATAAGACAGCAACAGAATGCTGGAATATCTTAAAGAATGAAATAGAGTGCATCGTAGATAAATTTGTTCCCTTCAAAAAACAAGGGAAACGGACCAGAAAGATATACTTATCGAAAGAAGCCATTAGAAAAATTAAGTATAAACAAATGACGTGGAAGTCATATAGACGTACTGGAAATGACGAAGACTACAACATTTATAACGAAGCACTAAACCAAGCTACAGCTGAAATTAGAAATTCAAAGAGAAGCTATGAACATAAATTAGCTGTTAATATAAAACATGGCATATGTTCGAAGCAAACAGAAAGTTCAGGATAAGGTCGATCCTCTAGAAGATAGTGCTGGAAATATAATATCGGAAGGATTCTTAATGGCAGAAGACCTGAATGAGTATTTTAGTTCAGTGTTTACCAGAGAAAACACTAGTTCATTGCCAGTACCAGAAGCTAAGTTCAAAGGGCAGAATCAGACTATTTAAGACAGTTAATTGTAACCCCAGAAATGGTAGCTGAGAAAATATTGGCATACCGCTTGCAACAGTTTTCAACTTGTCATTAGAAGAGGGAGTGGTTCCTTTAGAATGGAAAGAAGCAAACATTATACCGTTATTTAAAAAAGGTTCGAAAAACAAGTCAAATAATTATAGACCAGTTAGTTTAACATCGGTGATTTGTAAATTATTAGAAAGACTAATTAAATATCACATGGTGGATTTTCTTGTTAAACATAACTTGATAAACCCATCTCAACACGGGTTTCTAAAAGCGAGGTCATGCTTAACAAATATGTTATGTTTTTTGGAAGATATCACTAAGTGGGTAGATGAGGGATCACCAGTAGATATCGTCTACTTAGATTTTCAAAAAGCTTTTGACAAAGTACCACATCAAAGATTACTGCTTAAACTAAAGGCCCATATCATAGGAAATGGTATAATAAACTGGATAGAACAATGGCTGATTGACAGAAGACAACGTGTAGTAGTTGATGAGGAGGCTTCAAACTGGAAATCAGTTTTGAGTGGGGTACCACATGGATCAGTACTGGGACCTATATTATTCTTAATATATATATATAAACGATTTGGACGATGATGTAGCTAGCAAGGTGTTGAAATTTGCAGATGATACAAAAGTGTTTAGAAGGATTAAAAGTGATGGAGATAGACAGCATTTACAAGATGATCTTGACAGGTTGATCAAATGGTCTGAAAAGTGGCAAATGTTGTTAAATTTTGGGAAATGTAAATGCCTTCACACAGGACATGGGAACGAATATGTAGAATACACAATGGGGGGAACTGTACTAAGTACTACTGTAAAAGAAAAAGACTTAGGGCTGACAATTGGTGCTGACATGAAGGTTTCAGAGCAGTGTGGAATTGCAGCTTCAAAAGGAAATCAAATCCTTGGATTGATTAGGCGAAATATAGCATATAAAGAAAAAGAACTAATAATACCGCTGTACACAACAATAGTTAGGCCTCATTTAGAATATTGTATACAAGCATGGAGGCCATACCGCAAGAAGGACATATATATATGCTAGAAAGAGTACAGAGGAGATCGACTAAAATGATACCAAAACTGAGGGATCTTAGTTATGAAAAACGCCTAAAAGAATGTGGTTTAACAACACTAGAGACCAGGAGATTGAGAGGAGATCAGATAGAAGTGTTTAAAATATTGAATGGTTATGAAAATATTGATAGAAATATGTTTTTTTTTCAGCTAAGAAAGATAGAAAGACTAGAGGACATGAAGTTACATTAGTAAAGGAGCAGTGTAGATTAGACGTAAGAAAGTTCTAATTTTCACAAAGGACTGTGAATGAATGGAACAGATTATCTGATGATTGTGTGGGTGCTAGTAGTGTCAATATGTTTAAAAATAAAATCGACGCATACCTCAGAAGGGCTGGATATATGTAGATAAAAGGGTTGGACTCTCGATAAGCCAAAGGGATTCCTTGTCCACCTGCCATCTAGAGTTAATTCTCTGGATGGCAATCTTGTTAAAAATCTGTCCCGATGCGCACACGAAGCCCACTTACGATAGCAGATGCCGATTTGGGGACAACCGGTAGAATTTATATTTTTGTGTCATTCATGAGCAGAGAATTCCAAGTCATCCACTCCTTCACGTCATCAATACATCGCTCGATCCGACGCACGGCGGTCATCAGAAAAGATACATCTAGGTCGAAGTGACAAAACAGTTGTAGATGATCGGCGTAGTGGTGATATTTTAAGTCGTGTTTGTGAAAGGTATATCACCGATCGGCTGAACGTATAGTGAAAATAATAGTGGTCCCAACACTGAGCCTTGCGGCACTCCCATTAACAAAGTCGTCTCGCTGGATAACACGCTTGCGAGTACTAAGGTAAGATTCCACACTCATTCCAGCTCCCAGGGACGTATTCCCCCAATATCGACCCTACTGTACCGCCAGTAGTACCGGACCAAGGCAATGTCTGCAAATATACGTACGAAACTGAAAGAAATGGAAACTGGCGGCGGCCACAATACTAATGTGACAGAGCCACTGACTGGGTCAGTTCCTTGGTCACGGTGATCCGGAATGGAAAGGTGAGGATCTGCTCCGATCCCAAAGACCTCAACAAAGCCATTAGACGAGAGCACTACCCCATTCCAACAGTGGAAGAAGTGGTAGCATCAATGCCAGGTGCCAAAATGTTCTCAAAAATAGACGCAAAGTCGGGATTCCTGCAGATCAAACTCGACTACGAATCAAGTCTTCTAACGACTTTCAACACGCCGATCGGAAGGTACAAGTGGTTACGCCTCCCGTTTGGCATAAAGTCGGCTCCAGAGCGAATTAAGAACGACATGCTAAAAGACATCGATGGCGCACGGGCCATCATGGACGAATCCTGATCGCATGAAAAACGCCACAGGAGCACGACAAGCTCATCAGGAAAGTCGTAGAGAGAGAGCGACAGAATGGAACCTGAAGCTCAACTTTGACAAGTGTTAAGTAAAACAGCCACAGGTGAATTACGTTGGACGCTTGGTGACAGCCCAAGGCTTGGAACCAGATCCAGAGAAAGTACGT
Organism: Escarpia spicata; assembly: GCA_963995525.1. NCBI lineage: Eukaryota > Metazoa > Annelida > Polychaeta > Sabellida > Siboglinidae > Escarpia > Escarpia spicata. Next base: position 70,121,540 of record OZ023205.1, on the reverse strand, counting down.
GCAGTACACAAAATGCCAGTTCCCCAAAGCATGGAAGACGTGCGCAGATTTCTTGGATTTGTCCAATATCTGTCGAGATTCATCCCGACATGAGTACAGTGGACGTTCCATTTCGGGATGGGATGAAACGAGACGTCGATTTTCACTGGGACAAGCCACAACAGAGAATCTTCGAATAGCTGAAGGAACTTTGTTGCAGTGCGCCAGTGTTGGCGTATTACGATGTGACAAAAGATGTCACAATACAGTGTGATGCGAGTAGCAACGGACTAGGAGTCCTCCTACATGTAAGGTAGCAGTTTGGACACCTACACATGTTCATAGTTATGTTGTAACGTGCTAATTAAAAGATGGAATACATCTTAATTTTCATTCTAATGTCGCTACCAGCCACAATATGGCAGCACCATATGCTAAGTAGATGACGGGTATTGTTACATTCTTTATTTTGTGAAACTACATTTTCATAATTTAATTGCTAAGATGTTGATTATAATTATATTTAGGTAATTAATAAATATGAGTAACCAGTTGCTTGAATGGTATGATATAAACCCCAGAGACACTGGTCACGTGTGTATTCACCAAGCATTGGTACAGCAGCTGGGGTAAGACCACATTAAGGATTCGTCCGCCATTACATCATGTGCAACAATATTGACATATTTCCAGTAGGATGAATTTCGCCTTAGTTATATCATTTATATTTTTGTAAGCGATATCTATAAATGCGTGTTTCATAACCCCAATACTAACGTGGGTGTTTCTGCTGTTCCAACTTGTCCTTCCTAATTATATGGCACTTTTATATATATGATACTTGGATCGCACAATAAGCAATAATGGGCAAGCAGGCAACATTTTATTCCCCCCCCCCCCAACACGGCCCTAATTTTAGTGAAATGTTGGCCACCATAGGAAGCCAGTTGTCCACACACTTCTACTAATCAGGCATCTAGCACCTATTTTTTATAGCAACATCCATACACTAACTGAGACAAGAAGAACGATTGAGAATCTACATAAATATACCACGAATGTAACAGAGAATATCATAACAGTGTGTGACTCTCCAAATGTGCAGCGACCGCAATGATCCGAATTAGTTCATTTTTAGCCATAAACATTAAAACTAGTCACCTAAGAGAAGGGTCATATGTTGAAATTGTGTACATGGACTGGCTTTTCAGCTCTAATATAACCGAATTATACCGAAGTTTGCACAAGGCAAGGCAGCTTAAACTAACTGTAGGCTGACGTCAATTACTCTGACAAGAAGCTGTTTTTACCACTGGTATTTTTACGTTATATCCGTATATTTAACATCAGAAATGTTTGTTAGTACCCTTGTAAGAATTTGGCGATGTTTAAATAAAATATGATTAGGACAATGGACTCGTTGATGTACTTGGAGAGATACTGGGTGCCACAACTGTCAACAACCTTTATCACGTGTCTTGGATGTCCTTGTCAAACGTTTGTTTCTTTCTGAAATTAACTATTTTGCCAGTAGTATCTCTTGTTTCCAATAATGTGTATACATCAGCGAAATACACAGTGGCCAAGTAATTGACGTGTGGCGATGTTTGGACACTCTGTATCAAGCAGAGATCTGCGCCTGTGTAAAAGTATGGTTATTTTAAGGGGGGTTAGGACAACAATTTGTGTGACGCAAGATACACGTTCCACTGGGCATCCCAGTTTTGTTTTCATAATGTACTATGTATATACCTCAATTTACACCCAGCATTTTAGCCCGTTATCTACAATATAATTGTAGTTACCATCAAAAGACGCCTCTGTGCCTTTCAATACTGTGAATATTGTTGAAATGCCTGACTTGTGCTTTTGACACCTACTGGTGTCGCACACGAATGACGTATAGGTCATGATTGCCTCAGATTATTTAGCATAGTTGGTGGGCATTATGTTATACCAAAATTCGTGAAGATTTGCAACGTGCATGTCCAATAAAATGCTGCTTAAAATAATGATTTTGTGTATTTTTTGCAAAAGAATAAAACATTTTATGAAAAATTACCAAAAAATATATTTCGTTAATATTCTATATATTTTATTCCCATATCGGTAAGATACTGTGTTGGCCTGTATGCTGTGCTCAGTACCATTCATACCAGGCAAACGTCGTATGTAATATAAAGTACCGAATAAGCATGTTTAAACCAACTCAAGGCGCTGTTTAGCTTGGAGGTGTGCACAGTTTGATGACGCATATTTTAATTGTTATTGAGGCAGTGCAAATTTCCCTTTGTGGTTAATCTAGTTATATGTATGGCTTGATATAAATCAAACTTTCGTGAAGATTTGCAAGATTCAGGAGATCAAATTAGAAATACGCCCGTTTTATCACAAAAACTGCCAAAATGTGATTTAAGCGACGGGTGATGGTTTTTCGGCTGTATTTGGAAGCTGGTGTAGGCCAGAATATCGTGCAGCTATTGCATACTGTTAGTATTACATCTAAAAGAAGTTTTAAAAGTAATTAATAAGCCAGTTATTATGTGATATGCATGGAAAATAAAGTGATAATTTTGGTGGCGTGAAAGTAAAAAAGTACATTCCAAGCATGTTCTATGATACTGAGTACCACGAAAGCTTGTGTAAAAAGTGTATATGTGTCAGGGCGTGGAGTTTCTTTTAAATCTACATCATGTGCAACAATATTGACATATTTCCAGTAGGATGAATTTCGCCTTAGTTATATCATTTATATTTTTGTAAGCGATATCTATAAATGCGTGTTTCATAACCCCAATACTAACGTGGGTGTTTCTGCTGTTCCAACTTGTCCTTCCTAATTATATGGCACTTTTATATATATGATACTTGGATCGCACAATAAGCAATAATGGGCAAGCAGGCAACATTTTATTCCCCCCCCCCCAACACGGCCCTAATTTTAGTGAAATGTTGGCCACCATAGGAAGCCAGTTGTCCACACACTTCTACTAATCAGGCATCTAGCACCTATTTTTTATAGCAACATCCATACACTAACTGAGACAAGAAGAACAATTGAGAATCTACATAAATATACCACGAATGTAACAGAGAATATCATAACAGTGTGTGACTCTCCAAATGTGCAGCGACCGCAATGATCCGAATTAGTTCATTTTTAGCCATAAACATTAAAACTAGTCACCTAAGAGAAGGGTCATATGTTGAAATTGTGTACATGGACTGGCATGCTATCATTTTCAACGATCGTGTGCTTTTCAGCTCTAATATAACCGAATTATACCGAAGTTTGCACAAGGCAAGGCAGCTTAAACTAACTGTAGGCTGACGTCAATTACTCTGACAAGAAGCTGTTTTTACCACTGGTATTTTTACGTTATATCCGTATATTTAACATCAGAAATGTTTGTTAGTACCCTTGTAAGAATTTGGCGATGTTTAAATAAAATATGATTAGGACAATGGACTCGTTGATGTACTTGGAGAGATACTGGGTGCCACAACTGTCAACAACCTTTATCACGTGTCTTGGATGTCCTTGTCAAACGTTTGTTTCTTTCTGAAATTAACTATTTTGCCAGTAGTATCTCTTGTTTCCAATAATGTGTATACATCAGCGAAATACACAGTGGCCAAGTAATTGACGTGTGGCGATGTTTGGACACTCTGTATCAAGCAGAGATCTGCGCCTGTGTAAAAGTATGGTTATTTTAAGGGGGGTTAGGACAACAATTTGTGTGACGCAAGATACACGTTCCACTGGGCATCCCAGTTTTGTTTTCATAATGTACTATGTATATACCTCAATTTACACCCAGCATTTTAGCCCGTTATCTACAATATAATTGTAGTTACCATCAAAAGACGCCTCTGTGCCTTTCAATACTGTGAATATTGTTGAAATGCCTGACTTGTGCTTTTGACACCTACTGGTGTCGCACACGAATGACGTATAGGTCATGATTGCCTCAGATTATTTAGCATAGTTGGTGGGCATTATGTTATACCAAAATTCGTGAAGATTTGCAACGTGCATGTCCAATAAAATGCTGCTTAAAATAATGATTTTGTGTATTTTTTGCAAAAGAATACAACATTTTATGAAAAATTACCAAAAAATATATTTCGTTAATATTCTATATATTTTATTCCCATATCGGTAAGATACTGTGTTGGCCTGTATGCTGTGCTCAGTACCATTCATACCAGGCAAACGTCGTATGTAATATAAAGTACCGAATAAGCATGTTTAAACCAACTCAAGGCGCTGTTTAGCTTGGAGGTGTGCACAGTTTGATGACGCATATTTTAATTGTTATTGAGGCAGTGCAAATTTCCCTTTGTGGTTAATCTAGTTATATGTATGGCTTGATATAAATCAAACTTTCGTGAAGATTTGCAAGATTCAGGAGATCTATTTGGGGTAAGACCACATTAAGGATTCGTCCGCCGAAAGAGTGCCCTTGAAAATACCGTTTTGGTGTCATGTGTGAATTTTGTTCGAGCACTTTGGCATGGCACATGTCAGTCCAGTGAATACTAAATGTACTACTACATTAGATCTTTCACGAGGTAGCAATAAACATACGCTAGTCGCTCGCATATTCGCACAATGGCTATTTTGCAGAACGCACCAATATTTCAAAATCCGTCACCAGATTGGGGCGAAATTGAAGGGTGTCAGGTTTGGGTGGATTTTTCTGAAAACTGAGGTATGAGAATTTTACGAGTTTTCCACAGCACTTGTGTCAATGGAGGTTAAATATGCTGTGAAATTTTCAAGAAAAGTGTTCATCAAATTTAGCAGGAAATGAAGGAAACGTTATAATGGCCGCCTATGTAAAATTTAAATGTGGTCTTACCCCAAATTAGAAATACGCCCGTTTTATCACAAAAACTGCCAAAATGTGATTTAAGCGACGGGTGATGGTTTTTCGGCTGTATTTGGAAGCTGGTGTAGGCCAGAATATCGTGCAGCTATTGCATACTGTTAGTATTACATCTAAAAGAAGTTTTAAAAGTAATTAATAAGCCAGTTATTATGTGATATGCATGGAAAATAAAGTGATAATTTTGGTGGCGTGAAAGTTAAAAAGTACATTCCAAGCATGTTCTATGATACTGAGTACCACGAAAGCTTGTGTAAAAAGTGTATATGTGTCAGGGCGTGGAGTTTCTTTTAAATCTACATCATGTGCAACAATATTGACATATTTCCAGTAGGATGAATTTCGCCTTAGTTATATCATTTATATTTTTGTAAGCGATATCTATAAATGCGTGTTTCATAACCCCAATACTAACGTGGGTGTTTCTGCTGTTCCAACTTGTCCTTCCTAATTATATGGCACTTTTATATATATGATACTTGGATCGCACAATAAGCAATAATGGGCAAGCAGGCAACATTTTATTCCCCCCCCCCCCCCCAACACGGCCCTAATTTTAGTGAAATGTTGGCCACCATAGGAAGCCAGTTGTCCACACACTTCTACTAATCAGGCATCTAGCACCTATTTTTTATAGCAACATCCATACACTAACTGAGACAAGAAGAACAATTGAGAATCTACATAAATATACCACGAATGTAACAGAGAATATCATAACAGTGTGTGACTCTCCAAATGTGCAGCGACCGCAATGATCCGAATTAGTTCATTTTTAGCCATAAACATTAAAACTAGTCACCTAAGAGAAGGGTCATATGTTGAAATTGTGTACATGGACTGGCATGCTATCATTTTCAACGATCGTGTGCTTTTCAGCTCTAATATAACCGAATTATACCGAAGTTTGCACAAGGCAAGGCAGCTTAAACTAACTGTAGGCTGACGTCAATTACTCTGACAAGAAGCTGTTTTTACCACTGGTATTTTTACGTTATATCCGTATATTTAACATCAGAAATGTTTGTTAGTACCCTTGTAAGAATTTGGCGATGTTTAAATAAAATATGATTAGGACAATGGACTCGTTGATGTACTTGGAGAGATACTGGGTGCCACAACTGTCAACAACCTTTATCACGTGTCTTGGATGTCCTTGTCAAACGTTTGTTTCTTTCTGAAATTAACTATTTTGCCAGTAGTATCTCTTGTTTCCAATAATGTGTATACATCAGCGAAATACACAGTGGCCAAGTAATTGACGTGTGGCGATGTTTGGACACTCTGTATCAAGCAGAGATCTGCGCCTGTGTAAAAGTATGGTTATTTTAAGGGGGGTTAGGACAACAATTTGTGTGACGCAAGATACACGTTCCACTGGGCATCCCAGTTTTGTTTTCATAATGTACTATGTATATACCTCAATTTACACCCAGCATTTTAGCCCGTTATCTACAATATAATTGTAGTTACCATCAAAAGACGCCTCTGTGCCTTTCAATACTGTGAATATTGTTGAAATGCCTGACTTGTGCTTTTGACACCTACTGGTGTCGCACACGAATGACGTATAGGTCATGATTGCCTCAGATTATTTAGCATAGTTGGTGGGCATTATGTTATACCAAAATTCGTGAAGATTTGCAACGTGCATGTCCAATAAAATGCTGCTTAAAATAATGATTTTGTGTATTTTTTGCAAAAGAATACAACATTTTATGAAAAATTACCAAAAAATATATTTCGTTAATATTCTATATATTTTATTCCCATATCGGTAAGATACTGTGTTGGCCTGTATGCTGTGCTCAGTACCATTCATACCAGGCAAACGTCGTATGTAATATAAAGTACCGAATAAGCATGTTTAAACCAACTCAAGGCGCTGTTTAGCTTGGAGGTGTGCACAGTTTGATGACGCATATTTTAATTGTTATTGAGGCAGTGCAAATTTCCCTTTGTGGTTAATCTAGTTATATGTATGGCTTGATATAAATCAAACTTTCGTGAAGATTTGCAAGATTCAGGAGATCTATTTGGGGTAAGACCACATTAAGGATTCGTCCGCCGAAAGAGTGCCCTTGAAAATACCGTTTTGGTGTCATGTGTGAATTTTGTTCGAGCACTTTGGCATGGCACATGTCAGTCCAGTGAATACTAAATGTACTACTACATTAGATCTTTCACGAGGTAGCAATAAACATACGCTAGTCGCTCGCATATTCGCACAATGGCTATTTTGCAGAACGCACCAATATTTCAAAATCCGTCACCAGATTGGGGCGAAATTGAAGGGTGTCAGGTTTGGGTGGATTTTTCTGAAAACTGAGGTATGAGAATTTTACGAGTTTTCCACAGCACTTGTGTCAATGGAGGTTAAATATGCTGTGAAATTTTCAAGAAAAGTGTTCATCAAATTTAGCAGGAAATGAAGGAAACGTTATAATGGCCGCCTATGTAAAATTTAAATGTGGTCTTACCCCAAATTAGAAATACGCCCGTTTTATCACAAAAACTGCCAAAATGTGATTTAAGCGACGGGTGATGGTTTTTCGGCTGTATTTGGAAGCTGGTGTAGGCCAGAATATCGTGCAGCTATTGCATACTGTTAGTATTACATCTAAAAGAAGTTTTAAAAGTAATTAATAAGCCAGTTATTATGTGATATGCATGGAAAATAAAGTGATAATTTTGGTGGCGTGAAAGTTAAAAAGTACATTCCAAGCATGTTCTATGATACTGAGTACCACGAAAGCTTGTGTAAAAAGTGTATATGTGTCAGGGCGTGGAGTTTCTTTTAAATCTACATCATGTGCAACAATATTGACATATTTCCAGTAGGATGAATTTCGCCTTAGTTATATCATTTATATTTTTGTAAGCGATATCTATAAATGCGTGTTTCATAACCCCAATACTAACGTGGGTGTTTCTGCTGTTCCAACTTGTCCTTCCTAATTATATGGCACTTTTATATATATGATACTTGGATCGCACAATAAGCAATAATGGGCAAGCAGGCAACATTTTATTCCCCCCCCCCCCCAACACGGCCCTAATTTTAGTGAAATGTTGGCCACCATAGGAAGCCAGTTGTCCACACACTTCTACTAATCAGGCATCTAGCACCTATTTTTTATAGCAACATCCATACACTAACTGAGACAAGAAGAACAATTGAGAATCTACATAAATATACCACGAATGTAACAGAGAATATCATAACAGTGTGTGACTCTCCAAATGTGCAGCGACCGCAATGATCCGAATTAGTTCATTTTTAGCCATAAACATTAAAACTAGTCACCTAAGAGAAGGGTCATATGTTGAAATTGTGTACATGGACTGGCATGCTATCATTTTCAACGATCGTGTGCTTTTCAGCTCTAATATAACCGAATTATACCGAAGTTTGCACAAGGCAAGGCAGCTTAAACTAACTGTAGGCTGACGTCAATTACTCTGACAAGAAGCTGTTTTTACCACTGGTATTTTTACGTTATATCCGTATATTTAACATCAGAAATGTTTGTTAGTACCCTTGTAAGAATTTGGCGATGTTTAAATAAAATATGATTAGGACAATGGACTCGTTGATGTACTTGGAGAGATACTGGGTGCCACAACTGTCAACAACCTTTATCACGTGTCTTGGATGTCCTTGTCAAACGTTTGTTTCTTTCTGAAATTAACTATTTTGCCAGTAGTATCTCTTGTTTCCAATAATGTGTATACATCAGCGAAATACACAGTGGCCAAGTAATTGACGTGTGGCGATGTTTGGACACTCTGTATCAAGCAGAGATCTGCGCCTGTGTAAAAGTATGGTTATTTTAAGGGGGGTTAGGACAACAATTTGTGTGACGCAAGATACACGTTCCACTGGGCATCCCAGTTTTGTTTTCATAATGTACTATGTATATACCTCAATTTACACCCAGCATTTTAGCCCGTTATCTACAATATAATTGTAGTTACCATCAAAAGACGCCTCTGTGCCTTTCAATACTGTGAATATTGTTGAAATGCCTGACTTGTGCTTTTGACACCTACTGGTGTCGCACACGAATGACGTATAGGTCATGATTGCCTCAGATTATTTAGCATAGTTGGTGGGCATTATGTTATACCAAAATTCGTGAAGATTTGCAACGTGCATGTCCAATAAAATGCTGCTTAAAATAATGATTTTGTGTATTTTTTGCAAAAGAATACAACATTTTATGAAAAATTACCAAAAAATATATTTCGTTAATATTCTATATATTTTATTCCCATATCGGTAAGATACTGTGTTGGCCTGTATGCTGTGCTCAGTACCATTCATACCAGGCAAACGTCGTATGTAATATAAAGTACCGAATAAGCATGTTTAAACCAACTCAAGGCGCTGTTTAGCTTGGAGGTGTGCACAGTTTGATGACGCATATTTTAATTGTTATTGAGGCAGTGCAAATTTCCCTTTGTGGTTAATCTAGTTATATGTATGGCTTGATATAAATCAAACTTTCGTGAAGATTTGCAAGATTCAGGAGATCTATTTGGGGTAAGACCACATTAAGGATTCGTCCGCCGAAAGAGTGCCCTTGAAAATACCGTTTTGGTGTCATGTGTGAATTTTGTTCGAGCACTTTGGCATGGCACATGTCAGTCCAGTGAATACTAAATGTACTACTACATTAGATCTTTCACGAGGTAGCAATAAACATACGCTAGTCGCTCGCATATTCGCACAATGGCTATTTTGCAGAACGCACCAATATTTCAAAATCCGTCACCAGATTGGGGCGAAATTGAAGGGTGTCAGGTTTGGGTGGATTTTTCTGAAAACTGAGGTATGAGAATTTTACGAGTTTTCCACAGCACTTGTGTCAATGGAGGTTAAATATGCTGTGAAATTTTCAAGAAAAGTGTTCATCAAATTTAGCAGGAAATGAAGGAAACGTTATAATGGCCGCCTATGTAAAATTTAAATGTGGTCTTACCCCAAATTAGAAATACGCCCGTTTTATCACAAAAACTGCCAAAATGTGATTTAAGCGACGGGTGATGGTTTTTCGGCTGTATTTGGAAGCTGGTGTAGGCCAGAATATCGTGCAGCTATTGCATACTGTTAGTATTACATCTAAAAGAAGTTTTAAAAGTAATTAATAAGCCAGTTATTATGTGATATGCATGGAAAATAAAGTGATAATTTTGGTGGCGTGAAAGTTAAAAAGTACATTCCAAGCATGTTCTATGATACTGAGTACCACGAAAGCTTGTGTAAAAAGTGTATATGTGTCAGGGCGTGGAGTTTCTTTTAAATCTACATCATGTGCAACAATATTGACATATTTCCAGTAGGATGAATTTCGCCTTAGTTATATCATTTATATTTTTGTAAGCGATATCTATAAATGCGTGTTTCATAACCCCAATACTAACGTGGGTGTTTCTGCTGTTCCAACTTGTCCTTCCTAATTATATGGCACTTTTATATATATGATACTTGGATCGCACAATAAGCAATAATGGGCAAGCAGGCAACATTTTATTCCCCCCCCCCCCAACACGGCCCTAATTTTAGTGAAATGTTGGCCACCATAGGAAGCCAGTTGTCCACACACTTCTACTAATCAGGCATCTAGCACCTATTTTTTATAGCAACATCCATACACTAACTGAGACAAGAAGAACAATTGAGAATCTACATAAATATACCACGAATGTAACAGAGAATATCATAACAGTGTGTGACTCTCCAAATGTGCAGCGACCGCAATGATCCGAATTAGTTCATTTTTAGCCATAAACATTAAAACTAGTCACCTAAGAGAAGGGTCATATGTTGAAATTGTGTACATGGACTGGCATGCTATCATTTTCAACGATCGTGTGCTTTTCAGCTCTAATATAACCGAATTATACCGAAGTTTGCACAAGGCAAGGCAGCTTAAACTAACTGTAGGCTGACGTCAATTACTCTGACAAGAAGCTGTTTTTACCACTGGTATTTTTACGTTATATCCGTATATTTAACATCAGAAATGTTTGTTAGTACCCTTGTAAGAATTTGGCGATGTTTAAATAAAATATGATTAGGACAATGGACTCGTTGATGTACTTGGAGAGATACTGGGTGCCACAACTGTCAACAACCTTTATCACGTGTCTTGGATGTCCTTGTCAAACGTTTGTTTCTTTCTGAAATTAACTATTTTGCCAGTAGTATCTCTTGTTTCCAATAATGTGTATACATCAGCGAAATACACAGTGGCCAAGTAATTGACGTGTGGCGATGTTTGGACACTCTGTATCAAGCAGAGATCTGCGCCTGTGTAAAAGTATGGTTATTTTAAGGGGGGTTAGGACAACAATTTGTGTGACGCAAGATACACGTTCCACTGGGCATCCCAGTTTTGTTTTCATAATGTACTATGTATATACCTCAATTTACACCCAGCATTTTAGCCCGTTATCTACAATATAATTGTAGTTACCATCAAAAGACGCCTCTGTGCCTTTCAATACTGTGAATATTGTTGAAATGCCTGACTTGTGCTTTTGACACCTACTGGTGTCGCACACGAATGACGTATAGGTCATGATTGCCTCAGATTATTTAGCATAGTTGGTGGGCATTATGTTATACCAAAATTCGTGAAGATTTGCAACGTGCATGTCCAATAAAATGCTGCTTAAAATAATGATTTTGTGTATTTTTTGCAAAAGAATACAACATTTTATGAAAAATTACCACAAAATATATTTCGTTAATATTCTATATATTTTATTCCCATATCGGTAAGATACTGTGTTGGCCTGTATGCTGTGCTCAGTACCATTCATACCAGGCAAACGTCGTATGTAATATAAAGTACCGAATAAGCATGTTTAAACCAACTCAAGGCGCTGTTTAGCTTGGAGGTGTGCACAGTTTGATGACGCATATTTTAATTGTTATTGAGGCAGTGCAAATTTCCCTTTGTGGTTAATCTAGTTATATGTATGGCTTGATATAAATCAAACTTTCGTGAAGATTTGCAAGATTCAGGAGATCTATTTGGGGTAAGACCACATTAAGGATTCGTCCGCCGAAAGAGTGCCCTTGAAAATACCGTTTTGGTGTCATGTGTGAATTTTGTTCGAGCACTTTGGCATGGCACATGTCAGTCCAGTGAATACTAAATGTACTACTACATTAGATCTTTCACGAGGTAGCAATAAACATACGCTAGTCGCTCGCATATTCGCACAATGGCTATTTTGCAGAACGCACCAATATTTCAAAATCCGTCACCAGATTGGGGCGAAATTGAAGGGTGTCAGGTTTGGGTGGATTTTTCTGAAAACTGAGGTATGAGAATTTTACGAGTTTTCCACAGCACTTGTGTCAATGGAGGTTAAATATGCTGTGAAATTTTCAAGAAAAGTGTTCATCAAATTTAGCAGGAAATGAAGGAAACGTTATAATGGCCGCCTATGTAAAATTTAAATGTGGTCTTACCCCAAATTAGAAATACGCCCGTTTTATCACAAAAACTGCCAAAATGTGATTTAAGCGACGGGTGATGGTTTTTCGGCTGTATTTGGAAGCTGGTGTAGGCCAGAATATCGTGCAGCTATTGCATACTGTTAGTATTACATCTAAAAGAAGTTTTAAAAGTAATTAATAAGCCAGTTATTATGTGATATGCATGGAAAATAAAGTGATAATTTTGGTGGCGTGAAAGTTAAAAAGTACATTCCAAGCATGTTCTATGATACTGAGTACCACGAAAGCTTGTGTAAAAAGTGTATATGTGTCAGGGCGTGGAGTTTCTTTTAAATCTACATCATGTGCAACAATATTGACATATTTCCAGTAGGATGAATTTCGCCTTAGTTATATCATTTATATTTTTGTAAGCGATATCTATAAATGCGTGTTTCATAACCCCAATACTAACGTGGGTGTTTCTGCTGTTCCAACTTGTCCTTCCTAATTATATGGCACTTTTATATATATGATACTTGGATCGCACAATAAGCAATAATGGGCAAGCAGGCAACATTTTATTCCCCCCCCCCCCCCAACACGGCCCTAATTTTAGTGAAATGTTGGCCACCATAGGAAGCCAGTTGTCCACACACTTCTACTAATCAGGCATCTAGCACCTATTTTTTTTAGCAACATCCATACACTAACTGAGACAAGAAGAACAATTGAGAATCTACATAAATATACCACGAATGTAACAGAGAATATCATAACAGTGTGTGACTCTCCAAATGTGCAGCGACCGCAATGGTCCGAATTAGTTCATTTTTAGCCATAAACATTAAAACTAGTCACCTAAGAGAAGGGTCATATGTTGAAATTGTGTACATGGACTGGCATGCTATCATTTTCAACGATCGTGTGCTTTTCAGCTCTAATATAACCGAATTATACCGAAGTTTGCACAAGGCAAGGCAGCTTAAACTAACTGTAGGCTGACGTCAATTACTCTGACAAGAAGCTGTTTTTACCACTGGTATTTTTACGTTATATCCGTATATTTAACATCAGAAATGTTTGTTAGTACCCTTGTAAGAATTTGGCGATGTTTAAATAAAATATGATTAGGACAATGGACTCGTTGATGTACTTGGAGAGATACTGGGTGCCACAACTGTCAACAACCTTTATCACGTGTCTTGGATGTCCTTGTCAAACGTTTGTTTCTTTCTGAAATTAACTATTTTGCCAGTAGTATCTCTTGTTTCCAATAATGTGTATACATCAGCGAAATACACAGTGGCCAAGTAATTGACGTGTGGCGATGTTTGGACACTCTGTATCAAGCAGAGATCTGCGCCTGTGTAAAAGTATGGTTATTTTAAGGGGGGTTAGGACAACAATTTGTGTGACGCAAGATACACGTTCCACTGGGCATCCCAGTTTTGTTTTCATAATGTACTATGTATATACCTCAATTTACACCCAGCATTTTAGCCCGTTATCTACAATATAATTGTAGTTACCATCAAAAGACGCCTCTGTGCCTTTCAATACTGTGAATATTGTTGAAATGCCTGACTTGTGCTTTTGACACCTACTGGTGTCGCACACGAATGACGTATAGGTCATGATTGCCTCAGATTATTTAGCATAGTTGGTGGGCATTATGTTATACCAAAATTCGTGAAGATTTGCAACGTGCATGTCCAATAAAATGCTGCTTAAAATAATGATTTTGTGTATTTTTTGCAAAAGAATACAACATTTTATGAAAAATTACCAAAAAATATATTTCGTTAATATTCTATATATTTTATTCCCATATCGGTAAGATACTGTGTTGGCCTGTATGCTGTGCTCAGTACCATTCATACCAGGCAAACGTCGTATGTAATATAAAGTACCGAATAAGCATGTTTAAACCAACTCAAGGCGCTGTTTAGCTTGGAGGTGTGCACAGTTTGATGACGCATATTTTAATTGTTATTGAGGCAGTGCAAATTTCCCTTTGTGGTTAATCTAGTTATATGTATGGCTTGATATAAATCAAACTTTCGTGAAGATTTGCAAGATTCAGGAGATCTATTTGGGGTAAGACCACATTAAGGATTCGTCCGCCGAAAGAGTGCCCTTGAAAATACCGTTTTGGTGTCATGTGTGAATTTTGTTCGAGCACTTTGGCATGGCACATGTCAGTCCAGTGAATACTAAATGTACTACTACATTAGATCTTTCACGAGGTAGCAATAAACATACGCTAGTCGCTCGCATATTCGCACAATGGCTATTTTGCAGAACGCACCAATATTTCAAAATCCGTCACCAGATTGGGGCGAAATTGAAGGGTGTCAGGTTTGGGTGGATTTTTCTGAAAACTGAGGTATGAGAATTTTACGAGTTTTCCACAGCACTTGTGTCAATGGAGGTTAAATATGCTGTGAAATTTTCAAGAAAAGTGTTCATCAAATTTAGCAGGAAATGAAGGAAACGTTATAATGGCCGCCTATGTAAAATTTAAATGTGGTCTTACCCCAAATTAGAAATACGCCCGTTTTATCACAAAAACTGCCAAAATGTGATTTAAGCGACGGGTGATGGTTTTTCGGCTGTATTTGGAAGCTGGTGTAGGCCAGAATATCGTGCAGCTATTGCATACTGTTAGTATTACATCTAAAAGAAGTTTTAAAAGTAATTAATAAGCCAGTTATTATGTGATATGCATGGAAAATAAAGTGATAATTTTGGTGGCGTGAAAGTTAAAAAGTACATTCCAAGCATGTTCTATGATACTGAGTACCACGAAAGCTTGTGTAAAAAGTGTATATGTGTCAGGGCGTGGAGTTTCTTTTAAATCTACATCATGTGCAACAATATTGACATATTTCCAGTAGGATGAATTTCGCCTTAGTTATATCATTTATATTTTTGTAAGCGATATCTATAAATGCGTGTTTCATAACCCCAATACTAACGTGGGTGTTTCTGCTGTTCCAACTTGTCCTTCCTAATTATATGGCACTTTTATATATATGATACTTGGATCGCACAATAAGCAATAATGGGCAAGCAGGCAACATTTTATTCCCCCCCCCCCCCAACACGGCCCTAATTTTAGTGAAATGTTGGCCACCATAGGAAGCCAGTTGTCCACACACTTCTACTAATCAGGCATCTAGCACCTATTTTTTATAGCAACATCCATACACTAACTGAGACAAGAAGAACAATTGAGAATCTACATAAATATACCACGAATGTAACAGAGAATATCATAACAGTGTGTGACTCTCCAAATGTGCAGCGACCGCAATGATCCGAATTAGTTCATTTTTAGCCATAAACATTAAAACTAGTCACCTAAGAGAAGGGTCATATGTTGAAATTGTGTACATGGACTGGCATGCTATCATTTTCAACGATCGTGTGCTTTTCAGCTCTAATATAACCGAATTATACCGAAGTTTGCACAAGGCAAGGCAGCTTAAACTAACTGTAGGCTGACGTCAATTACTCTGACAAGAAGCTGTTTTTACCACTGGTATTTTTACGTTATATCCGTATATTTAACATCAGAAATGTTTGTTAGTACCCTTGTAAGAATTTGGCGATGTTTAAATAAAATATGATTAGGACAATGGACTCGTTGATGTACTTGGAGAGATACTGGGTGCCACAACTGTCAACAACCTTTATCACGTGTCTTGGATGTCCTTGTCAAACGTTTGTTTCTTTCTGAAATTAACTATTTTGCCAGTAGTATCTCTTGTTTCCAATAATGTGTATACATCAGCGAAATACACAGTGGCCAAGTAATTGACGTGTGGCGATGTTTGGACACTCTGTATCAAGCAGAGATCTGCGCCTGTGTAAAAGTATGGTTATTTTAAGGGGGGTTAGGACAACAATTTGTGTGACGCAAGATACACGTTCCACTGGGCATCCCAGTTTTGTTTTCATAATGTACTATGTATATACCTCAATTTACACCCAGCATTTTAGCCCGTTATCTACAATATAATTGTAGTTACCATCAAAAGACGCCTCTGTGCCTTTCAATACTGTGAATATTGTTGAAATGCCTGACTTGTGCTTTTGACACCTACTGGTGTCGCACACGAATGACGTATAGGTCATGATTGCCTCAGATTATTTAGCATAGTTGGTGGGCATTATGTTAT
This sequence comes from Escarpia spicata, assembly GCA_963995525.1. Classification (NCBI taxonomy): domain Eukaryota; kingdom Metazoa; phylum Annelida; class Polychaeta; order Sabellida; family Siboglinidae; genus Escarpia; species Escarpia spicata. The sequence continues at coordinate 70,105,026 of OZ023205.1, read as the reverse complement.
ACAAAAATTCGTGAAGATTTGCAACGTGCATGTCCAATAAAATGCTGCTTAAAATAATGATTTTGTGTATTTTTTGCAAAAGAATACAACATTTTATGAAAAATTACCAAAAAATATATTTCGTTAATATTCTATATATTTTATTCCCATATCGGTAAGATACTGTGTTGGCCTGTATGCTGTGCTCAGTACCATTCATACCAGGCAAACGTCGTATGTAATATAAAGTACCGAATAAGCATGTTTAAACCAACTCAAGGCGCTGTTTAGCTTGGAGGTGTGCACAGTTTGATGACGCATATTTTAATTGTTATTGAGGCAGTGCAAATTTCCCTTTGTGGTTAATCTAGTTATATGTATGGCTTGATATAAATCAAACTTTCGTTAAGATTTGCAAGATTCAGGAGATCTATTTGGGGTAAGACCACATTAAGGATTCGTCCGCCGAAAGAGTGCCCTTGAAAATACCGTTTTGGTGTCATGTGTGAATTTTGTTCGAGCACTTTGGCATGGCACATGTCAGTCCAGTGAATACTAAATGTACTACTACATTAGATCTTTCACGAGGTAGCAATAAACATACGCTAGTCGCTCGCATATTCGCACAATGGCTATTTTGCAGAACGCACCAATATTTCAAAATCCGTCACCAGATTGGGGCGAAATTGAAGGGTGTCAGGTTTGGGTGGATTTTTCTGAAAACTGAGGTATGAGAATTTTACGAGTTTTCCACAGCACTTGTGTCAATGGAGGTTAAATATGCTGTGAAATTTTCAAGAAAAGTGTTCATCAAATTTAGCAGGAAATGAAGGAAACGTTATAATGGCCGCCTATGTAAAATTTAAATGTGGTCTTACCCCAAATTAGAAATACGCCCGTTTTATCACAAAAACTGCCAAAATGTGATTTAAGCGACGGGTGATGGTTTTTCGGCTGTATTTGGAAGCTGGTGTAGGCCAGAATATCGTGCAGCTATTGCATACTGTTAGTATTACATCTAAAAGAAGTTTTAAAAGTAATTAATAAGCCAGTTATTATGTGATATGCATGGAAAATAAAGTGATAATTTTGGTGGCGTGAAAGTTAAAAAGTACATTCCAAGCATGTTCTATGATACTGAGTACCACGAAAGCTTGTGTAAAAAGTGTATATGTGTCAGGGCGTGGAGTTTCTTTTAAATCTACATCATGTGCAACAATATTGACATATTTCCAGTAGGATGAATTTCGCCTTAGTTATATCATTTATATTTTTGTAAGCGATATCTATAAATGCGTGTTTCATAACCCCAATACTAACGTGGGTGTTTCTGCTGTTCCAACTTGTCCTTCCTAATTATATGGCACTTTTATATATATGATACTTGGATCGCACAATAAGCAATAATGGGCAAGCAGGCAACATTTTATTCCCCCCCCCCCCAACACGGCCCTAATTTTAGTGAAATGTTGGCCACCATAGGAAGCCAGTTGTCCACACACTTCTACTAATCAGGCATCTAGCACCTATTTTTTATAGCAACATCCATACACTAACTGAGACAAGAAGAACAATTGAGAATCTACATAAATATACCACGAATGTAACAGAGAATATCATAACAGTGTGTGACTCTCCAAATGTGCAGCGACCGCAATGATCCGAATTAGTTCATTTTTAGCCATAAACATTAAAACTAGTCACCTAAGAGAAGGGTCATATGTTGAAATTGTGTACATGGACTGGCATGCTATCATTTTCAACGATCGTGTGCTTTTCAGCTCTAATATAACCGAATTATACCGAAGTTTGCACAAGGCAAGGCAGCTTAAACTAACTGTAGGCTGACGTCAATTACTCTGACAAGAAGCTGTTTTTACCACTGGTATTTTTACGTTATATCCGTATATTTAACATCAGAAATGTTTGTTAGTACCCTTGTAAGAATTTGGCGATGTTTAAATAAAATATGATTAGGACAATGGACTCGTTGATGTACTTGGAGAGATACTGGGTGCCACAACTGTCAACAACCTTTATCACGTGTCTTGGATGTCCTTGTCAAACGTTTGTTTCTTTCTGAAATTAACTATTTTGCCAGTAGTATCTCTTGTTTCCAATAATGTGTATACATCAGCGAAATACACAGTGGCCAAGTAATTGACGTGTGGCGATGTTTGGACACTCTGTATCAAGCAGAGATCTGCGCCTGTGTAAAAGTATGGTTATTTTAAGGGGGGTTAGGACAACAATTTGTGTGACGCAAGATACACGTTCCACTGGGCATCCCAGTTTTGTTTTCATAATGTACTATGTATATACCTCAATTTACACCCAGCATTTTAGCCCGTTATCTACAATATAATTGTAGTTACCATCAAAAGACGCCTCTGTGCCTTTCAATACTGTGAATATTGTTGAAATGCCTGACTTGTGCTTTTGACACCTACTGGTGTCGCACACGAATGACGTATAGGTCATGATTGCCTCAGATTATTTAGCATAGTTGGTGGGCATTATGTTATACCAAAATTCGTGAAGATTTGCAACGTGCATGTCCAATAAAATGCTGCTTAAAATAATGATTTTGTGTATTTTTTGCAAAAGAATACAACATTTTTTGAAAAATTACCAAAAAATATATTTCGTTAATATTCTATATATTTTATTCCCATATCGGTAAGATACTGTGTTGGCCTGTATGCTGTGCTCAGTACCATTCATACCAGGCAAACGTCGTATGTAATATAAAGTACCGAATAAGCATGTTTAAACCAACTCAAGGCGCTGTTTAGCTTGGAGGTGTGCACAGTTTGATGACGCATATTTTAATTGTTATTGAGGCAGTGCAAATTTCCCTTTGTGGTTAATCTAGTTATATGTATGGCTTGATATAAATCAAACTTTCGTGAAGATTTGCAAGATTCAGGAGATCTATTTGGGGTAAGACCACATTAAGGATTCGTCCGCCGAAAGAGTGCCCTTGAAAATACCGTTTTGGTGTCATGTGTGAATTTTGTTCGAGCACTTTGGCATGGCACATGTCAGTCCAGTGAATACTAAATGTACTACTACATTAGATCTTTCACGAGGTAGCAATAAACATACGCTAGTCGCTCGCATATTCGCACAATGGCTATTTTGCAGAACGCACCAATATTTCAAAATCCGTCACCAGATTGGGGCGAAATTGAAGGGTGTCAGGTTTGGGTGGATTTTTCTGAAAACTGAGGTATGAGAATTTTACGAGTTTTCCACAGCACTTGTGTCAATGGAGGTTAAATATGCTGTGAAATTTTCAAGAAAAGTGTTCATCAAATTTAGCAGGAAATGAAGGAAACGTTATAATGGCCGCCTATGTAAAATTTAAATGTGGTCTTACCCCAAATTAGAAATACGCCCGTTTTATCACAAAAACTGCCAAAATGTGATTTAAGCGACGGGTGATGGTTTTTCGGCTGTATTTGGAAGCTGGTGTAGGCCAGAATATCGTGCAGCTATTGCATACTGTTAGTATTACATCTAAAAGAAGTTTTAAAAGTAATTAATAAGCCAGTTATTATGTGATATGCATGGAAAATAAAGTGATAATTTTGGTGGCGTGAAAGTTAAAAAGTACATTCCAAGCATGTTCTATGATACTGAGTACCACGAAAGCTTGTGTAAAAAGTGTATATGTGTCAGGGCGTGGAGTTTCTTTTAAATCTACATCATGTGCAACAATATTGACATATTTCCAGTAGGATGAATTTCGCCTTAGTTATATCATTTATATTTTTGTAAGCGATATCTATAAATGCGTGTTTCATAACCCCAATACTAACGTGGGTGTTTCTGCTGTTCCAACTTGTCCTTCCTAATTATATGGCACTTTTATATATATGATACTTGGATCGCACAATAAGCAATAATGGGCAAGCAGGCAACATTTTATTCCCCCCCCCCCCAACACGGCCCTAATTTTAGTGAAATGTTGGCCACCATAGGAAGCCAGTTGTCCACACACTTCTACTAATCAGGCATCTAGCACCTATTTTTTATAGCAACATCCATACACTAACTGAGACAAGAAGAACAATTGAGAATCTACATAAATATACCACGAATGTAACAGAGAATATCATAACAGTGTGTGACTCTCCAAATGTGCAGCGACCGCAATGATCCGAATTAGTTCATTTTTAGCCATAAACATTAAAACTAGTCACCTAAGAGAAGGGTCATATGTTGAAATTGTGTACATGGACTGGCATGCTATCATTTTCAACGATCGTGTGCTTTTCAGCTCTAATATAACCGAATTATACCGAAGTTTGCACAAGGCAAGGCAGCTTAAACTAACTGTAGGCTGACGTCAATTACTCTGACAAGAAGCTGTTTTTACCACTGGTATTTTTACGTTATATCCGTATATTTAACATCAGAAATGTTTGTTAGTACCCTTGTAAGAATTTGGCGATGTTTAAATAAAATATGATTAGGACAATGGACTCGTTGATGTACTTGGAGAGATACTGGGTACCACAACTGTCAACAACCTTTATCACGTGTCTTGGATGTCCTTGTCAAACGTTTGTTTCTTTCTGAAATTAACTATTTTGCCAGTAGTATCTCTTGTTTCCAATAATGTGTATACATCAGCGAAATACACAGTGGCCAAGTAATTGACGTGTGGCGATGTTTGGACACTCTGTATCAAGCAGAGATCTGCGCCTGTGTAAAAGTATGGTTATTTTAAGGGGGGTTAGGACAACAATTTGTGTGACGCAAGATACACGTTCCACTGGGCATCCCAGTTTTGTTTTCATAATGTACTATGTATATACCTCAATTTACACCCAGCATTTTAGCCCGTTATCTACAATATAATTGTAGTTACCATCAAAAGACGCCTCTGTGCCTTTCAATACTGTGAATATTGTTGAAATGCCTGACTTGTGCTTTTGACACCTACTGGTGTCGCACACGAATGACGTATAGGTCATGATTGCCTCAGATTATTTAGCATAGTTGGTGGGCATTATGTTATACAAAAATTCGTGAAGATTTGCAACGTGCATGTCCAATAAAATGCTGCTTAAAATAATGATTTTGTGTATTTTTTGCAAAAGAATACAACATTTTATGAAAAATTACCAAAAAATATATTTCGTTAATATTCTATATATTTTATTCCCATATCGGTAAGATACTGTGTTGGCCTGTATGCTGTGCTCAGTACCATTCATACCAGGCAAACGTCGTATGTAATATAAAGTACCGAATAAGCATGTTTAAACCAACTCAAGGCGCTGTTTAGCTTGGAGGTGTGCACAGTTTGATGACGCATATTTTAATTGTTATTGAGGCAGTGCAAATTTCCCTTTGTGGTTAATCTAGTTATATGTATGGCTTGATATAAATCAAACTTTCGTGAAGATTTGCAAGATTCAGGAGATCTATTTGGGGTAAGACCACATTAAGGATTCGTCCGCCGAAAGAGTGCCCTTGAAAATACCGTTTTGGTGTCATGTGTGAATTTTGTTCGAGCACTTTGGCATGGCACATGTCAGTCCAGTGAATACTAAATGTACTACTACATTAGATCTTTCACGAGGTAGCAATAAACATACGCTAGTCGCTCGCATATTCGCACAATGGCTATTTTGCAGAACGCACCAATATTTCAAAATCCGTCACCAGATTGGGGCGAAATTGAAGGGTGTCAGGTTTGGGTGGATTTTTCTGAAAACTGAGGTATGAGAATTTTACGAGTTTTCCACAGCACTTGTGTCAATGGAGGTTAAATATGCTGTGAAATTTTCAAGAAAAGTGTTCATCAAATTTAGCAGGAAATGAAGGAAACGTTATAATGGCCGCCTATGTAAAATTTAAATGTGGTCTTACCCCAAATTAGAAATACGCCCGTTTTATCACAAAAACTGCCAAAATGTGATTTAAGCGACGGGTGATGGTTTTTCGGCTGTATTTGGAAGCTGGTGTAGGCCAGAATATCGTGCAGCTATTGCATACTGTTAGTATTACATCTAAAAGAAGTTTTAAAAGTAATTAATAAGCCAGTTATTATGTGATATGCATGGAAAATAAAGTGATAATTTTGGTGGCGTGAAAGTTAAAAAGTACATTCCAAGCATGTTCTATGATACTGAGTACCACGAAAGCTTGTGTAAAAAGTGTATATGTGTCAGGGCGTGGAGTTTCTTTTAAATCTACATCATGTGCAACAATATTGACATATTTCCAGTAGGATGAATTTCGCCTTAGTTATATCATTTATATTTTTGTAAGCGATATCTATAAATGCGTGTTTCATAACCCCAATACTAACGTGGGTGTTTCTGCTGTTCCAACTTGTCCTTCCTAATTATATGGCACTTTTATATATATGATACTTGGATCGCACAATAAGCAATAATGGGCAAGCAGGCAACATTTTATTCCCCCCCCCCAACACGGCCCTAATTTTAGTGAAATGTTGGCCACCATAGGAAGCCAGTTGTCCACACACTTCTACTAATCAGGCATCTAGCACCTATTTTTTATAGCAACATCCATACACTAACTGAGACAAGAAGAACAATTGAGAATCTACATAAATATACCACGAATGTAACAGAGAATATCATAACAGTGTGTGACTCTCCAAATGTGCAGCGACCGCAATGATCCGAATTAGTTCATTTTTAGCCATAAACATTAAAACTAGTCACCTAAGAGAAGGGTCATATGTTGAAATTGTGTACATGGACTGGCATGCTATCATTTTCAACGATCGTGTGCTTTTCAGCTCTAATATAACCGAATTATACCGAAGTTTGCACAAGGCAAGGCAGCTTAAACTAACTGTAGGCTGACGTAAATTACTCTGACAAGAAGCTGTTTTTACCACTGGTATTTTTACGTTATATCCGTATATTTAACATCAGAAATGTTTGTTAGTACCCTTGTAAGAATTTGGCGATGTTTAAATAAAATATGATTAGGACAATGGACTCGTTGCTGTACTTGGAGAGATACTGGGTGCCACAACTGTCAACAACCTTTATCACGTGTCTTGGATGTCCTTGTCAAACGTTTGTTTCTTTCTGAAATTAACTATTTTGCCAGTAGTATCTCTTGTTTCCAATAATGTGTATACATCAGCGAAATACACAGTGGCCAAGTAATTGACGTGTGGCGATGTTTGGACACTCTGTATCAAGCAGAGATCTGCGCCTGTGTAAAAGTATGGTTATTTTAAGGGGGGTTAGGACAACAATTTGTGTGACGCAAGATACACGTTCCACTGGGCATCCCAGTTTTGTTTTCATAATGTACTATGTATATACCTCAATTTACACCCAGCATTTTAGCCCGTTATCTACAATATAATTGTAGTTACCATCAAAAGACGCCTCTGTGCCTTTCAATACTGTGAATATTGTTGAAATGCCTGACTTGTGCTTTTGACACCTACTGGTGTCGCACACGAATGACGTATAGGTCATGATTGCCTCAGATTATTTAGCATAGTTGGTGGGCATTATGTTATACCAAAATTCGTGAAGATTTGCAACGTGCATGTCCAATAAAATGCTGCTTAAAATAATGATTTTGTGTATTTTTTGCAAAAGAATACAACATTTTATGAAAAATTACCAAAAAATATATTTCGTTAATATTCTATATATTTTATTCCCATATCGGTAAGATACTGTGTTGGCCTGTATGCTGTGCTCAGTACCATTCATACCAGGCAAACGTCGTATGTAATATAAAGTACCGAATAAGCATGTTTAAACCAACTCAAGGCGCTGTTTAGCTTGGAGGTGTGCACAGTTTGATGACGCATATTTTAATTGTTATTGAGGCAGTGCAAATTTCCCTTTGTGGTTAATCTAGTTATATGTATGGCTTGATATAAATCAAACTTTCGTGAAGATTTGCAAGATTCAGGAGATCTATTTGGGGTAAGACCACATTAAGGATTCGTCCGCCGAAAGAGTGCCCTTGAAAATACCGTTTTGGTGTCATGTGTGAATTTTGTTCGAGCACTTTGGCATGGCACATGTCAGTCCAGTGAATACTAAATGTACTACTACATTAGATCTTTCACGAGGTAGCAATAAACATACGCTAGTCGCTCGCATATTCGCACAATGGCTATTTTGCAGAACGCACCAATATTTCAAAATCCGTCACCAGATTGGGGCGAAATTGAAGGGTGTCAGGTTTGGGTGGATTTTTCTGAAAACTGAGGTATGAGAATTTTACGAGTTTTCCACAGCACTTGTGTCAATGGAGGTTAAATATGCTGTGAAATTTTCAAGAAAAGTGTTCATCAAATTTAGCAGGAAATGAAGGAAACGTTATAATGGCCGCCTATGTAAAATTTAAATGTGGTCTTACCCCAAATTAGAAATACGCCCGTTTTATCACAAAAACTGCCAAAATGTGATTTAAGCGACGGGTGATGGTTTTTCGGCTGTATTTGGAAGCTGGTGTAGGCCAGAATATCGTGCAGCTATTGCATACTGTTAGTATTACATCTAAAAGAAGTTTTAAAAGTAATTAATAAGCCAGTTATTATGTGATATGCATGGAAAATAAAGTGATAATTTTGGTGGCGTGAAAGTTAAAAAGTACATTCCAAGCATGTTCTATGATACTGAGTACCACGAAAGCTTGTGTAAAAAGTGTATATGTGTCAGGGCGTGGAGTTTCTTTTAAATCTACATCATGTGCAACAATATTGACATATTTCCAGTAGGATGAATTTCGCCTTAGTTATATCATTTATATTTTTGTAAGCGATATCTATAAATGCGTGTTTCATAACCCCAATACTAACGTGGGTGTTTCTGCTGTTCCAACTTGTCCTTCCTAATTATATGGCACTTTTATATATATGATACTTGGATCGCACAATAAGCAATAATGAGGAAGCAGGCAACATTTTATTTCCCCCCCCCCCCCAACACGGCCCTAATTTTAGTGAAATGTTGGCCACCATAGGAAGCCAGTTGTCCACACACTTCTACTAATCAGGCATCTAGCACCTATTTTTTATAGCAACATCCATACACTAACTGAGACAAGAAGAACAATTGAGAATCTACATAAATATACCACGAATGTAACAGAGAATATCATAACAGTGTGTGACTCTCCAAATGTGCAGCGACCGCAATGATCCGAATTAGTTCATTTTTAGCCATAAAAATTAAAACTAGTCACCTAAGAGAAGGGTCATATGTTGAAATTGTGTACATGGACTGGCATGCTATCATTTTCAACGATCGTGTGCTTTTCAGCTCTAATATAACCGAATTATACCGAAGTTTGCACAAGGCAAGGCAGCTTAAACTAACTGTAGGCTGACGTAAATTACTCTGACAAGAAGCTGTTTTTACCACTGGTATTTTTACGTTATATCCGTATATTTAACATCAGAAATGTTTGTTAGTACCCTTGTAAGAATTTGGCGATGTTTAAATAAAATATGATTAGGACAATGGACTCGTTGATGTACTTGGAGAGATACTGGGTGCCACAACTGTCAACAACCTTTATCACGTGTCTTGGATGTCCTTGTCAAACGTTTGTTTCTTTCTGAAATTAACTATTTTGCCAGTAGTATCTCTTGTTTCCAATAATGTGTATACATCAGCGAAATACACAGTGGCCAAGTAATTGACGTGTGGCGATGTTTGGACACTCTGTATCAAGCAGAGATCTGCGCCTGTGTAAAAGTATGGTTATTTTAAGGGGGGTTAGGACAACAATTTGTGTGACGCAAGATACACGTTCCACTGGGCATCCCAGTTTTGTTTTCATAATGTACTATGTATATACCTCAATTTACACCCAGCATTTTAGCCCGTTATCTACAATATAATTGTAGTTACCATCAAAAGACGCCTCTGTGCCTTTCAATACTGTGAATATTGTTGAAATGCCTGACTTGTGCTTTTGACACCTACTGGTGTCGCACACGAATGACGTATAGGTCATGATTGCCTCAGATTATTTAGCATAGTTGGTGGGCATTATGTTATACCAAAATTCGTGAAGATTTGCAACGTGCATGTCCAATAAAATGCTGCTTAAAATAATGATTTTGTGTATTTTTTGCAAAAGAATACAACATTTTATGAAAAATTACCAAAAAATATATTTCGTTAATATTCTATATATTTTATTCCCATATCGGTAAGATACTGTGTTGGCCTGTATGCTGTGCTCAGTACCATTCATACCAGGCAAACGTCGTATGTAATATAAAGTACCGAATAAGCATGTTTAAACCAACTCAAGGCGCTGTTTAGCTTGGAGGTGTGCACAGTTTGATGACGCATATTTTAATTGTTATTGAGGCAGTGCAAATTTCCCTTTGTGGTTAATCTAGTTATATGTATGGCTTGATATAAATCAAACTTTCGTGAAGATGTGCAAGATTCAGGAGATCTATTTGGGGTAAGACCACATTAAGGATTCGTCCGCCGAAAGAGTGCCCTTGAAAATACCGTTTTGGTGTCATGTGTGAATTTTGTTCGAGCACTTTGGCATGGCACATGTCAGTCCAGTGAATACTAAATGTACTACTACATTAGATCTTTCACGAGGTAGCAATAAACATACGCTAGTCGCTCGCATATTCGCACAATGGCTATTTTGCAGAACGCACCAATATTTCAAAATCCGTCACCAGATTGGGGCGAAATTGAAGGGTGTCAGGTTTGGGTGGATTTTTCTGAAAACTGAGGTATGAGAATTTTACGAGTTTTCCACAGCACTTGTGTCAATGGAGGTTAAATATGCTGTGAAATTTTCAAGAAAAGTGTTCATCAAATTTAGCAGGAAATGAAGGAAACGTTATAATGGCCGCCTATGTAAAATTTTAATGTGGTCTTACCCCAAATTAGAAATACGCCCGTTTTATCACAAAAACTGCCAAAATGTGATTTGAGCGACGGGTGATGGTTTTTCGGCTGTATTTGGAAGCTGGTGTAGGCCAGAATATCGTGCAGCTATTGCATACTGTTAGTATTACATCTAAAAGAAGTTTTAAAAGTAATTAATAAGCCAGTTATTATGTGATATGCATGGAAAATAAAGTGATAATTTTGGTGGCGTGAAAGTTAAAAAGTACATTCCAAGCATGTTCTATGATACTGAGTACCACGAAAGCTTGTGTAAAAAGTGTATATGTGTCAGGGCGTGGAGTTTCTTTTAAATCTACATCATGTGCAACAATATTGACATATTTCCAGTAGGATGAATTTCGCCTTAGTTATATCATTTATATTTTTGTAAGCGATATCTATAAATGCGTGTTTCATAACCCCAATACTAACGTGGGTGTTTCTGCTGTTCCAACTTGTCCTTCCTAATTATATGGCACTTTTATATATATGATACTTGGATCGCACAATAAGCAATAATGGGCAAGCAGGCAACATTTTATTCCCCCCCCCCCCCCCCAACACGGCCCTAATTTTAGTGAAATGTTGGCCACCATAGGAAGCCAGTTGTCCACACACTTCTACTAATCAGGCATCTAGCACCTATTTTTTATAGCAACATCCATACACTAACTGAGACAAGAAGAACAATTGAGAATCTACATAAATATACCACGAATGTAACAGAGAATATCATAACAGTGTGTGACTCTCCAAATGTGCAGCGACCGCAATGATCCGAATTAGTTCATTTTTAGCCATACAAATTAAAACTAGTCACCTAAGAGAAGGGTCATATGTTGAAATTGTGTACATGGACTGGCATGCTATCATTTTCAACGATCGTGTGCTTTTCAGCTCTAATATAACCGAATTATACCGAAGTTTGCACAAGGCAAGGCAGCTTAAACTAACTGTAGGCTGACGTCAATTACTCTGACAAGAAGCTGTTTTTACCACTGGTATTTTTACGTTATATCCGTATATTTAACATCAGAAATGTTTGTTAGTACCCTTGTAAGAATTTGGCGATGTTTAAATAAAATATGATTAGGACAATGGACTCGTTGATGTACTTGGAGAGATACTGGGTGCCACAACTGTCAACAACCTTTATCACGTGTCTTGGATGTCCTTGTCAAACGTTTGTTTCTTTCTGAAATTAACTATTTTGCCAGTAGTATCTCTTGTTTCCAATAATGTGTATACATCAGCGAAATACACAGTGGCCAAGTAATTGACGTGTGGCGATGTTTGGACACTCTGTATCAAGCAGAGATCTGCGCCTGTGTAAAAGTATGGTTATTTTAAGGGGGGTTAGGACAACAATTTGTGTGACGCAAGATACACGTTCCACTGGGCATCCCAGTTTTGTTTTCATAATGTACTATGTATATACCTCAATTTACACCCAGCATTTTAGCCCGTTATCTACAATATAATTGTAGTTACCATCAAAAGACGCCTCTGTGCCTTTCAATACTGTGAATATTGTTGAAATGCCTGACTTGTGCTTTTGACACCTACTGGTGTCGCACACGAATGACGTATAGGTCATGATTGCCTCAGATTATTTAGCATAGTTGGTGGGCATTATGTTATACCAAAATTCGTGAAGATTTGCAACGTGCATGTCCAATAAAATGCTGCTTAAAATAATGATTTTGTGTATTTTTTGCAAAAGAATACAACATTTTATGAAAAATTACCAAAAAATATATTTCGTTAATATTCTATATATTTTATTCCCATATCGGTAAGATACTGTGTTGGCCTGTATGCTGTGCTCAGTACCATTCATACCAGGCAAACGTCGTATGTAATATAAAGTACCGAATAAGCATGTTTAAACCAACTCAAGGCGCTGTTTAGCTTGGAGGTGTGCACAGTTTGATGACGCATATTTTAATTGTTATTGAGGCAGTGCAAATTTCCCTTTGTGGTTAATCTAGTTATATGTATGGCTTGATATAAATCAAACTTTCGTGAAGATTTGCAAGATTCAGGAGATCTATTTGGGGTAAGACCACATTAAGGATTCGTCCGCCGAAAGAGTGCCCTTGAAAATACCGTTTTGGTGTCATGTGTGAATTTTGTTCGAGCACTTTGGCATGGCACATGTCAGTCCAGTGAATACTAAATGTACTACTACATTAGATCTTTCACGAGGTAGCAATAAACATACGCTAGTCGCTCGCATATTCGCACAATGGCTATTTTGCAGAACGCACCAATATTTCAAAATCCGTCACCAGATTGGGGCGAAATTGAAGGGTGTCAGGTTTGGGTGGATTTTTCTGAAAACTGAGGTATGAGAATTTTACGAGTTTTCCACAGCACTTGTGTCAATGGAGGTTAAATATGCTGTGAAATTTTCAAGAAAAGTGTTCATCAAATTTAGCAGGAAATGAAGGAAACGTTATAATGGCCGCCTATGTAAAATTTAAATGTGGTCTTACCCCAAATTAGAAATACGCCCGTTTTATCACAAAAACTGCCAAAATGTGATTTGAGCGACGGGTGATGGTTTTTCGGCTGTATTTGGAAGCTGGTGTAGGCCAGAATATCGTGCAGCTATTGCATACTGTTAGTATTACATCTAAAAGAAGTTTTAAAAGTAATTAATAAGCCAGTTATTATGTGATATGCATGGAAAATAAAGTGATAATTTTGGTAGCGTGAAAGTTAAAAAGTACATTCCAAGCATGTTCTATGATACTGAGTACCACGAAAGCTTGTGTAAAAAGTGTATATGTGTCAGGGCGTGGAGTTTCTTTTAAATCTACATCATGTGCAACAATATTGACATATTTCCAGTAGGATGAATTTCGCCTTAGTTATATCATTTATATTTTTGTAAGCGATATCTATAAATGCGTGTTTCATAACCCCAATACTAACGTGGGTGTTTCTGCTGTTCCAACTTGTCCTTCCTAATTATATGGCACTTTTATATATATGATACTTGGATCGCACAATAAGCAATAATGGGCAAGCAGGCAACATTTTATTTCCCCCCCCCCCCCCCAACACGGCCCTAATTTTAGTGAAATGTTGGCCACCATAGGAAGCCAGTTGTCCACACACTTCTACTAATCAGGCATCTAGCACCTATTTTTTATAGCAACATCCATACACTAACTGAGACAAGAAGAACAATTGAGAATCTACATAAATATACCACGAATGTAACAGAGAATATCATAACAGTGTGTGACTCTCCAAATGTGCAGCGACCGCAATGATCCGAATTAGTTCATTTTTAGCCATAAAAATTAAAACTAGTCACCTAAGAGAAGGGTCATATGTTGAAATTGTGTACATGGACTGGCATGCTATCATTTTCAACGATCGTGTGCTTTTCAGCTCTAATATAACCGAATTATACCGAAGTTTGCACAAGGCAAGGCAGCTTAAACTAACTGTAGGCTGACGTCAATTACTCTGACAAGAAGCTGTTTTTACCACTGGTATTTTTACGTTATATCCGTATATTTAACATCAGAAATGTTTGTTAGTACCCTTGTAAGAATTTGGCGATGTTTAAATAAAATATGATTAGGACAATGGACTCGTTGATGTACTTGGAGAGATACTGGGTGCCACAACTGTCAACAACCTTTATCACGTGTCTTGGATGTCCTTGTCAAACGTTTGTTTCTTTCTGAAATTAACTATTTTGCCAGTAGTATCTCTTGTTTCCAATAATGTGTATACATCAGCGAAATACACAGTGGCCAAGTAATTGACGTGTGGCGATGTTTGGACACTCTGTATCAAGCAGAGATCTGCGCCTGTGTAAAAGTATGGTTATTTTAAGGGGGGTTAGGACAACAATTTGTGTGACGCAAGATACACGTTCCACTGGGCATCCCAGTTTTGTTTTCATAATGTACTATGTATATACCTCAATTTACACCCAGCATTTTAGCCCGTTATCTACAATATAATTGTAGTTACCATCAAAAGACGCCTCTGTGCCTTTCAATACTGTGAATATTGTTGAAATGCCTGACTTGTGCTTTTGACACCTACTGGTGTCGCACACGAATGACGTATAGGTCATGATTGCCTCAGATTATTTAGCATAGTTGGTGGGCATTATGTTATACCAAAATTCGTGAAGATTTGCAACGTGCATGTCCAATAAAATGCTGCTTAAAATAATGATTTTGTGTATTTTTTGCAAAAGAATACAACATTTTATGAAAAATTACCAAAAAATATATTTCGTTAATATTCTATATATTTTATTCCCATATCGGTAAGATACTGTGTTGGCCTGTATGCTGTGCTCAGTACCATTCATACCAGGCAAACGTCGTATGTAATATAAAGTACCGAATAAGCATGTTTAAACCAACTCAAGGCGCTGTTTAGCTTGGAGGTGTGCACAGTTTGATGACGCATATTTTAATTGTTATTGAGGCAGTGCAAATTTCCCTTTGTGGTTAATCTAGTTATATGTATGGCTTGATATAAATCAAACTTTCGTGAAGATTTGCAAGATTCAGGAGATCTATTTGGGGTAAGACCACATTAAGGATTCGTCCGCCGAAAGAGTGCCCTTGAAAATACCGTTTTGGTGTCATGTGTGAATTTTGTTCGAGCACTTTGGCATGGCACATGTCAGTCCAGTGAATACTAAATGTACTACTACATTAGATCTTTCACGAGGTAGCAATAAACATACGCTAGTCGCTCGCATATTCGCACAATGGCTATTTTGCAGAACGCACCAATATTTCAAAATCCGTCAC
The DNA here is from genome assembly GCA_963995525.1 of Escarpia spicata. Lineage (NCBI taxonomy): Eukaryota > Metazoa > Annelida > Polychaeta > Sabellida > Siboglinidae > Escarpia > Escarpia spicata. Next base: position 70,089,344 of record OZ023205.1, on the reverse strand, counting down.
CAGATTGGGGCGAAATTGAAGGGTGTCAGGTTTGGGTGGATTTTTCTGAAAACTGAGGTATGAGAATTTTACGAGTTTTCCACAGCACTTGTGTCAATGGAGGTTAAATATGCTGTGAAATTTTCAAGAAAAGTGTTCATCAAATTTAGCAGGAAATGAAGGAAACGTTATAATGGCCGCCTATGTAAAATTTTAATGTGGTCTTACCCCAAATTAGAAATACGCCCGTTTTATCACAAAAACTGCCAAAATGTGATTTGAGCGACGGGTGATGGTTTTTCGGCTGTATTTGGAAGCTGGTGTAGGCCAGAATATCGTGCAGCTATTGCATACTGTTAGTATTACATCTAAAAGAAGTTTTAAAAGTAATTAATAAGCCAGTTATTATGTGATATGCATGGAAAATAAAGTGATAATTTTGGTGGCGTGAAAGTTAAAAAGTACATTCCAAGCATGTTCTATGATACTGAGTACCACGAAAGCTTGTGTAAAAAGTGTATATGTGTCAGGGCGTGGAGTTTCTTTTAAATCTACATCATGTGCAACAATATTGACATATTTCCAGTAGGATGAATTTCGCCTTAGTTATATCATTTATATTTTTGTAAGCGATATCTATAAATGCGTGTTTCATAACCCCAATACTAACGTGGGTGTTTCTGCTGTTCCAACTTGTCCTTCCTAATTATATGGCACTTTTATATATATGATACTTGGATCGCACAATAAGCAATAATGGGCAAGCAGGCAACATTTTATTCCCCCCCCCCCCCCAACACGGCCCTAATTTTAGTGAAATGTTGGCCACCATAGGAAGCCAGTTGTCCACACACTTCTACTAATCAGGCATCTAGCACCTATTTTTTATAGCAACATCCATACACTAACTGAGACAAGAAGAACAATTGAGAATCTACATAAATATACCACGAATGTAACAGAGAATATCATAACAGTGTGTGACTCTCCAAATGTGCAGCGACCGCAATGATCCGAATTAGTTCATTTTTAGCCATAAACATTAAAACTAGTCACCTAAGAGAAGGGTCATATGTTGAAATTGTGTACATGGACTGGCATGCTATCATTTTCAACGATCGTGTGCTTTTCAGCTCTAATATAACCGAATTATACCGAAGTTTGCACAAGGCAAGGCAGCTTAAACTAACTGTAGGCTGACGTCAATTACTCTGACAAGAAGCTGTTTTTACCACTGGTATTTTTACGTTATATCCGTATATTTAACATCAGAAATGTTTGTTAGTACCCTTGTAAGAATTTGGCGATGTTTAAATAAAATATGATTAGGACAATGGACTCGTTGATGTACTTGGAGAGATACTGGGTGCCACAACTGTCAACAACCTTTATCACGTGTCTTGGATGTCCTTGTCAAACGTTTGTTTCTTTCTGAAATTAACTATTTTGCCAGTAGTATCTCTTGTTTCCAATAATGTGTATACATCAGCGAAATACACAGTGGCCAAGTAATTGACGTGTGGCGATGTTTGGACACTCTGTATCAAGCAGAGATCTGCGCCTGTGTAAAAGTATGGTTATTTTAAGGGGGGTTAGGACAACAATTTGTGTGACGCAAGATACACGTTCCACTGGGCATCCCAGTTTTGTTTTCATAATGTACTATGTATATACCTCAATTTACACCCAGCATTTTAGCCCGTTATCTACAATATAATTGTAGTTACCATCAAAAGACGCCTCTGTGCCTTTCAATACTGTGAATATTGTTGAAATGCCTGACTTGTGCTTTTGACACCTACTGGTGTCGCACACGAATGACGTATAGGTCATGATTGCCTCAGATTATTTAGCATAGTTGGTGGGCATTATGTTATACCAAAATTCGTGAAGATTTGCAACGTGCATGTCCAATAAAATGCTGCTTAAAATAATGATTTTGTGTATTTTTTGCAAAAGAATACAACATTTTATGAAAAATTACAAAAAAATGTATTTCGTTCATATTCTATATATTTTATTCCCATATCGGTAAGATACTGTGTTGGCCTGTATGCTGTGCTCAGTACCATTCATACCAGGCAAACGTCGTATGTAATATAAAGTACCGAATAAGCATGTTTAAACCAACTCAAGGCGCTGTTTAGCTTGGAGGTGTGCACAGTTTGATGACGCATATTTTAATTGTTATTGAGGCAGTGCAAATTTCCCTTTGTGGTTAATCTAGTTATATGTATGGCTTGATATAAATCAAACTTTCGTGAAGATTTGCAAGATTCAGGAGATCTATTTGGGGTAAGACCACATTAAGGATTCGTCCGCCGAAAGAGTGCCCTTGAAAATACCGTTTTGGTGTCATGTGTGAATTTTGTTCGAGCACTTTGGCATGGCACATGTCAGTCCAGTGAATACTAAATGTACTACTACATTAGATCTTTCACGAGGTAGCAATAAACATACGCTAGTCGCTCGCATATTCGCACAATGGCTATTTTGCAGAACGCACCAATATTTCAAAATCCGTCACCAGATTGGGGCGAAATTGAAGGGTGTCAGGTTTGGGTGGATTTTTCTGAAAACTGAGGTATGAGAATTTTACGAGTTTTCCACAGCACTTGTGTCAATGGAGGTTAAATATGCTGTGAAATTTTCAAGAAAAGTGTTCATCAAATTTAGCAGGAAATGAAGGAAACGTTATAATGGCCGCCTATGTAAAATTTAAATGTGGTCTTACCCCAAATTAGAAATACGCCCGTTTTATCACAAAAACTGCCAAAATGTTATTTGAGCGACGGGTGATGGTTTTTCGGCTGTATTTGGAAGCTGGTGTAGGCCAGAATATCGTGCAGCTATTGCATACTGTTAGTATTACATCTAAAAGAAGTTTTAAAAGTAATTAATAAGCCAGTTATTATGTGATATGCATGGAAAATAAAGTGATAATTTTGGTGGCGTGAAAGTTAAAAAGTACATTCCAAGCATGTTCTATGATACTGAGTACCACGAAAGCTTGTGTAAAAAGTGTATATGTGTCAGGGCGTGGAGTTTCTTTTAAATCTACATCATGTGCAACAATATTGACATATTTCCAGTAGGATGAATTTCGCCTTAGTTATATCATTTATATTTTTGTAAGCGATATCTATAAATGCGTGTTTCATAACCCCAATACTAACGTGGGTGTTTCTGCTGTTCCAACTTGTCCTTCCTAATTATATGGCACTTTTATATATATGATACTTGGATCGCACAATAAGCAATAATGGGCAAGCAGGCAACATTTTATTCCCCCCCCCAACACGGCCCTAATTTTAGTGAAATGTTGGCCACCATAGGAAGCCAGTTGTCCACACACTTCTACTAATCAGGCATCTAGCACCTATTTTTTATAGCAACATCCATACACTAACTGAGACAAGAAGAACAATTGAGAATCTACATAAATATACCACGAATGTAACAGAGAATATCATAACAGTGTGTGACTCTCCAAATGTGCAGCGACCGCAATGATCCGAATTAGTTCATTTTTAGCCATAAACATTAAAACTAGTCACCTAAGAGAAGTGTCATATGTTGAAATTGTGTACATGGACTGGCATGCTATCATTTTCAACGATCGTGTGCTTTTCAGCTCTAATATAACCGAATTATACCGAAGTTTGCACAAGGCAAGGCAGCTTAAACTAACTGTAGGCTGACGTCAATTACTCTGACAAGAAGCTGTTTTTACCACTGGTATTTTTACGTTATATCCGTATATTTAACATCAGAAATGTTTGTTAGTACCCTTGTAAGAATTTGGCGATGTTTAAATAAAATATGATTAGGACAATGGACTCGTTGATGTACTTGGAGAGATACTGGGTGCCACAACTGTCAACAACCTTTATCACGTGTCTTGGATGTCCTTGTCAAACGTTTGTTTCTTTCTGAAATTAACTATTTTGCCAGTAGTATCTCTTGTTTCCAATAATGTGTATACATCAGCGAAATACACAGTGGCCAAGTAATTGACGTGTGGCGATGTTTGGACACTCTGTATCAAGCAGAGATCTGCGCCTGTGTAAAAGTATGGTTATTTTAAGGGGGGTTAGGACAACAATTTGTGTGACGCAAGATACACGTTCCACTGGGCATCCCAGTTTTGTTTTCATAATGTACTATGTATATACCTCAATTTACACCCAGCATTTTAGCCCGTTATCTACAATATAATTGTAGTTACCATCAAAAGACGCCTCTGTGCCTTTCAATACTGTGAATATTGTTGAAATGCCTGACTTGTGCTTTTGACACCTACTGGTGTCGCACACGAATGACGTATAGGTCATGATTGCCTCAGATTATTTAGCATAGTTGGTGGGCATTATGTTATACCAAAATTCGTGAAGATTTGCAACGTGCATGTCCAATAAAATGCTGCTTAAAATAATGATTTTGTGTATTTTTTGCAAAAGAATACAACATTTTATGAAAAATTACCAAAAAATATATTTCGTTCATATTCTATATATTTTATTCCCATATCGGTAAGATACTGTGTTGGCCTGTATGCTGTGCTCAGTACCATTCATACCAGGCAAACGTCGTATGTAATATAAAGTACCGAATAAGCATGTTTAAACCAACTCAAGGCGCTGTTTAGCTTGGAGGTGTGCACAGTTTGATGACGCATATTTTAATTGTTATTGAGGCAGTGCAAATTTCCCTTTGTGGTTAATCTAGTTATATGTATGGCTTGATATAAATCAAACTTTCGTGAAGATTTGCAAGATTCAGGAGATCTATTTGGGGTAAGACCACATTAAGGATTCGTCCGCCGAAAGAGTGCCCTTGAAAATACCGTTTTGGTGTCATGTGTGAATTTTGTTCGAGCACTTTGGCATGGCACATGTCAGTCCAGTGAATACTAAATGTACTACTACATTAGATCTTTCACGAGGTAGCAATAAACATACGCTAGTCGCTCGCATATTCGCACAATGGCTATTTTGCAGAACGCACCAATATTTCAAAATCCGTCACCAGATTGGGGCGAAATTGAAGGGTGTCAGGTTTGGGTGGATTTTTCTGAAAACTGAGGTATGAGAATTTTACGAGTTTTCCACAGCACTTGTGTCAATGGAGGTTAAATATGCTGTGAAATTTTCAAGAAAAGTGTTCATCAAATTTAGCAGGAAATGAAGGAAACGTTATAATGGCCGCCTATGTAAAATTTAAATGTGGTCTTACCCCAAATTAGAAATACGCCCGTTTTATCACAAAAACTGCCAAAATGTGATTTGAGCGACGGGTGATGGTTTTTCGGCTGTATTTGGAAGCTGGTGTAGGCCAGAATATCGTGCAGCTATTGCATACTGTTAGTATTACATCTAAAAGAAGTTTTAAAAGTAATTAATAAGCCAGTTATTATGTGATATGCATGGAAAATAAAGTGATAATTTTGGTGGCGTGAAAGTTAAAAAGTACATTCCAAGCATGTTCTATGATACTGAGTACCACGAAAGCTTGTGTAAAAAGTGTATATGTGTCAGGGCGTGGAGTTTCTTTTAAATCTACATCATGTGCAACAATATTGACATATTTCCAGTAGGATGAATTTCGCCTTAGTTATATCATTTATATTTTTGTAAGCGATATCTATAAATGCGTGTTTCATAACCCCAATACTAACGTGGGTGTTTCTGCTGTTCCAACTTGTCCTTCCTAATTATATGGCACTTTTATATATATGATACTTGGATCGCACAATAAGCAATAATGGGCAAGCAGGCAACATTTTATTCCCCCCCCCCCCCAACACGGCCCTAATTTTAGTGAAATGTTGGCCACCATAGGAAGCCAGTTGTCCACACACTTCTACTAATCAGGCATCTAGCACCTATTTTTTATAGCAACATCCATACACTAACTGAGACAAGAAGAACAATTGAGAATCTACATAAATATACCACGAATGTAACAGAGAATATCATAACAGTGTGTGACTCTCCAAATGTGCAGCGACCGCAATGATCCGAATTAGTTCATTTTTAGCCATACAAATTAAAACTAGTCACCTAAGAGAAGGGTCATATGTTGAAATTGTGTACATGGACTGGCATGCTATCATTTTCAACGATCGTGTGCTTTTCAGCTCTAATATAACCGAATTATACCGAAGTTTGCACAAGGCAAGGCAGCTTAAACTAACTGTAGGCTGACGTCAATTACTCTGACAAGAAGCTGTTTTTACCACTGGTATTTTTACGTTATATCCGTATATTTAACATCAGAAATGTTTGTTAGTACCCTTGTAAGAATTTGGCGATGTTTAAATAAAATATGATTAGGACAATGGACTCGTTGATGTACTTGGAGAGATACTGGGTGCCACAACTGTCAACAACCTTTATCACGTGTCTTGGATGTCCTTGTCAAACGTTTGTTTCTTTCTGAAATTAACTATTTTGCCAGTAGTATCTCTTGTTTCCAATAATGTGTATACATCAGCGAAATACACAGTGGCCAAGTAATTGACGTGTGGCGATGTTTGGACACTCTGTATCAAGCAGAGATCTGCGCCTGTGTAAAAGTATGGTTATTTTAAGGGGGGTTAGGACAACAATTTGTGTGACGCAAGATACACGTTCCACTGGGCATCCCAGTTTTGTTTTCATAATGTACTATGTATATACCTCAATTTACACCCAGCATTTTAGCCCGTTATCTACAATATAATTGTAGTTACCATCAAAAGACGCCTCTGTGCCTTTCAATACTGTGAATATTGTTGAAATGCCTGACTTGTGCTTTTGACACCTACTGGTGTCGCACACGAATGACGTATAGGTCATGATTGCCTCAGATTATTTAGCATAGTTGGTGGGCATTATGTTATACCAAAATTCGTGAAGATTTGCAACGTGCATGTCCAATAAAATGCTGCTTAAAATAATGATTTTGTGTATTTTTTGCAAAAGAATACAACATTTTATGAAAAATTACAAAAAAAATTATTTCGTTAATATTCTATATATTTTATTCCCATATCGGTAAGATACTGTGTTGGCCTGTATGCTGTGCTCAGTACCATTCATACCAGGCAAACGTCGTATGTAATATAAAGTACCGAATAAGCATGTTTAAACCAACTCAAGGCGCTATTTAGCTTGGAGGTGTGCACAGTTTGATGACGCATATTTTAATTGTTATTGAGGCAGTGCAAATTTCCCTTTGTGGTTAATCTAGTTATATGTATGGCTTGATATAAATCAAACTTTCGTGAAGATTTGCAAGATTCAGGAGATCTATTTGGGGTAAGACCACATTAAGGATTCGTCCGCCGAAAGAGTGCCCTTGAAAATACCGTTTTGGTGTCATGTGTGAATTTTGTTCGAGCACTTTGGGCATGGCACATGTCAGTCCAGTGAATACTAAATGTACTACTACATTAGATCTTTCACGAGGTAGCAATAAACATACGCTAGTCGCTCGCATATTCGCACAATGGCTATTTTGCAGAACGCACCAATATTTCAAAATCCGTCACCAGATTGGGGCGAAATTGAAGGGTGTCAGGTTTGGGTGGATTTTTCTGAAAACTGAGGTATGAGAATTTTACGAGTTTTCCACAGCACTTGTGTCAATGGAGGTTAAATATGCTGTGAAATTTTCAAGAAAAGTGTTCATCAAATTTAGCAGGAAATGAAGGAAACGTTATAATGGCCGCCTATGTAAAATTTAAATGTGGTCTTACCCCAAATTAGAAATACGCCCGTTTTATCACAAAAACTGCCAAAATGTGATTTGAGCGACGGGTGATGGTTTTTCGGCTGTATTTGGAAGCTGGTGTAGGCCAGAATATCGTGCAGCTATTGCATACTGTTAGTATTACATCTAAAAGAAGTTTTAAAAGTAATTAATAAGCCAGTTATTATGTGATATGCATGGAAAATAAAGTGATAATTTTGGTGGCGTGAAAGTTAAAAAGTACATTCCAAGCATGTTCTATGATACTGAGTACCACGAAAGCTTGTGTAAAAAGTGTATATGTGTCAGGGCGTGGAGTTTCTTTTAAATCTACATCATGTGCAACAATATTGACATATTTCCAGTAGGATGAATTTCGCCTTAGTTATATCATTTATATTTTTGTAAGCGATATCTATAAATGCGTGTTTCATAACCCCAATACTAACGTGGGTGTTTCTGCTGTTCCAACTTGTCCTTCCTAATTATATGGCACTTTTATATATATGATACTTGGATCGCACAATAAGCAATAATGGGCAAGCAGGCAACATTTTATTCCCCCCCCCCCCCCAACACGGCCCTAATTTTAGTGAAATGTTGGCCACCATAGGAAGCCAGTTGTCCACACACTTCTACTAATCAGGCATCTAGCACCTATTTTTTATAGCAACATCCATACACTAACTGAGACAAGAAGAACAATTGAGAATCTACATAAATATACCACGAATGTAACAGAGAATATCATAACAGTGTGTGACTCTCCAAATGTGCAGCGACCGCAATGATCCGAATTAGTTCATTTTTAGCCATAAACATTAAAACTAGTCACCTAAGAGAAGGTCATATGTTGAAATTGTGTACATGGACTGGCATGCTATCATTTTCAACGATCGTGTGCTTTTCAGCTCTAATATAACCGAATTATACCGAAGTTTGCACAAGGCAAGGCAGCTTAAACTAACTGTAGGCTGACGTCAATTACTCTGACAAGAAGCTGTTTTTACCACTGGTATTTTTACGTTATATCCGTATATTTAACATCAGAAATGTTTGTTAGTACCCTTGTAAGAATTTGGCGATGTTTAAATAAAATATGATTAGGACAATGGACTCGTTGATGTACTTGGAGAGATACTGGGTGCCACAACTGTCAACAACCTTTATCACGTGTCTTGGATGTCCTTGTCAAACGTTTGTTTCTTTCTGAAATTAACTATTTTGCCAGTAGTATCTCTTGTTTCCAATAATGTGTATACATCAGCGAAATACACAGTGGCCAAGTAATTGACGTGTGGCGATGTTTGGACACTCTGTATCAAGCAGAGATCTGCGCCTGTGTAAAAGTATGGTTATTTTAAGGGGGGTTAGGACAACAATTTGTGTGACGCAAGATACACGTTCCACTGGGCATCCCAGTTTTGTTTTCATAATGTACTATGTATATACCTCAATTTACACCCAGCATTTTAGCCCGTTATCTACAATATAATTGTAGTTACCATCAAAAGACGCCTCTGTGCCTTTCAATACTGTGAATATTGTTGAAATGCCTGACTTGTGCTTTTGACACCTACTGGTGTCGCACACGAATGACGTATAGGTCATGATTGCCTCAGATTATTTAGCATAGTTGGTGGGCATTATGTTATACAAAAATTCGTGAAGATTTGCAACGTGCATGTCCAATAAAATGCTGCTTAAAATAATGATTTTGTGTATTTTTTGCAAAAGAATACAACATTTTATGAAAAATTACCAAAAAATTTATTTCGTTAATATTCTATATATTTTATTCCCATATCGGTAAGATACTGTGTTGGCCTGTATGCTGTGCTCAGTACCATTCATACCAGGCAAACGTCGTATGTAATATAAAGTACCGAATAAGCATGTTTAAACCAACTCAAGGCGCTATTTAGCTTGGAGGTGTGCACAGTTTGATGACGCATATTTTAATTGTTATTGAGGCAGTGCAAATTTCCCTTTGTGGTTAATCTAGTTATATGTATGGCTTGATATAAATCAAACTTTCGTGAAGATTTGCAAGATTCAGGAGATCTATTTGGGGTAAGACCACATTAAGGATTCGTCCGCCGAAAGAGTGCCCTTGAAAATACCGTTTTGGTGTCATGTGTGAATTTTGTTCGAGCACTTTGGCATGGCACATGTCAGTCCAGTGAATACTAAATGTACTACTACATTAGATCTTTCACGAGGTAGCAATAAACATACGCTAGTCGCTCGCATATTCGCACAATGGCTATTTTGCAGAACGCACCAATATTTCAAAATCCGTCACCAGATTGGGGCGAAATTGAAGGGTGTCAGGTTTGGGTGGATTTTTCTGAAAACTGAGGTATGAGAATTTTACGAGTTTTCCACAGCACTTGTGTCAATGGAGGTTAAATATGCTGTGAAATTTTCAAGAAAAGTGTTCATCAAATTTAGCAGGAAATGAAGGAAACGTTATAATGGCCGCCTATGTAAAATTTAAATGTGGTCTTACCCCAAATTAGAAATACGCCCGTTTTATCACAAAAACTGCCAAAATGTGATTTAAGCGACGGGTGATGGTTTTTCGGCTGTATTTGGAAGCTGGTGTAGGCCAGAATATCGTGCAGCTATTGCATACTGTTAGTATTACATCTAAAAGAAGTTTTAAAAGTAATTAATAAGCCAGTTATTATGTGATATGCATGGAAAATAAAGTGATAATTTTGGTGGCGTGAAAGTTAAAAAGTACATTCCAAGCATGTTCTATGATACTGAGTACCACGAAAGCTTGTGTAAAAAGTGTATATGTGTCAGGGCGTGGAGTTTCTTTTAAATCTACATCATGTGCAACAATATTGACATATTTCCAGTAGGATGAATTTCGCCTTAGTTATATCATTTATATTTTTGTAAGCGATATCTATAAATGCGTGTTTCATAACCCCAATACTAACGTGGGTGTTTCTGCTGTTCCAACTTGTCCTTCCTAATTATATGGCACTTTTATATATATGATACTTGGATCGCACAATAAGCAATAATGGGCAAGCAGGCAACATTTTATTCCCCCCCCCCCAACACGGCCCTAATTTTAGTGAAATGTTGGCCACCATAGGAAGCCAGTTGTCCACACACTTCTACTAATCAGGCATCTAGCACCTATTTTTTATAGCAACATCCATACACTAACTGAGACAAGAAGAACAATTGAGAATCTACATAAATATACCACGAATGTAACAGAGAATATCATAACAGTGTGTGACTCTCCAAATGTGCAGCGACCGCAATGATCCGAATTAGTTCATTTTTAGCCATAAAAATTAAAACTAGTCACCTAAGAGAAGGGTCATATGTTGAAATTGTGTACATGGACTGGCATGCTATCATTTTCAACGATCGTGTGCTTTTCAGCTCTAATATAACCGAATTATACCGAAGTTTGCACAAGGCAAGGCAGCTTAAACTAACTGTAGGCTGACGTCAATTACTCTGACAAGAAGCTGTTTTTACCACTGGTATTTTTACGTTATATCCGTATATTTAACATCAGAAATGTTTGTTAGTACCCTTGTAAGAATTTGGCGATGTTTAAATAAAATATGATTAGGACAATGGACTCGTTGATGTACTTGGAGAGATACTGGGTGCCACAACTGTCAACAACCTTTATCACGTGTCTTGGATGTCCTTGTCAAACGTTTGTTTCTTTCTGAAATTAACTATTTTGCCAGTAGTATCTCTTGTTTCCAATAATGTGTATACATCAGCGAAATACACAGTGGCCAAGTAATTGACGTGTGGCGATGTTTGGACACTCTGTATCAAGCAGAGATCTGCGCCTGTGTAAAAGTATGGTTATTTTAAGGGGGGTTAGGACAACAATTTGTGTAACGCAAGATACACGTTCCACTGGGCATCCCAGTTTTGTTTTCGTAATGTACTATGTATATACCTCAATTTACACCCAGCATTTTAGCCCGTTATCTACAATATAATTGTAGTTACCATCAAAAGACGCCTCTGTGCCTTTCAATACTGTGAATATTGTTGAAATGCCTGACTTGTGCTTTTGACACCTACTGGTGTCGCACACGAATGACGTATAGGTCATGATTGCCTCAGATTATTTAGCATAGTTGGTGGGCATTATGTTATACCAAAATTCGTGAAGATTTGCAACGTGCATGTCCAATAAAATGCTGCTTAAAATAATGATTTTGTGTATTTTTTGCAAAAGAATACAACATTTTATGAAAAATTACCACAAAATATATTTCGTTAATATTCTATATATTTTATTCCCATATCGGTAAGATACTGTGTTGGCCTGTATGCTGTGCTCAGTACCATTCATACCAGGCAAACGTCGTATGTAATATAAAGTACCGAATAAGCATGTTTAAACCAACTCAAGGCGCTGTTTAGCTTGGAGGTGTGCACAGTTTGATGACGCATATTTTAATTGTTATTGAGGCAGTGCAAATTTCCCTTTGTGGTTAATCTAGTTATATGTATGGCTTGATATAAATCAAACTTTCGTGAAGATTTGCAAGATTCAGGAGATCTATTTGGGGTAAGACCACATTAAGGATTCGTCCGCCGAAAGAGTGCCCTTGAAAATACCGTTTTGGTGTCATGTGTGAATTTTGTTCGAGCACTTTGGCATGGCACATGTCAGTCCAGTGAATACTAAATGTACTACTACATTAGATCTTTCACGAGGTAGCAATAAACATACGCTAGTCGCTCGCATATTCGCACAATGGCTATTTTGCAGAACGCACCAATATTTCAAAATCCGTCACCAGATTGGGGCGAAATTGAAGGGTGTCAGGTTTGGGTGGATTTTTCTGAAAACTGAGGTATGAGAATTTTACGAGTTTTCCACAGCACTTGTGTCAATGGAGGTTAAATATGCTGTGAAATTTTCAAGAAAAGTGTTCATCAAATTTAGCAGGAAATGAAGGAAACGTTATAATGGCCGCCTATGTAAAATTTAAATGTGGTCTTACCCCAAATTAGAAATACGCCCGTTTTATCACAAAAACTGCCAAAATGTTATTTGAGCGACGGGTGATGGTTTTTCGGCTGTATTTGGAAGCTGGTGTAGGCCAGAATATCGTGCAGCTATTGCATACTGTTAGTATTACATCTAAAAGAAGTTTTAAAAGTAATTAATAAGCCAGTTATTATGTGATATGCATGGAAAATAAAGTGATAATTTTGGTGGCGTGAAAGTTAAAAAGTACATTCCAAGCATGTTCTATGATACTGAGTACCACGAAAGCTTGTGTAAAAAGTGTATATGTGTCAGGGCGTGGAGTTTCTTTTAAATCTACATCATGTGCAACAATATTGACATATTTCCAGTAGGATGAATTTCGCCTTAGTTATATCATTTATATTTTTGTAAGCGATATCTATAAATGCGTGTTTCATAACCCCAATACTAACGTGGGTGTTTCTGCTGTTCCAACTTGTCCTTCCTAATTATATGGCACTTTTATATATATGATACTTGGATCGCACAATAAGCAATAATGGGCAAGCAGGCAACATTTTATTCCCCCCCCCCCAACACGGCCCTAATTTTAGTGAAATGTTGGCCACCATAGGAAGCCAGTTGTCCACACACTTCTACTAATCAGGCATCTAGCACCTATTTTTTATAGCAACATCCATACACTAACTGAGACAAGAAGAACAATTGAGAATCTACATAAATATACCACGAATGTAACAGAGAATATCATAACAGTGTGTGACTCTCCAAATGTGCAGCGACCGCAATGATCCGAATTAGTTCATTTTTAGCCATAAAAATTAAAACTAGTCACCTAAGAGAAGGGTCATATGTTGAAATTGTGTACATGGACTGGCATGCTATCATTTTCAACGATCGTGTGCTTTTCAGCTCTAATATAACCGAATTATACCGAAGTTTGCACAAGGCAAGGCAGCTTAAACTAACTGTAGGCTGACGTCAATTACTCTGACAAGAAGCTGTTTTTACCACTGGTATTTTTACGTTATATCCGTATATTTAACATCAGAAATGTTTGTTAGTACCCTTGTAAGAATTTGGCGATGTTTAAATAAAATATGATTAGGACAATGGACTCGTTGATGTACTTGGAGAGATACTGGGTGCCACAACTGTCAACAACCTTTATCACGTGTCTTGGATGTCCTTGTCAAACGTTTGTTTCTTTCTGAAATTAACTATTTTGCCAGTAGTATCTCTTGTTTCCAATAATGTGTATACATCAGCGAAATACACAGTGGCCAAGTAATTGACGTGTGGCGATGTTTGGACACTCTGTATCAAGCAGAGATCTGCGCCTGTGTAAAAGTATGGTTATTTTAAGGGGGGTTAGGACAACAATTTGTGTAACGCAAGATACACGTTCCACTGGGCATCCCAGTTTTGTTTTCGTAATGTACTATGTATATACCTCAATTTACACCCAGCATTTTAGCCCGTTATCTACAATATAATTGTAGTTACCATCAAAAGACGCCTCTGTGCCTTTCAATACTGTGAATATTGTTGAAATGCCTGACTTGTGCTTTTGACACCTACTGGTGTCGCACACGAATGACGTATAGGTCATGATTGCCTCAGATTATTTAGCATAGTTGGTGGGCATTATGTTATACCAAAATTCGTGAAGATTTGCAACGTGCATGTCCAATAAAATGCTGCTTAAAATAATGATTTTGTGTATTTTTTGCAAAAGAATACAACATTTTATGAAAAATTACCACAAAATATATTTCGTTAATATTCTATATATTTTATTCCCATATCGGTAAGATACTGTGTTGGCCTGTATGCTGTGCTCAGTACCATTCATACCAGGCAAACGTCGTATGTAATATAAAGTACCGAATAAGCATGTTTAAACCAACTCAAGGCGCTGTTTAGCTTGGAGGTGTGCACAGTTTGATGACGCATATTTTAATTGTTATTGAGGCAGTGCAAATTTCCCTTTGTGGTTAATCTAGTTATATGTATGGCTTGATATAAATCAAACTTTCGTGAAGATTTGCAAGATTCAGGAGATCTATTTGGGGTAAGACCACATTAAGGATTCGTCCGCCGAAAGAGTGCCCTTGAAAATACCGTTTTGGTGTCATGTGTGAATTTTGTTCGAGCACTTTGGCATGGCACATGTCAGTCCAGTGAATACTAAATGTACTACTACATTAGATCTTTCACGAGGTAGCAATAAACATACGCTAGTCGCTCGCATATTCGCACAATGGCTATTTTGCAGAACGCACCAATATTTCAAAATCCGTCACCAGATTGGGGCGAAATTGAAGGGTGTCAGGTTTGGGTGGATTTTTCTGAAAACTGAGGTATGAGAATTTTACGAGTTTTCCACAGCACTTGTGTCAATGGAGGTTAAATATGCTGTGAAATTTTCAAGAAAAGTGTTCATCAAATTTAGCAGGAAATGAAGGAAACGTTATAATGGCCGCCTATGTAAAATTTAAATGTGGTCTTACCCCAAATTAGAAATACGCCCGTTTTATCACAAAAACTGCCAAAATGTTATTTGAGCGACGGGTGATGGTTTTTCGGCTGTATTTGGAAGCTGGTGTAGGCCAGAATATCGTGCAGCTATTGCATACTGTTAGTATTACATCTAAAAGAAGTTTTAAAAGTAATTAATAAGCCAGTTATTATGTGATATGCATGGAAAATAAAGTGATAATTTTGGTGGCGTGAAAGTTAAAAAGTACATTCCAAGCATGTTCTATGATACTGAGTACCACGAAAGCTTGTGTAAAAAGTGTATATGTGTCAGGGCGTGGAGTTTCTTTTAAATCTACATCATGTGCAACAATATTGACATATTTCCAGTAGGATGAATTTCGCCTTAGTTATATCATTTATATTTTTGTAAGCGATATCTATAAATGCGTGTTTCATAACCCCAATACTAACGTGGGTGTTTCTGCTGTTCCAACTTGTCCTTCCTAATTATATGGCACTTTTATATATATGATACTTGGATCGCACAATAAGCAATAATGGGCAAGCAGGCAACATTTTATTCCCCCCCCCCCCCAACACGGCCCTAATTTTAGTGAAATGTTGGCCACCATAGGAAGCCAGTTGTCCACACACTTCTACTAATCAGGCATCTAGCACCTATTTTTTATAGCAACATCCATACACTAACTGAGACAAGAAGAACAATTGAGAATCTACATAAATATACCACGAATGTAACAGAGAATATCATAACAGTGTGTGACTCTCCAAATGTGCAGCGACCGCAATGATCCGAATTAGTTCATTTTTAGCCATAAACATTAAAACTAGTCACCTAAGAGAAGGGTCATATGTTGAAATTGTGTACATGGACTGGCATGCTATCATTTTCAACGATCGTGTGCTTTTCAGCTCTAATATAACCGAATTATACCGAAGTTTGCACAAGGCAAGGCAGCTTAAACTAACTGTAGGCTGACGTCAATTACTCTGACAAGAAGCTGTTTTTACCACTGGTATTTTTACGTTATATCCGTATATTTAACATCAGAAATGTTTGTTAGTACCCTTGTAAGAATTTGGCGATGTTTAAATAAAATATGATTAGGACAATGGACTCGTTGCTGTACTTGGAGAGATACTGGGTGCCACAACTGTCAACAACCTTTATCACGTGTCTTGGATGTCCTTGTCAAACGTTTGTTTCTTTCTGAAATTAACTATTTTGCCAGTAGTATCTCTTGTTTCCAATAATGTGTATACATCAGCGAAATACACAGTGGCCAAGTAATTGACGTGTGGCGATGTTTGGACACTCTGTATCAAGCAGAGATCTGCGCCTGTGTAAAAGTATGGTTATTTTAAGGGGGGTTAGGACAACAATTTGTGTGACGCAAGATACACGTTCCACTGGGCATCCCAGTTTTGTTTTCATAATGTACTATGTATATACCTCAATTTACACCCAGCATTTTAGCCCGTTATCTACAATATAATTGTAGTTACCATCAAAAGACGCCTCTGTGCCTTTCAATACTGTGAATATTGTTGAAATGCCTGACTTGTGCTTTTGACACCTACTGGTGTCGCACACGAATGACGTATAGGTCATGATTGCCTCAGATTATTTAGCATAGTTGGTGGGCATTATGTTATACCAAAATTCGTGAAGATTTGCAACGTGCATGTCCAATAAAATGCTGCTTAAAATAATGATTTTGTGTATTTTTTGCAAAAGAATACAACATTTTATGAAAAATTACCAAAAAATATATTTCGTTCATATTCTATATATTTTATTCCCATATCGGTAAGATACTGTGTTGGCCTGTATGCTGTGCTCAGTACCATTCATACCAGGCAAACGTCGTATGTAATATAAAGTACCGAATAAGCATGTTTAAACCAACTCAAGGCGCTGTTTAGCTTGGAGGTGTGCACAGTTTGATGACGCATATTTTAATTGTTATTGAGGCAGTGCAAATTTCCCTTTGTGGTTAATCTAGTTATATGTATGGCTTGATATAAATCAAACTTTCGTGAAGATTTGCAAGATTCAGGAGATCTATTTGGGGTAAGACCACATTAAGGATTCGTCCGCCGAAAGAGTGCCCTTGAAAATACCGTTTTGGTGTCATGTGTGAATTTTGTTCGAGCACTTTGGCATGGCACATGTCAGTCCAGTGAATACTAAATGTACTACTACATTAGATCTTTCACGAGGTAGCAATAAACATACGCTAGTCGCTCGCATATTCGCACAATGGCTATTTTGCAGAACGCACCAATATTTCAAAATCCGTCACCAGATTGGGGCGAAATTGAAGGGTGTCAGGTTTGGGTGGATTTTTCTGAAAACTGAGGTATGAGAATTTTACGAGTTTTCCACAGCACTTGTGTCAATGGAGGTTAAATATGCTGTGAAATTTTCAAGAAAAGTGTTCATCAAATTTAGCAGGAAATGAAGGAAACGTTATAATGGCCGCCTATGTAAAATTTAAATGTGGTCTTACCCCAAATTAGAAATACGCCCGTTTTATCACAAAAACTGCCAAAATGTGATTTGAGCGACGGGTGATGGTTTTTCGGCTGTATTTGGAAGCTGGTGTAGGCCAGAATATCGTGCAGCTATTGCATACTGTTAGTATTACATCTAAAAGAAGTTTTAAAAGTAATTAATAAGCCAGTTATTATGTGATATGCATGGAAAATAAAGTGATAATTTTGGTGGCGTGAAAGTTAAAAAGTACATTCCAAGCATGTTCTATGATACTGAGTACCACGAAAGCTTGTGTAAAAAGTGTATATGTGTCAGGGCGTGGAGTTTCTTTTAAATCTACATCATGTGCAACAATATTGACATATTTCCAGTAGGATGAATTTCGCCTTAGTTATATCATTTATATTTTTGTAAGCGATATCTATAAATGCGTGTTTCATAACCCCAATACTAACGTGGGTGTTTCTGCTGTTCCAACTTGTCCTTCCTAATTATATGGCACTTTTATATATATGATACTTGGATCGCACAATAAGCAATAATGGGCAAGCAGGCAACATTTTATTCCCCCCCCCCCCCAACACGGCCCTAATTTTAGTGAAATGTTGGCCACCATAGGAAGCCAGTTGTCCACACACTTCTACTAATCAGGCATCTAGCACCTATTTTTTATAGCAACATCCATACACTAACTGAGACAAGAAGAACAATTGAGAATCTACATAAATATACCACGAATGTAACAGAGAATATCATAACAGTGTGTGACTCTCCAAATGTGCAGCGACCGCAATGATCCGAATTAGTTCATTTTTAGCCATAAAAATTAAAACTAGTCACCTAAGAGAAGGGTCATATGTTGAAATTGTGTACATGGACTGGCATGCTATCATTTTCAACGATCGTGTGCTTTTCAGCTCTAATATAACCGAATTATACCGAAGTTTGCACAAGGCAAGGCAGCTTAAACTAACTGTAGGCTGACGTCAATTACTCTGACAAGAAGCTGTTTTTACCACTGGTATTTTTACGTTATATCCGTATATTTAACATCAGAAATGTTTGTTAGTACCCTTGTAAGAATTTGGCGATGTTTAAATAAAATATGATTAGGACAATGGACTCGTTGATGTACTTGGAGAGATACTGGGTGCCACAACTGTCAACAACCTTTATCACGTGTCTTGGATGTCCTTGTCAAACGTTTGTTTCTTTCTGAAATTAACTATTTTGCCAGTAGTATCTCTTGTTTCCAATAATGTGTATACATCAGCGAAATACACAGTGGCCAAGTAATTGACGTGTGGCGATGTTTGGACACTCTGTATCAAGCAGAGATCTGCGCCTGTGTAAAAGTATGGTTATTTTAAGGGGGGTTAGGACAACAATTTGTGTAACGCAAGATACACGTTCCACTGGGCATCCCAGTTTTGTTTTCATAATGTACTATGTATATACCTCAATTTACACCCAGCATTTTAGCCCGTTATCTACAATATAATTGTAGTTACCATCAAAAGACGCCTCTGTGCCTTTCAATACTGTGAATATTGTTGAAATGCCTGACTTGTGCTTTTGACACCTACTGGTGTCGCACACGAATGACGTATAGGTCATGATTGCCTCAGATTATTTAGCATAGTTGGTGGGCATTATGTTATACCAAAATTCGTGAAGATTTGCAACGTGCATGTCCAATAAAATGCTGCTTAAAATAATGATTTTGTGTATTTTTTGCAAAAGAATACAACATTTTATGAAAAATTACCACAAAATATATTTCGTTAATATTCTATATATTTTATTCCCATATCGGTAAGATACTGTGTTGGCCTGTATGCTGTGCTCAGTACCATTCATACCAGGCAAACGTCGTATGTAATATAAAGTACCGAATAAGCATGTTTAAACCAACTCAAGGCGCTGTTTAGCTTGGAGGTGTGCACAGTTTGATGACGCATATTTTAATTGTTATTGAGGCAGTGCAAATTTCCCTTTGTGGTTAATCTAGTTATATGTATGGCTTGATATAAATCAAACTTTCGTGAAGATTTGCAAGATTCAGGAGATCTATTTGGGGTAAGACCACATTAAGGATTCGTCCGCCGAAAGAGTGCCCTTGAAAATACCGTTTTGGTGTCATGTGTGAATTTTGTTCGAGCACTTTGGCATGGCACATGTCAGTCCAGTGAATACTAAATGTACTACTACATTAGATCTTTCACGAGGTAGCAATAAACATACGCTAGTCGCTCGCATATTCGCACAATGGCTATTTTGCAGAACGCACCAATATTTCAAAATCCGTCACCAGATTGGGGCGAAATTGAAGGGTGTCAGGTTTGGGTGGATTTTTCTGAAAACTGAGGTATGAGAATTTTACGAGTTTTCCACAGCACTTGTGTCAATGGAGGTTAAATATGCTGTGAAATTTTCAAGAAAAGTGTTCATCAAATTTAGCAGGAAATGAAGGAAACGTTATAATGGCCGCCTATGTAAAATTTAAATGTGGTCTTACCCCAAATTAGAAATACGCCCGTTTTATCACAAAAACTGCCAAAATGTGATTTAAGCGACGGGTGATGGTTTTTCGGCTGTATTTGGAAGCTGGTGTAGGCCAGAATATCGTGCAGCTATTGCATACTGTTAGTATTACATCTAAAAGAAGTTTTAAAAGTAATTAATAAGCCAGTTATTATGTGATATGCATGGAAAATAAAGTGATAATTTTGGTGGCGTGAAAGTTAAAAAGTACATTCCAAGCATGTTCTATGATACTGAGTACCACGAAAGCTTGTGTAAAAAGTGTATATGTGTCAGGGCGTGGAGTTTCTTTTAAATCTACATCATGTGCAACAATATTGACATATTTCCAGTAGGATGAATTTCGCCTTAGTTATATCATTTATATTTTTGTAAGCGATATCTATAAATGCGTGTTTCATAACCCCAATACTAACGTGGGTGTTTCTGCTGTTCCAACTTGTCCTTCCTAATTATATGGCACTTTTATATATATGATACTTGGATCGCACAATAAGCAATAATGGGCAAGCAGGCAACATTTTATTTCCCCCCCCCCCCCAACACGGCCCTAATTTTAGTGAAATGTTGGCCACCATAGGAAGCCAGTTGTCCACACACTTCTACTAATCAGGCATCTAGCACCTATTTTTTATAGCAACATCCATACACTAACTGAGACAAGAAGAACAATTGAGAATCTACATAAATATACCACGAATGTAACAGAGAATATCATAACAGTGTGTGACTCTCCAAATGTGCAGCGACCGCAATGATCCGAATTAGTTCATTTTTAGCCATACAAATTAAAACTAGTCACCTAAGAGAAGGGTCATATGTTGAAATTGTGTACATGGACTGGCATGCTATCATTTTCAACGATCGTGTGCTTTTCAGCTCTAATATAACCGAATTATACCGAAGTTTGCACAAGGCAAGGCAGCTTAAACTAACTGTAGGCTGACGTCAATTACTCTGACAAGAAGCTGTTTTTACCACTGGTATTTTTACGTTATATCCGTATATTTAACATCAGAAATGTTTGTTAGTACCCTTGTAAGAATTTGGCGATGTTTAAATAAAATATGATTAGGACAATGGACTCGTTGATGTACTTGGAGAGATACTGGGTGCCACAACTGTCAACAACCTTTATCACGTGTCTTGGATGTCCTTGTCAAACGTTTGTTTCTTTCTGAAATTAACTATTTTGCCAGTAGTATCTCTTGTTTCCAATAATGTGTATACATCAGCGAAATACACAGTGGCCAAGTAATTGACGTGTGGCGATGTTTGGACACTCTGTATCAAGCAGAGATCTGCGCCTGTGTAAAAGTATGGTTATTTTAAGGGGGGTTAGGACAACAATTTGTGTAACGCAAGATACACGTTCCACTGGGCATCCCAGTTTTGTTTTCGTAATGTACTATGTATATACCTCAATTTACACCCAGCATTTTAGCCCGTTATCTACAATATAATTGTAGTTACCATCAAAAGACGCCTCTGTGCCTTTCAATACTGTGAATATTGTTGAAATGCCTGACTTGTGCTTTTGACACCTACTGGTGTCGCACACGAATGACGTATAGGTCATGATTGCCTCAGATTATTTAGCATAGTTGGTGGGCATTATGTTATACCAAAATTCGTGAAGATTTGCAACGTGCATGTCCAATAAAATGCTGCTTAAAATAATGATTTTGTGTATTTTTTGCAAAAGAATACAACATTTTATGAAAAATTACCAAAAAATATATTTCGTTAATATTCTATATATTTTATTCCCATATCGGTAAGATACTGTGTTGGCCTGTATGCTGTGCTCAGTACCATTCATACCAGGCAAACGTCGTATGTAATATAAAGTACCGAATAAGCATGTTTAAACCAACTCAAGGCGCTGTTTAGCTTGGAGGTGTGCACAGTTTGATGACGCATATTTTAATTGTTATTGAGGCAGTGCAAATTTCCCTTTGTGGTTAATCTAGTTATATGTATGGCTTGATATAAATCAAACTTTCGTGAAGATTTGCAAGATTCAGGAGATCTATTTGGGGTAAGACCACATTAAGGATTCGTCCGCCATTACCCGCCGAAAGAGTGCCCTTGAAAATACCGTTTTGGTGTCATGTGTGAATTTTGTTCGAGCACTTTGGCATGGCACATGTCAGTCCAGTGAATACTAAATGTACTACTACATTAGATCTTTCACGAGGTAGCAATAAACATACGCTAGTCGCTCGCATATTCGCACAATGGCTATTTTGCAGAACGCACCAATATTTCAAAATCCGTCACCAGATTGGGGCGAAATTGAAGGGTGTCAGGTTTGGGTGGATTTTTCTGAAAACTGAGGTATGAGAATTTTACGAGTTTTCCACAGCACTTGTGTCAATGGAGGTTAAATATGCTGTGAAATTTTCAAGAAAAGTGTTCATCAAATTTAGCAGGAAATGAAGGAAACGTTATAATGGCCGCCTATGTAAAATTTAAATGTGGTCTTACCCCAAATTAGAAATACGCCCGTTTTATCACAAAAACTGCCAAAATGTGATTTAAGCGACGGGTGATGGTTTTTCGGCTGTATTTGGAAGCTGGTGTAGGCCAGAATATCGTGCAGCTATTGCATACTGTTAGTATTACATCTAAAAGAAGTTTTAAAAGTAATTAATAAGCCAGTTATTATGTGATATGCATGGAAAATAAAGTGATAATTTTGGTGGCGTGAAAGTTAAAAAGTACATTCCAAGCATGTTCTATGATACTGAGTACCACGAAAGCTTGTGTAAAAAGTGTATATGTGTCAGGGCGTGGAGTTTCTTTTAAATCTACATCATGTGCAACAATATTGACATATTTCCAGTAGGATGAATTTCGCCTTAGTTATATCATTTATATTTTTGTAAGCGATATCTATAAATGCGTGTTTCATAACCCCAATACTAACGTGGGTGTTTCTGCTGTTCCAACTTGTCCTTCCTAATTATATGGCACTTTTATATATATGATACTTGGATCGCACAATAAGCAATAATGGGCAAGCAGGCAACATTTTATTCCCCCCCCCCCAACACGGCCCTAATTTTAGTGAAATGTTGGCCACCATAGGAAGCCAGTTGTCCACACACTTCTACTAATCAGGCATCTAGCACCTATTTTTTATAGCAACATCCATACACTAACTGAGACAAGAAGAACAATTGAGAATCTACATAAATATACCACGAATGTAACAGAGAATATCATAACAGTGTGTGACTCTCCAAATGTGCAGCGACCGCAATGATCCGAATTAGTTCATTTTTAGCCATAAAAATTAAAACTAGTCACCTAAGAGAAGGGTCATATGTTGAAATTGTGTACATGGACTGGCATGCTATCATTTTCAACGATCGTGTGCTTTTCAGCTCTAATATAACCGAATTATACCGAAGTTTGCACAAGGCAAGGCAGCTTAAACTAACTGTAGGCTGACGTCAATTACTCTGACAAGAAGCTGTTTTTACCACTGGTATTTTTACGTTATATCCGTATATTTAACATCAGAAATGTTTGTTAGTACCCTTGTAAGAATTTGGCGATGTTTAAATAAAATATGATTAGGACAATGGACTCGTTGATGTACTTGGAGAGATACTGGGTGCCACAACTGTCAACAACCTTTATCACGTGTCTTGGATGTCCTTGTCAAACGTTTGTTTCTTTCTGAAATTAACTATTTTGCCAGTAGTATCTCTTGTTTCCAATAATGTGTATACATCAGCGAAATACACAGTGGCCAAGTAATTGACGTGTGGCGATGTTTGGACACTCTGTATCAAGCAGAGATCTGCGCCTGTGTAAAAGTATGGTTATTTTAAGGGGGGTTAGGACAACAATTTGTGTAACGCAAGATACACGTTCCACTGGGCATCCCAGTTTTGTTTTCGTAATGTACTATGTATATACCTCAATTTACACCCAGCATTTTAGCCCGTTATCTACAATATAATTGTAGTTACCATCAAAAGACGCCTCTGTGCCTTTCAATACTGTGAATATTGTTGAAATGCCTGACTTGTGCTTTTGACACCTACTGGTGTCGCACACGAATGACGTATAGGTCATGATTGCCTCAGATTATTTAGCATAGTTGGTGGGCATTATGTTATACCAAAATTCGTGAAGATTTGCAACGTGCATGTCCAATAAAATGCTGCTTAAAATAATGATTTTGTGTATTTTTTGCAAAAGAATACAACATTTTATGAAAAATTACCACAAAATATATTTCGTTAATATTCTATATATTTTATTCCCATATCGGTAAGATACTGTGTTGGCCTGTATGCTGTGCTCAGTACCATTCATACCAGGCAAACGTCGTATGTAATATAAAGTACCGAATAAGCATGTTTAAACCAACTCAAGGCGCTGTTTAGCTTGGAGGTGTGCACAGTTTGATGACGCATATTTTAATTGTTATTGAGGCAGTGCAAATTTCCCTTTGTGGTTAATCTAGTTATATGTATGGCTTGATATAAATCAAACTTTCGTGAAGATTTGCAAGATTCAGGAGATCTATTTGGGGTAAGACCACATTAAGGATTCGTCCGCCATTACCCGCCGAAAGAGTGCCCTTGAAAATACCGTTTTGGTGTCATGTGTGAATTTTGTTCGAGCACTTTGGCATGGCACATGTCAGTCCAGTGAATACTAAATGTACTACTACATTAGATCTTTCACGAGGTAGCAATAAACATACGCTAGTCGCTCGCATATTCGCACAATGGCTATTTTGCAGAACGCACCAATATTTCAAAATCCGTCACCAGATTGGGGCGAAATTGAAGGGTGTCAGGTTTGGGTGGATTTTTCTGAAAACTGAGGTATGAGAATTTTACGAGTTTTCCACAGCACTTGTGTCAATGGAGGTTAAATATGCTGTGAAATTTTCAAGAAAAGTGTTCATCAAATTTAGCAGGAAATGAAGGAAACGTTATAATGGCCGCCTATGTAAAATTTAAATGTGGTCTTACCCCAAATTAGAAATACGCCCGTTTTATCACAAAAACTGCCAAAATGTGATTTGAGCGACGGGTGATGGTTTTTCGGCTGTATTTGGAAGCTGGTGTAGGCCAGAATATCGTGCAGCTATTGCATACTGTTAGTATTACATCTAAAAGAAGTTTTAAAAGTAATTAATAAGCCAGTTATTATGTGATATGCATGGAAAATAAAGTGATAATTTTGGTGACGTGAAAGTTAAAAAGTACATTCCAAGCATGTTCTATGATACTGAGTACCACGAAAGCTTGT
The DNA here is from genome assembly GCA_963995525.1 of Escarpia spicata. Lineage (NCBI taxonomy): Eukaryota > Metazoa > Annelida > Polychaeta > Sabellida > Siboglinidae > Escarpia > Escarpia spicata. The sequence continues at coordinate 70,063,794 of OZ023205.1, read as the reverse complement.
GTAAAAAGTGTATATGTGTCAGGGCGTGGAGTTTCTTTTAAATCTACATCATGTGCAACAATATTGACATATTTCCAGTAGGATGAATTTCGCCTTAGTTATATCATTTATATTTTTGTAAGCGATATCTATAAATGCGTGTTTCATAACCCCAATACTAACGTGGGTGTTTCTGCTGTTCCAACTTGTCCTTCCTAATTATATGGCACTTTTATATATATGATACTTGGATCGCACAATAAGCAATAATGGGCAAGCAGGCAACATTTTATTCCCCCCCCCCCCCAACACGGCCCTAATTTTAGTGAAATGTTGGCCACCATAGGAAGCCAGTTGTCCACACACTTCTACTAATCAGGCATCTAGCACCTATTTTTTATAGCAACATCCATACACTAACTGAGACAAGAAGAACAATTGAGAATCTACATAAATATACCACGAATGTAACAGAGAATATCATAACAGTGTGTGACTCTCCAAATGTGCAGCGACCGCAATGATCCGAATTAGTTCATTTTTAGCCATAAAAATTAAAACTAGTCACCTAAGAGAAGGGTCATATGTTGAAATTGTGTACATGGACTGGCATGCTATCATTGTCAACGATCGTGTGCTTTTCAGCTCTAATATAACCGAATTATACCGAAGTTTGCACAAGGCAAGGCAGCTTAAACTAACTGTAGGCTGACGTCAATTACTCTGACAAGAAGCTGTTTTTACCACTGGTATTTTTACGTTATATCCGTATATTTAACATCAGAAATGTTTGTTAGTACCCTTGTAAGAATTTGGCGATGTTTAAATAAAATATGATTAGGACAATGGACTCGTTGATGTACTTGGAGAGATACTGGGTGCCACAACTGTCAACAACCTTTATCACGTGTCTTGGATGTCCTTGTCAAACGTTTGTTTCTTTCTGAAATTAACTATTTTGCCAGTAGTATCTCTTGTTTCCAATAATGTGTATACATCAGCGAAATACACAGTGGCCAAGTAATTGACGTGTGGCGATGTTTGGACACTCTGTATCAAGCAGAGATCTGCGCCTGTGTAAAAGTATGGTTATTTTAAGGGGGGTTAGGACAACAATTTGTGTGACGCAAGATACACGTTCCACTGGGCATCCCAGTTTTGTTTTCATAATGTACTATGTATATACCTCAATTTACACCCAGCATTTTAGCCCGTTATCTACAATATAATTGTAGTTACCATCAAAAGACGCCTCTGTGCCTTTCAATACTGTGAATATTGTTGAAATGCCTGACTTGTGCTTTTGACACCTACTGGTGTCGCACACGAATGACGTATAGGTCATGATTGCCTCAGATTATTTAGCATAGTTGGTGGGCATTATGTTATACCAAAATCCGTGAAGATTTGCAACGTGCATGTCCAATAAAATGCTGCTTAAAATAATGATTTTGTGTATTTTTTGCAAAAGAATACAACATTTTATGAAAAATTACCAAAAAATATATTTCGTTAATATTCTATATATTTTATTCCCATATCGGTAAGATACTGTGTTGGCCTGTATGCTGTGCTCAGTACCATTCATACCAGGCAAACGTCGTATGTAATATAAAGTACCGAATAAGCATGTTTAAACCAACTCAAGGCGCTATTTAGCTTGGAGGTGTGCACAGTTTGATGACGCATATTTTAATTGTTATTGAGGCAGTGCAAATTTCCCTTTGTGGTTAATCTAGTTATATGTATGGCTTGATATAAATCAAACTTTCGTGAAGATTTGCAAGATTCAGGAGATCTATTTGGGGTAAGACCACATTAAGGATTCGTCCGCCGAAAGAGTGCCCTTGAAAATACCGTTTTGGTGTCATGTGTGAATTTTGTTCGAGCACTTTGGCATGGCACATGTCAGTCCAGTGAATACTAAATGTACTACTACATTAGATCTTTCACGAGGTAGCAATAAACATACGCTAGTCGCTCGCATATTCGCACAATGGCTATTTTGCAGAACGCACCAATATTTCAAAATCCGTCACCAGATTGGGGCGAAATTGAAGGGTGTCAGGTTTGGGTGGATTTTTCTGAAAACTGAGGTATGAGAATTTTACGAGTTTTCCACAGCACTTGTGTCAATGGAGGTTAAATATGCTGTGAAATTTTCAAGAAAAGTGTTCATCAAATTTAGCAGGAAATGAAGGAAACGTTATAATGGCCGCCTATGTAAAATTTAAATGTGGTCTTACCCCAAATTAGAAATACGCCCGTTTTATCACAAAAACTGCCAAAATGTGATTTGAGCGACGGGTGATGGTTTTTCGGCTGTATTTGGAAGCTGGTGTAGGCCAGAATATCGTGCAGCTATTGCATACTGTTAGTATTACATCTAAAAGAAGTTTTAAAAGTAATTAATAAGCCAGTTATTATGTGATATGCATGGAAAATAAAATGATAATTTTGGTGGCGTGAAAGTTAAAAAGTACATTCCAAGCATGTTCTATGATACTGAGTACCACGAAAGCTTGTGTAAAAAGTGTATATGTGTCAGGGCGTGGAGTTTCTTTTAAATCTACATCATGTGCAACAATATTGACATATTTCCAGTAGGATGAATTTCGCCTTAGTTATATCATTTATATTTTTGTAAGCGATATCTATAAATGCGTGTTTCATAACCCCAATACTAACGTGGGTGTTTCTGCTGTTCCAACTTGTCCTTCCTAATTATATGGCACTTTTATATATATGATACTTGGATCGCACAATAAGCAATAATGGGCAAGCAGGCAACATTTTATTCCCCCCCCCCCCAACACGGCCCTAATTTTAGTGAAATGTTGGCCACCATAGGAAGCCAGTTGTCCACACACTTCTACTAATCAGGCATCTAGCACCTATTTTTTATAGCAACATCCATACACTAACTGAGACAAGAAGAACAATTGAGAATCTACATAAATATACCACGAATGTAACAGAGAATATCATAACAGTGTGTGACTCTCCAAATGTGCAGCGACCGCAATGATCCGAATTAGTTCATTTTTAGCCATAAAAATTAAAACTAGTCACCTAAGAGAAGGGTCATATGTTGAAATTGTGTACATGGACTGGCATGCTATCATTTTCAACGATCGTGTGCTTTTCAGCTCTAATATAACCGAATTATACCGAAGTTTGCACAAGGCAAGGCAGCTTAAACTAACTGTAGGCTGACGTCAATTACTCTGACAAGAAGCTGTTTTTACCACTGGTATTTTTACGTTATATCCGTATATTTAACATCAGAAATGTTTGTTAGTACCCTTGTAAGAATTTGGCGATGTTTAAATAAAATATGATTAGGACAATGGACTCGTTGATGTACTTGGAGAGATACTGGGTGCCACAACTGTCAACAACCTTTATCACGTGTCTTGGATGTCCTTGTCAAACGTTTGTTTCTTTCTGAAATTAACTATTTTGCCAGTAGTATCTCTTGTTTCCAATAATGTGTATACATCAGCGAAATACACAGTGGCCAAGTAATTGACGTGTGGCGATGTTTGGACACTCTGTATCAAGCAGAGATCTGCGCCTGTGTAAAAGTATGGTTATTTTAAGGGGGGTTAGGACAACAATTTGTGTGACGCAAGATACACGTTCCACTGGGCATCCCAGTTTTGTTTTCATAATGTACTATGTATATACCTCAATTTACACCCAGCATTTTAGCCCGTTATCTACAATATAATTGTAGTTACCATCAAAAGACGCCTCTGTGCCTTTCAATACTGTGAATATTGTTGAAATGCCTGACTTGTGCTTTTGACACCTACTGGTGTCGCACACGAATGACGTATAGGTCATGATTGCCTCAGATTATTTAGCATAGTTGGTGGGCATTATGTTATACCAAAATTCGTGAAGATTTGCAACGTGCATGTCCAATAAAATGCTGCTTAAAATAATGATTTTGTGTATTTTTTGCAAAAGAATACAACATTTTATGAAAAATTACCACAAAATATATTTCGTTCATATTCTATATATTTTATTCCCATATCGGTAAGATACTGTGTTGGCCTGTATGCTGTGCTCAGTACCATTCATACCAGGCAAACGTCGTATGTAATATAAAGTACCGAATAAGCATGTTTAAACCAACTCAAGGCGCTGTTTAGCTTGGAGGTGTGCACAGTTTGATGACGCATATTTTAATTGTTATTGAGGCAGTGCAAATTTCCCTTTGTGGTTAATCTAGTTATATGTATGGCTTGATATAAATCAAACTTTCGTGAAGATTTGCAAGATTCAGGAGATCTATTTGGGGTAAGACCACATTAAGGATTCGTCCGCCATTACCCGCCGAAAGAGTGCCCTTGAAAATACCGTTTTGGTGTCATGTGTGAATTTTGTTCGAGCACTTTGGCATGGCACATGTCAGTCCAGTGAATACTAAATGTACTACTACATTAGATCTTTCACGAGGTAGCAATAAACATACGCTAGTCGCTCGCATATTCGCACAATGGCTATTTTGCAGAACGCACCAATATTTCAAAATCCGTCACCAGATTGGGGCGAAATTGAAGGGTGTCAGGTTTGGGTGGATTTTTCTGAAAACTGTGATATGAGAATTTTACGAGTTTTCCACAGCACTTGTGTCAATGGAGGTTAAATATGCTGTGAAATTTTCAAGAAAAGAAAAAAAGTTCATCAAATTTAGCAGGAAATGAAGGAAACGTTATAATGGCCGCCTATGTAAAATTTAAATGTGGTCTTACCCCAAATTAGAAATACGCCCGTTTTATCACAAAAACTGCCAAAATGTGATTTGAGCGACGGGTGATGGTTTTTCGGCTGTATTTGGAAGCTGGTGTAGGCCAGAATATCGTGCAGCTATTGCATACTGTTAGTATTACATCTAAAAGAAGTTTTAAAAGTAATTAATAAGCCAGTTATTATGTGATATGCATGGAAAATAAAGTGATAATTTTGGTGGCGTGAAAGTTAAAAAGTACATTCCAAGCATGTTCTATGATACTGAGTACCACGAAAGCTTGTGTAAAAAGTGTATATGTGTCAGGGCGTGGAGTTTCTTTTAAATCTACATCATGTGCAACAATATTGACATATTTCCAGTAGGATGAATTTCGCCTTAGTTATATCATTTATATTTTTGTAAGCGATATCTATAAATGCGTGTTTCATAACCCCAATACTAACGTGGGTGTTTCTGCTGTTCCAACTTGTCCTTCCTAATTATATGGCACTTTTATATATATGATACTTGGATCGCACAATAAGCAATAATGGGCAAGCAGGCAACATTTTATTCCCCCCCCCCCCCAACACGGCCCTAATTTTAGTGAAATGTTGGCCACCATAGGAAGCCAGTTGTCCACACACTTCTACTAATCAGGCATCTAGCACCTATTTTTTATAGCAACATCCATACACTAACTGAGACAAGAAGAACAATTGAGAATCTACATAAATATACCACGAATGTAACAGAGAATATCATAACAGTGTGTGACTCTCCAAATGTGCAGCGACCGCAATGATCCGAATTAGTTCATTTTTAGCCATAAAAATTAAAACTAGTCACCTAAGAGAAGGGTCATATGTTGAAATTGTGTACATGGACTGGCATGCTATCATTTTCAACGATCGTGTGCTTTTCAGCTCTAATATAACCGAATTATACCGAAGTTTGCACAAGGCAAGGCAGCTTAAACTAACTGTAGGCTGACGTCAATTACTCTGACAAGAAGCTGTTTTTACCACTGGTATTTTTACGTTATATCCGTATATTTAACATCAGAAATGTTTGTTAGTACCCTTGTAAGAATTTGGCGATGTTTAAATAAAATATGATTAGGACAATGGACTCGTTGATGTACTTGGAGAGATACTGGGTGCCACAACTGTCAACAACCTTTATCACGTGTCTTGGATGTCCTTGTCAAACGTTTGTTTCTTTCTGAAATTAACTATTTTGCCAGTAGTATCTCTTGTTTCCAATAATGTGTATACATCAGCGAAATACACAGTGGCCAAGTAATTGACGTGTGGCGATGTTTGGACACTCTGTATCAAGCAGAGATCTGCGCCTGTGTAAAAGTATGGTTATTTTAAGGGGGGTTAGGACAACAATTTGTGTGACGCAAGATACACGTTCCACTGGGCATCCCAGTTTTGTTTTCATAATGTACTATGTATATACCTCAATTTACACCCAGCATTTTAGCCCGTTTTCTACAATATAATTGTAGTTACCATCAAAAGACGCCTCTGTGCCTTTCAATACTGTGAATATTGTTGAAATGCCTGACTTGTGCTTTTGACACCTACTGGTGTCGCACACGAATGACGTATAGGTCATGATTGCCTCAGATTATTTAGCATAGTTGGTGGGCATTATGTTATACCAAAATCCGTGAAGATTTGCAACGTGCATGTCCAATAAAATGCTGCTTAAAATAATGATTTTGTGTATTTTTTGCAAAAGAATACAACATTTTATGAAAAATTACCACAAAATATATTTCGTTAATATTCTATATATTTTATTCCCATATCGGTAAGATACTGTGTTGGCCTGTATGCTGTGCTCAGTACCATTCATACCAGGCAAACGTCGTATGTAATATAAAGTACCGAATAAGCATGTTTAAACCAACTCAAGGCGCTATTTAGCTTGGAGGTGTGCACAGTTTGATGACGCATATTTTAATTGTTATTGAGGCAGTGCAAATTTCCCTTTGTGGTTAATCTAGTTATATGTATGGCTTGATATAAATCAAACTTTCGTGAAGATTTGCAAGATTCAGGAGATCTATTTGGGGTAAGACCACATTAAGGATTCGTCCGCCGAAAGAGTGCCCTTGAAAATACCGTTTTGGTGTCATGTGTGAATTTTGTTCGAGCACTTTGGCATGGCACATGTCAGTCCAGTGAATACTAAATGTACTACTACATTAGATCTTTCACGAGGTAGCAATAAACATACGCTAGTCGCTCGCATATTCGCACAATGGCTATTTTGCAGGACGCACCAATATTTCAAAATCCGTCACCAGATTGGGGCGAAATTGAAGGGTGTCAGGTTTGGGTGGATTTTTCTGAAAACTGAGGTATGAGAATTTTACGAGTTTTCCACAGCACTTGTGTCAATGGAGGTTAAATATGCTGTGAAATTTTCAAGAAAAGTGTTCATCAAATTTAGCAGGAAATGAAGGAAACGTTATAATGGCCGCCTATGTAAAATTTAAATGTGGTCTTACCCCAAATTAGAAATACGCCCGTTTTATCACAAAAACTGCCAAAATGTGATTTGAGCGACGGGTGATGGTTTTTCGGCTGTATTTGGAAGCTGGTGTAGGCCAGAATATCGTGCAGCTATTGCATACTGTTAGTATTACATCTAAAAGAAGTTTTAAAAGTAATTAATAAGCCAGTTATTATGTGATATGCATGGAAAATAAAGTGATAATTTTGGTGGCGTGAAAGTTAAAAAGTACATTCCAAGCATGTTCTATGATACTGAGTACCACGAAAGCTTGTGTAAAAAGTGTATATGTGTCAGGGCGTGGAGTTTCTTTTAAATCTACATCATGTGCAACAATATTGACATATTTCCAGTAGGATGAATTTCGCCTTAGTTATATCATTTATATTTTTGTAAGCGATATCTATAAATGCGTGTTTCATAACCCCAATACTAACGTGGGTGTTTCTGCTGTTCCAACTTGTCCTTCCTAATTATATGGCACTTTTATATATATGATACTTGGATCGCACAATAAGCAATAATGGGCAAGCAGGCAACATTTTATTTCCCCCCCCCCCCCAACACGGCCCTAATTTTAGTGAAATGTTGGCCACCATAGGAAGCCAGTTGTCCACACACTTCTACTAATCAGGCATCTAGCACCTATTTTTTATAGCAACATCCATACACTAACTGAGACAAGAAGAACAATTGAGAATCTACATAAATATACCACGAATGTAACAGAGAATATCATAACAGTGTGTGACTCTCCAAATGTGCAGCGACCGCAATGATCCGAATTAGTTCATTTTTAGCCATAAAAATTAAAACTAGTCACCTAAGAGAAGGGTCATATGTTGAAATTGTGTACATGGACTGGCATGCTATCATTTTCAACGATCGTGTGCTTTTCAGCTCTAATATAACCGAATTATACCGAAGTTTGCACAAGGCAAGGCAGCTTAAACTAACTGTAGGCTGACGTCAATTACTCTGACAAGAAGCTGTTTTTACCACTGGTATTTTTACGTTATATCCGTATATTTAACATCAGAAATGTTTGTTAGTACCCTTGTAAGAATTTGGCGATGTTTAAATAAAATATGATTAGGACAATGGACTCGTTGATGTACTTGGAGAGATACTGGGTGCCACAACTGTCAACAACCTTTATCACGTGTCTTGGATGTCCTTGTCAAACGTTTGTTTCTTTCTGAAATTAACTATTTTGCCAGTAGTATCTCATGTTTCCAATAATGTGTATACATCAGCGAAATACACAGTGGCCAAGTAATTGACGTGTGGCGATGTTTGGACACTCTGTATCAAGCAGAGATCTGCGCCTGTGTAAAAGTATGGTTATTTTAAGGGGGGTTAGGACAACAATTTGTGTGACGCAAGATACACGTTCCACTGGGCATCCCAGTTTTGTTTTCATAATGTACTATGTATATACCTCAATTTACACCCAGCATTTTAGCCCGTTATCTACAATATAATTGTAGTTACCATCAAAAGACGCCTCTGTGCCTTTCAATACTGTGAATATTGTTGAAATGCCTGACTTGTGCTTTTGACACCTACTGGTGTCGCACACGAATGACGTATAGGTCATGATTGCCTCAGATTATTTAGCATAGTTGGTGGGCATTATGTTATACCAAAATCCGTGAAGATTTGCAACGTGCATGTCCAATAAAATGCTGCTTAAAATAATGATTTTGTGTATTTTTTGCAAAAGAATACAACATTTTATGAAAAATTACCAAAAAATATATTTCGTTAATATTCTATATATTTTATTCCCATATCGGTAAGATACTGTGTTGGCCTGTATGCTGTGCTCAGTACCATTCATACCAGGCAAACGTCGTATGTAATATAAAGTACCGAATAAGCATGTTTAAACCAACTCAAGGCGCTATTTAGCTTGGAGGTGTGCACAGTTTGATGACGCATATTTTAATTGTTATTGAGGCAGTGCAAATTTCCCTTTGTGGTTAATCTAGTTATATGTATGGCTTGATATAAATCAAACTTTCGTGAAGATTTGCAAGATTCAGGAGATCTATTTGGGGTAAGACCACATTAAGGATTCGTCCGCCGAAAGAGTGCCCTTGAAAATACCGTTTTGGTGTCATGTGTGAATTTTGTTCGAGCACTTTGGCATGGCACATGTCAGTCCAGTGAATACTAAATGTACTACTACATTAGATCTTTCACGAGGTAGCAATAAACATACGCTAGTCGCTCGCATATTCGCACAATGGCTATTTTGCAGAACGCACCAATATTTCAAAATCCGTCACCAGATTGGGGCGAAATTGAAGGGTGTCAGGTTTGGGTGGATTTTTCTGAAAACTGAGGTATGAGAATTTTACGAGTTTTCCACAGCACTTGTGTCAATGGAGGTTAAATATGCTGTGAAATTTTCAAGAAAAGTGTTCATCAAATTTAGCAGGAAATGAAGGAAACGTTATAATGGCCGCCTATGTAAAATTTAAATGTGGTCTTACCCCAAATTAGAAATACGCCCGTTTTATCACAAAAACTGCCAAAATGTGATTTGAGCGACGGGTGATGGTTTTTCGGCTGTATTTGGAAGCTGGTGTAGGCCAGAATATCGTGCAGCTATTGCATACTGTTAGTATTACATCTAAAAGAAGTTTTAAAAGTAATTAATAAGCCAGTTATTATGTGATATGCATGGAAAATAAAGTGATAATTTTGGTGGCGTGAAAGTTAAAAAGTACATTCCAAGCATGTTCTATGATACTGAGTACCACGAAAGCTTGTGTAAAAAGTGTATATGTGTCAGGGCGTGGAGTTTCTTTTAAATCTACATCATGTGCAACAATATTGACATATTTCCAGTAGGATGAATTTCGCCTTAGTTATATCATTTATATTTTTGTAAGCGATATCTATAAATGCGTGTTTCATAACCCCAATACTAACGTGGGTATTTCTGCTGTTCCAACTTGTCCTTCCTAATTATATGGCACTTTTATATATATGATACTTGGATCGCACAATAAGCAATAATGGGCAAGCAGGCAACATTTTATTCCCCCCCCCCCCAACACGGCCCTAATTTTAGTGAAATGTTGGCCACCATAGGAAGCCAGTTGTCCACACACTTCTACTAATCAGGCATCTAGCACCTATTTTTTATAGCAACATCCATACACTAACTGAGACAAGAAGAACAATTGAGAATCTACATAAATATACCACGAATTTAACAGAGAATATCATAACAGTGTGTGACTCTCCAAATGTGCAGCGACCGCAATGATCCGAATTAGTTCATTTTTAGCCATAAAAATTAAAACTAGTCACCTAAGAGAAGGGTCATATGTAGAAATTGTGTACATGGACTGGCATGCTATCATTTTCATCGATCGTGTGCTTTTCAGCTCTAATATAACCGAATTATACCGAAGTTTGCACAAGGCAAGGCAGCTTAAACTAACTGTAGGCTGACGTCAATTACTCTGACAAGAAGCTGTTTTTACCACTGGTATTTTTACGTTATAACCGTATATTTAACATCAGAAATGTTTGTTAGTACCCTTGTAAGAATTTGGCGATGTTTAAATAAAATATGATTAGGACAATGGACTCGTTGATGTACTTGAAGAGATACTGGGTGCCACAACTGTCAACAACCTTTATCACGTGTCTTGGATGTCCTTGTCAAACGTTTGTTTCTTTCTGAAATTAACTATTTTGCCAGTAGTATCTCTTGTTTCCAATAATGTGTATACATCAGCGAAATACACAGTGGCCAAGTAATTGACGTGTGGCGATGTTTGGACACTCTGTATCAAGCAGAGATCTGCGCCTGTGTAAAAGTATGGTTATTTTAAGGGGGGTTAGGACAACAATTTGTGTGACGCAAGATACACGTTCCACTGGGCATCCCAGTTTTGTTTTCATAATGTACTATGTATATACCTCAATTTACACCCAGCATTTTAGCCCGTTATCTACAATATAAGTGTAGTTACCATCAAAAGACGCCTCTGTGCCTTTCAATACTGTGAATATTGTTGAAATGACTGACTTGTGCTTTTGACACCTACTGGAGTCTAACACGAATGACGTATAGGTCATGATTGCCTCAGATTATTTAGCATAGTTGGTGGGCATTATGTTATACCAAAATTCGTGAAGATTTGCAACGTGCATGTCCAATAAAATGCTGCTTAAAATAATGATTTTGTGTATTTTTTGCAAAAGAATACAACATTTTATGAAAAATTACCAAAAAATATATTTCGTTAATATTCTATATATGTTATTCCCATATCGGTAAGATACTGTGTTGGCCTGTATGCTGTGCTCAGTACCATTCATACCAGGCAAACGTCGTATGTAATATAAAGTACCGAATAAGCATGTTTAAACCAACTCAAGGCGCTGTTTAGCTTGGAGGTGTGCACAGTTTGATGACGCATATTTTAATTGTTATTGAGGCAGTGCAAATTTCCCTTTGTGGTTAATCTAGTTATATGTATGGCTTGATATAAATCAAACTTTCGTGAAGATTTGCAAGATTCAGGAGATCAATTAGAAATACGCCCGTTTTATCACAAAAACTGCCAAAATGTGATTTGAGCGACGGGTGATGGTTTTTCGGCTGTATTTGGAAGCTGGTGTAGGCCAGAATATCGTGCAGCTATTGCATACTGTTAGTATTACATCTAAAAGAAGTTTTAAAAGTAATTAATAAGCCAGTTATTATGTGATATGCATGGAAAATAAAGTGATAATTTTGGTGGCGTGAAAGTTAAAAAGTACATTCCAAGCATGTTCTATGATACTGAGTACCACGAAAGCTTGTGTAAAAAGTGTATATGTGTCAGGGCGTGGAGTTTCTTTTAAATCTACATCATGTGCAACAATATTGACATATTTCCAGTAGGATGAATTTCGCCTTAGTTATATCATTTATATTTTTGTAAGCGATATCTATAAATGCGTGTTTCATAACCCCAATACTAACGTGGGTGTTTCTGCTGTTCCAACTTGTCCTTCCTAATTATATGGCACTTTTATATATATGATACTTGGATCGCACAATAAGCAATAATGGGCAAGCAGGCAACATTTTATTCCCCCCCCCCCAACACGGCCCTAATTTTAGTGAAATGTTGGCCACCATAGGAAGCCAGTTGTCCACACACTTCTACTAATCAGGCATCTAGCACCTATTTTTTATAGCAACATCCATACACTAACTGAGACAAGAAGAACAATTGAGAATCTACATAAATATACCACGAATGTAACAGAGAATATCATAACAGTGTGTGACTCTCCAAATGTGCAGCGACCGCAATGATCCGAATTAGTTCATTTTTAGCCATAAAAATTAAAACTAGTCACCTAAGAGAAGGGTCATATGTTGAAATTGTGTACATGGACTGGCATGCTATCATTTTCAACGATCGTGTGCTTTTCAGCTCTAATATAACCGAATTATACCGAAGTTTGCACAAGGCAAGGCAGCTTAAACTAACTGTAGGCTGACGTCAATTACTCTGACAAGAAGCTGTTTTTACCACTGGTATTTTTACGTTATATCCGTATATTTAACATCAGAAATGTTTGTTAGTACCCTTGTAAGAATTTGGCGATGTTTAAATAAAATATGATTAGGACAATGGACTCGTTGATGTACTTGGAGAGATACTGGGTGCCACAACTGTCAACAACCTTTATCACGTGTCTTGGATGTCCTTGTCAAACGTTTGTTTCTTTCTGAAATTAACTATTTTGCCAGTAGTATCTCTTGTTTCCAATAATGTGTATACATCAGCGAAATACACAGTGGCCAAGTAATTGACGTGTGGCGATGTTTGGACACTCTGTATCAAGCAGAGATCTGCGCCTGTGTAAAAGTATGGTTATTTTAAGGGGGGTTAGGACAACAATTTGTGTGACGCAAGATACACGTTCCACTGGGCATCCCAGTTTTGTTTTCATAATGTACTATGTATATACCTCAATTTACACCCAGCATTTTAGCCCGTTATCTACAATATAATTGTAGTTACCATCAAAAGACGCCTCTGTGCCTTTCAATACTGTGAATATTGTTGAAATGCCTGACTTGTGCTTTTGACACCTACTGGTGTCGCACACGAATGACGTATAGGTCATGATTGCCTCAGATTATTTAGCATAGTTGGTGGGCATTATGTTATACCAAAATTCGTGAAGATTTGCAACGTGCATGTCCAATAAAATGCTGCTTAAAATAATGATTTTGTGTATTTTTTGCAAAAGAATACAACATTTTATGAAAAATTACCAAAAAATATATTTCGTTCATATTCTATATATTTTATTCCCATATCGGTAAGATACTGTGTTGGCCTGTATGCTGTGCTCAGTACCATTCATACCAGGCAAACGTCGTATGTAATATAAAGTACCGAATAAGCATGTTTAAACCAACTCAAGGCGCTGTTTAGCTTGGAGGTGTGCACAGTTTGATGACGCATATTTTAATTGTTATTGAGGCAGTGCAAATTTCCCTTTGTGGTTAATCTAGTTATATGTATGGCTTGATATAAATCAAACTTTCGTGAAGATTTGCAAGATTCAGGAGATCTATTTGGGGTAAGACCACATTAAGGATTCGTCCGCCATTACCCGCCGAAAGAGTGCCCTTGAAAATACCGTTTTGGTGTCATGTGTGAATTTTGTTCGAGCACTTTGGCATGGCACATGTCAGTCCAGTGAATACTAAATGTACTACTACATTAGATCTTTCACGAGGTAGCAATAAACATACGCTAGTCGCTCGCATATTCGCACAATGGCTATTTTGCAGAACGCACCAATATTTCAAAATCCGTCACCAGATTGGGGCGAAATTGAAGGGTGTCAGGTTTGGGTGGATTTTTCTGAAAACTGTGATATGAGAATTTTACGAGTTTTCCACAGCACTTGTGTCAATGGAGGTTAAATATGCTGTGAAATTTTCAAGAAAAGAAAAAAAGTTCATCAAATTTAGCAGGAAATGAAGGAAACGTTATAATGGCCGCCTATGTAAAATTTAAATGTGGTCTTACCCCAAATTAGAAATACGCCCGTTTTATCACAAAAACTGCCAAAATGTGATTTGAGCGACGGGTGATGGTTTTTCGGCTGTATTTGGAAGCTGGTGTAGGCCAGAATATCGTGCAGCTATTGCATGCTGTTAGTATTACATCTAAAAGAAGTTTTAAAAGTAATTAATAAGCCAGTTATTATGTGATATGCATGGAAAATAAAGTGATAATTTTGGTGGCGTGAAAGTTAAAAAGTACATTCCAAGCATGTTCTATGATACTGAGTACCACGAAAGCTTGTGTAAAAAGTGTATATGTGTCAGGGCGTGGAGTTTCTTTTAAATCTACATCATGTGCAACAATATTGACATATTTCCAGTAGGATGAATTTCGCCTTAGTTATATCATTTATATTTTTGTAAGCGATATCTATAAATGCGTGTTTCATAACCCCAATACTAACGTGGGTGTTTCTGCTGTTCCAACTTGTCCTTCCTAATTATATGGCACTTTTATATATATGATACTTGGATCGCACAATAAGCAATAATGGGCAAGCAGGCAACATTTTATTCCCCCCCCCCCCCCAACACGGCCCTAATTTTAGTGAAATGTTGGCCACCATAGGAAGCCAGTTGTCCACACACTTCTACTAATCAGGCATCTAGCACCTATTTTTTATAGCAACATCCATACACTAACTGAGACAAGAAGAACAATTGAGAATCTACATAAATATACCACGAATGTAACAGAGAATATCATAACAGTGTGTGACTCTCCAAATGTGCAGCGACCGCAATGATCCGAATTAGTTCATTTTTAGCCATAAAAATTAAAACTAGTCACCTAAGAGAAGGGTCATATGTTGAAATTGTGTACATGGACTGGCATGCTATCATTTTCAACGATCGTGTGCTTTTCAGCTCTAATATAACCGAATTATACCGAAGTTTGCACAAGGCAAGGCAGCTTAAACTAACTGTAGGCTGACGTCAATTACTCTGACAAGAAGCTGTTTTTACCACTGGTATTTTTACGTTATATCCGTATATTTAACATCAGAAATGTTTGTTAGTACCCTTGTAAGAATTTGGCGATGTTTAAATAAAATATGATTAGGACAATGGACTCGTTGATGTACTTGGAGAGATACTGGGTGCCACAACTGTCAACAACCTTTATCACGTGTCTTGGATGTCCTTGTCAAACGTTTGTTTCTTTCTGAAATTAACTATTTTGCCAGTAGTATCTCTTGTTTCCAATAATGTGTATACATCAGCGAAATACACAGTGGCCAAGTAATTGACGTGTGGCGATGTTTGGACACTCTGTATCAAGCAGAGATCTGCGCCTGTGTAAAAGTATGGTTATTTTAAGGGGGGTTAGGACAACAATTTGTGTGACGCAAGATACACGTTCCACTGGGCATCCCAGTTTTGTTTTCATAATGTACTATGTATATACCTCAATTTACACCCAGCATTTTAGCCCGTTTTCTACAATATAATTGTAGTTACCATCAAAAGACGCCTCTGTGCCTTTCAATACTGTGAATATTGTTGAAATGCCTGACTTGTGCTTTTGACACCTACTGGTGTCGCACACGAATGACGTATAGGTCATGATTGCCTCAGATTATTTAGCATAGTTGGTGGGCATTATGTTATACCAAAATCCGTGAAGATTTGCAACGTGCATGTCCAATAAAATGCTGCTTAAAATAATGATTTTGTGTATTTTTTGCAAAAGAATACAACATTTTATGAAAAATTACCACAAAATATATTTCGTTAATATTCTATATATTTTATTCCCATATCGGTAAGATACTGTGTTGGCCTGTATGCTGTGCTCAGTACCATTCATACCAGGCAAACGTCGTATGTAATATAAAGTACCGAATAAGCATGTTTAAACCAACTCAAGGCGCTATTTAGCTTGGAGGTGTGCACAGTTTGATGACGCATATTTTAATTGTTATTGAGGCAGTGCAAATTTCCCTTTGTGGTTAATCTAGTTATATGTATGGCTTGATATAAATCAAACTTTCGTGAAGATTTGCAAGATTCAGGAGATCTATTTGGGGTAAGACCACATTAAGGATTCGTCCGCCGAAAGAGTGCCCTTGAAAATACCGTTTTGGTGTCATGTGTGAATTTTGTTCGAGCACTTTGGCATGGCACATGTCAGTCCAGTGAATACTAAATGTACTACTACATTAGATCTTTCACGAGGTAGCAATAAACATACGCTAGTCGCTCGCATATTCGCACAATGGCTATTTTGCAGGACGCACCAATATTTCAAAATCCGTCACCAGATTGGGGCGAAATTGAAGGGTGTCAGGTTTGGGTGGATTTTTCTGAAAACTGAGGTATGAGAATTTTACGAGTTTTCCACAGCACTTGTGTCAATGGAGGTTAAATATGCTGTGAAATTTTCAAGAAAAGTGTTCATCAAATTTAGCAGGAAATGAAGGAAACGTTATAATGGCCGCCTATGTAAAATTTAAATGTGGTCTTACCCCAAATTAGAAATACGCCCGTTTTATCACAAAAACTGCCAAAATGTGATTTGAGCGACGGGTGATGGTTTTTCGGCTGTATTTGGAAGCTGGTGTAGGCCAGAATATCGTGCAGCTATTGCATACTGTTAGTATTACATCTAAAAGAAGTTTTAAAAGTAATTAATAAGCCAGTTATTATGTGATATGCATGGAAAATAAAGTGATAATTTTGGTGGCGTGAAAGTTAAAAAGTACATTCCAAGCATGTTCTATGATACTGAGTACCACGAAAGCTTGTGTAAAAAGTGTATATGTGTCAGGGCGTGGAGTTTCTTTTAAATCTACATCATGTGCAACAATATTGACATATTTCCAGTAGGATGAATTTCGCCTTAGTTATATCATTTATATTTTTGTAAGCGATATCTATAAATGCGTGTTTCATAACCCCAATACTAACGTGGGTGTTTCTGCTGTTCCAACTTGTCCTTCCTAATTATATGGCACTTTTATATATATGATACTTGGATCGCACAATAAGCAATAATGGGCAAGCAGGCAACATTTTATTTCCCCCCCCCCCCCAACACGGCCCTAATTTTAGTGAAATGTTGGCCACCATAGGAAGCCAGTTGTCCACACACTTCTACTAATCAGGCATCTAGCACCTATTTTTTATAGCAACATCCATACACTAACTGAGACAAGAAGAACAATTGAGAATCTACATAAATATACCACGAATGTAACAGAGAATATCATAACAGTGTGTGACTCTCCAAATGTGCAGCGACCGCAATGATCCGAATTAGTTCATTTTTAGCCATAAAAATTAAAACTAGTCACCTAAGAGAAGGGTCATATGTTGAAATTGTGTACATGGACTGGCATGCTATCATTTTCAACGATCGTGTGCTTTTCAGCTCTAATATAACCGAATTATACCGAAGTTTGCACAAGGCAAGGCAGCTTAAACTAACTGTAGGCTGACGTCAATTACTCTGACAAGAAGCTGTTTTTACCACTGGTATTTTTACGTTATATCCGTATATTTAACATCAGAAATGTTTGTTAGTACCCTTGTAAGAATTTGGCGATGTTTAAATAAAATATGATTAGGACAATGGACTCGTTGATGTACTTGGAGAGATACTGGGTGCCACAACTGTCAACAACCTTTATCACGTGTCTTGGATGTCCTTGTCAAACGTTTGTTTCTTTCTGAAATTAACTATTTTGCCAGTAGTATCTCATGTTTCCAATAATGTGTATACATCAGCGAAATACACAGTGGCCAAGTAATTGACGTGTGGCGATGTTTGGACACTCTGTATCAAGCAGAGATCTGCGCCTGTGTAAAAGTATGGTTATTTTAAGGGGGGTTAGGACAACAATTTGTGTGACGCAAGATACACGTTCCACTGGGCATCCCAGTTTTGTTTTCATAATGTACTATGTATATACCTCAATTTACACCCAGCATTTTAGCCCGTTATCTACAATATAATTGTAGTTACCATCAAAAGACGCCTCTGTGCCTTTCAATACTGTGAATATTGTTGAAATGCCTGACTTGTGCTTTTGACACCTACTGGTGTCGCACACGAATGACGTATAGGTCATGATTGCCTCAGATTATTTAGCATAGTTGGTGGGCATTATGTTATACCAAAATCCGTGAAGATTTGCAACGTGCATGTCCAATAAAATGCTGCTTAAAATAATGATTTTGTGTATTTTTTGCAAAAGAATACAACATTTTATGAAAAATTACCAAAAAATATATTTCGTTAATATTCTATATATTTTATTCCCATATCGGTAAGATACTGTGTTGGCCTGTATGCTGTGCTCAGTACCATTCATACCAGGCAAACGTCGTATGTAATATAAAGTACCGAATAAGCATGTTTAAACCAACTCAAGGCGCTATTTAGCTTGGAGGTGTGCACAGTTTGATGACGCATATTTTAATTGTTATTGAGGCAGTGCAAATTTCCCTTTGTGGTTAATCTAGTTATATGTATGGCTTGATATAAATCAAACTTTCGTGAAGATTTGCAAGATTCAGGAGATCTATTTGGGGTAAGACCACATTAAGGATTCGTCCGCCGAAAGAGTGCCCTTGAAAATACCGTTTTGGTGTCATGTGTGAATTTTGTTCGAGCACTTTGGCATGGCACATGTCAGTCCAGTGAATACTAAATGTACTACTACATTAGATCTTTCACGAGGTAGCAATAAACATACGCTAGTCGCTCGCATATTCGCACAATGGCTATTTTGCAGAACGCACCAATATTTCAAAATCCGTCACCAGATTGGGGCGAAATTGAAGGGTGTCAGGTTTGGGTGGATTTTTCTGAAAACTGAGGTATGAGAATTTTACGAGTTTTCCACAGCACTTGTGTCAATGGAGGTTAAATATGCTGTGAAATTTTCAAGAAAAGTGTTCATCAAATTTAGCAGGAAATGAAGGAAACGTTATAATGGCCGCCTATGTAAAATTTAAATGTGGTCTTACCCCAAATTAGAAATACGCCCGTTTTATCACAAAAACTGCCAAAATGTGATTTGAGCGACGGGTGATGGTTTTTCGGCTGTATTTGGAAGCTGGTGTAGGCCAGAATATCGTGCAGCTATTGCATACTGTTAGTATTACATCTAAAAGAAGTTTTAAAAGTAATTAATAAGCCAGTTATTATGTGATATGCATGGAAAATAAAGTGATAATTTTGGTGGCGTGAAAGTTAAAAAGTACATTCCAAGCATGTTCTATGATACTGAGTACCACGAAAGCTTGTGTAAAAAGTGTATATGTGTCAGGGCGTGGAGTTTCTTTTAAATCTACATCATGTGCAACAATATTGACATATTTCCAGTAGGATGAATTTCGCCTTAGTTATATCATTTATATTTTTGTAAGCGAT
The DNA here is from genome assembly GCA_963995525.1 of Escarpia spicata. Lineage (NCBI taxonomy): Eukaryota > Metazoa > Annelida > Polychaeta > Sabellida > Siboglinidae > Escarpia > Escarpia spicata. Next base: position 70,044,048 of record OZ023205.1, on the reverse strand, counting down.
ATCTATAAATGCGTGTTTCATAACCCCAATACTAACGTGGGTATTTCTGCTGTTCCAACTTGTCCTTCCTAATTATATGGCACTTTTATATATATGATACTTGGATCGCACAATAAGCAATAATGGGCAAGCAGGCAACATTTTATTCCCCCCCCCAACACGGCCCTAATTTTAGTGAAATGTTGGCCACCATAGGAAGCCAGTTGTCCACACACTTCTACTAATCAGGCATCTAGCACCTATTTTTTATAGCAACATCCATACACTAACTGAGACAAGAAGAACAATTGAGAATCTACATAAATATACCACGAATTTAACAGAGAATATCATAACAGTGTGTGACTCTCCAAATGTGCAGCGACCGCAATGATCCGAATTAGTTCATTTTTAGCCATAAAAATTAAAACTAGTCACCTAAGAGAAGGGTCATATGTAGAAATTGTGTACATGGACTGGCATGCTATCATTTTCATCGATCGTGTGCTTTTCAGCTCTAATATAACCGAATTATACCGAAGTTTGCACAAGGCAAGGCAGCTTAAACTAACTGTAGGCTGACGTCAATTACTCTGACAAGAAGCTGTTTTTACCACTGGTATTTTTACGTTATAACCGTATATTTAACATCAGAAATGTTTGTTAGTACCCTTGTAAGAATTTGGCGATGTTTAAATAAAATATGATTAGGACAATGGACTCGTTGATGTACTTGAAGAGATACTGGGTGCCACAACTGTCAACAACCTTTATCACGTGTCTTGGATGTCCTTGTCAAACGTTTGTTTCTTTCTGAAATTAACTATTTTGCCAGTAGTATCTCTTGTTTCCAATAATGTGTATACATCAGCGAAATACACAGTGGCCAAGTAATTGACGTGTGGCGATGTTTGGACACTCTGTATCAAGCAGAGATCTGCGCCTGTGTAAAAGTATGGTTATTTTAAGGGGGGTTAGGACAACAATTTGTGTGACGCAAGATACACGTTCCACTGGGCATCCCAGTTTTGTTTTCATAATGTACTATGTATATACCTCAATTTACACCCAGCATTTTAGCCCGTTATCTACAATATAAGTGTAGTTACCATCAAAAGACGCCTCTGTGCCTTTCAATACTGTGAATATTGTTGAAATGACTGACTTGTGCTTTTGACACCTACTGGAGTCTAACACGAATGACGTATAGGTCATGATTGCCTCAGATTATTTAGCATAGTTGGTGGGCATTATGTTATACCAAAATTCGTGAAGATTTGCAACGTGCATGTCCAATAAAATGCTGCTTAAAATAATGATTTTGTGTATTTTTTGCAAAAGAATACAACATTTTATGAAAAATTACCAAAAAATATATTTCGTTAATATTCTATATATGTTATTCCCATATCGGTAAGATACTGTGTTGGCCTGTATGCTGTGCTCAGTACCATTCATACCAGGCAAACGTCGTATGTAATATAAAGTACCGAATAAGCATGTTTAAACCAACTCAAGGCGCTGTTTAGCTTGGAGGTGTGCACAGTTTGATGACGCATATTTTAATTGTTATTGAGGCAGTGCAAATTTCCCTTTGTGGTTAATCTAGTTATATGTATGGCTTGATATAAATCAAACTTTCGTGAAGATTTGCAAGATTCAGGAGATCAATTAGAAATACGCCCGTTTTATCACAAAAACTGCCAAAATGTGATTTGAGCGACGGGTGATGGTTTTTCGGCTGTATTTGGAAGCTGGTGTAGGCCAGAATATCGTGCAGCTATTGCATACTGTTAGTATTACATCTAAAAGAAGTTTTAAAAGTAATTAATAAGCCAGTTATTATGTGATATGCATGGAAAATAAAGTGATAATTTTGGTGGCGTGAAAGTTAAAAAGTACATTCCAAGCATGTTCTATGATACTGAGTACCACGAAAGCTTGTGTAAAAAGTGTATATGTGTCAGGGCGTGGAGTTTCTTTTAAATCTACATCATGTGCAACAATATTGACATATTTCCAGTAGGATGAATTTCGCCTTAGTTATATCATTTATATTTTTGTAAGCGATATCTATAAATGCGTGTTTCATAACCCCAATACTAACGTGGGTGTTTCTGCTGTTCCAACTTGTCCTTCCTAATTATATGGCACTTTTATATATATGATACTTGGATCGCACAATAAGCAATAATGGGCAAGCAGGCAACATTTTATTCCCCCCCCCCCCCCAACACGGCCCTAATTTTAGTGAAATGTTGGCCACCATAGGAAGCCAGTTGTCCACACACTTCTACTAATCAGGCATCTAGCACCTATTTTTTATAGCAACATCCATACACTAACTGAGACAAGAAGAACAATTGAGAATCTACATAAATATACCACGAATGTAACAGAGAATATCATAACAGTGTGTGACTCTCCAAATGTGCAGCGACCGCAATGATCCGAATTAGTTCATTTTTAGCCATAAAAATTAAAACTAGTCACCTAAGAGAAGGGTCATATGTTGAAATTGTGTACATGGACTGGCATGCTATCATTTTCAACGATCGTGTGCTTTTCAGCTCTAATATAACCGAATTATACCGAAGTTTGCACAAGGCAAGGCAGCTTAAACTAACTGTAGGCTGACGTCAATTACTCTGACAAGAAGCTGTTTTTACCACTGGTATTTTTACGTTATATCCGTATATTTAACATCAGAAATGTTTGTTAGTACCCTTGTAAGAATTTGGCGATGTTTAAATAAAATATGATTAGGACAATGGACTCGTTGATGTACTTGGAGAGATACTGGGTGCCACAACTGTCAACAACCTTTATCACGTGTCTTGGATGTCCTTGTCAAACGTTTGTTTCTTTCTGAAATTAACTATTTTGCCAGTAGTATCTCTTGTTTCCAATAATGTGTATACATCAGCGAAATACACAGTGGCCAAGTAATTGACGTGTGGCGATGTTTGGACACTCTGTATCAAGCAGAGATCTGCGCCTGTGTAAAAGTATGGTTATTTTAAGGGGGGTTAGGACAACAATTTGTGTGACGCAAGATACACGTTCCACTGGGCATCCCAGTTTTGTTTTCATAATGTACTATGTATATACCTCAATTTACACCCAGCATTTTAGCCCGTTATCTACAATATAATTGTAGTTACCATCAAAAGACGCCTCTGTGCCTTTCAATACTGTGAATATTGTTGAAATGCCTGACTTGTGCTTTTGACACCTACTGGTGTCGCACACGAATGACGTATAGGTCATGATTGCCTCAGATTATTTAGCATAGTTGGTGGGCATTATGTTATACCAAAATTCGTGAAGATTTGCAACGTGCATGTCCAATAAAATGCTGCTTAAAATAATGATTTTGTGTATTTTTTGCAAAAGAATACAACATTTTATGAAAAATTACCAAAAAATATATTTCGTTAATATTCTATATATTTTATTCCCATATCGGTAAGATACTGTGTTGGCCTGTATGCTGTGCTCAGTACCATTCATACCAGGCAAACGTCGTATGTAATATAAAGTACCGAATAAGCATGTTTAAACCAACTCAAGGCGCTGTTTAGCTTGGAGGTGTGCACAGTTTGATGACGCATATTTTAATTGTTATTGAGGCAGTGCAAATTTCCCTTTGTGGTTAATCTAGTTATATGTATGGCTTGATATAAATCAAACTTTCGTGAAGATTTGCAAGATTCAGGAGATCTATTTGGGGTAAGACCACATTAAGGATTCGTCCGCCGAAAGAGTGCCTTTGAAAATACCGTTTTGGTGTCATGTGTGAATTTTGTTCGAGCACTTTGGCATGGCACATGTCAGTCCAGTGAATACTAAATGTACTACTACATTAGATCTTTCACGAGGTAGCAATAAAAATACGCTAGTCGCTCGCATATTCGCACAATGGCTATTTTGCAGAACGCACCAATATTTCAAAATCCGTCACCAGATTGGGGCGAAATTGAAGGGTGTCAGGTTTGGGTGGATTTTTCTGAAAACTGAGGTGTGAGAATTTTACGAGTTTTCCACAGCACTTGTGTCAATGGAGGTTAAATATGCTGTGAAATTTTCAAGAAAAGTGTTCATCAAATTTAGCAGGAAATGAAGGAAACGTTATAATGGCCGCCTATGTAAAATTTAAATGTGGTCTTACCCCAAATTAGAAATACGCCCGTTTTATCACAAAAACTGCCAAAATGTTATTTGAGCGACGGGTGATGGTTTTTCGGCTGTATTTGGAAGCTGGTGTAGGCCAGAATATCGTGCAGCTATTGCATACTGTTAGTATTACATCTAAAAGAAGTTTTAAAAGTAATTAATAAGCCAGTTATTATGTGATATGCATGGAAAATAAAGTGATAATTTTGGTGGCGTGAAAGTTAAAAAGTACATTCCAAGCATGTTCTATGATACTGAGTACCACGAAAGCTTGTGTAAAAAGTGTATATGTGTCAGGGCGTGGAGTTTCTTTTAAATCTACATCATGTGCAACAATATTGACATATTTCCAGTAGGATGAATTTCGCCTTAGTTATATCATTTATATTTTTGTAAGCGATATCTATAAATGCGTGTTTCATAACCCCAATACTAACGTGGGTGTTTCTGCTGTTCCAACTTGTCCTTCCTAATTATATGGCACTTTTATATATATGATACTTGGATCGCACAATAAGCAATAATGGGCAAGCAGGCAACATTTTATTTCCCCCCCCCCCCCAACACGGCCCTAATTTTAGTGAAATGTTGGCCACCATAGGAAGCCAGTTGTCCACACACTTCTACTAATCAGGCATCTAGCACCTATTTTTTATAGCAACATCCATACACTAACTGAGACAAGAAGAACAATTGAGAATCTACATAAATATACCACGAATGTAACAGAGAATATCATAACAGTGTGTGACTCTCCAAATGTGCAGCGACCGCAATGATCCGAATTAGTTCATTTTTAGCCATAAAAATTAAAACTAGTCACCTAAGAGAAGGGTCATATGTTGAAATTGTGTACATGGACTGGCATGCTATCATTTTCAACGATCGTGTGCTTTTCAGCTCTAATATAACCGAATTATACCGAAGTTTGCACAAGGCAAGGCAGCTTAAACTAACTGTAGGCTGACGTCAATTACTCTGACAAGAAGCTGTTTTTACCACTGGTATTTTTACGTTATATCCGTATATTTAACATCAGAAATGTTTGTTAGTACCCTTGTAAGAATTTGGCGATGTTTAAATAAAATATGATTAGGACAATGGACTCGTTGATGTACTTGGAGAGATACTGGGTGCCACAACTGTCAACAACCTTTATCACGTGTCTTGGATGTCCTTGTCAAACGTTTGTTTCTTTCTGAAATTAACTATTTTGCCAGTAGTATCTCATGTTTCCAATAATGTGTATACATCAGCGAAATACACAGTGGCCAAGTAATTGACGTGTGGCGATGTTTGGACACTCTGTATCAAGCAGAGATCTGCGCCTGTGTAAAAGTATGGTTATTTTAAGGGGGGTTAGGACAACAATTTGTGTGACGCAAGATACACGTTCCACTGGGCATCCCAGTTTTGTTTTCATAATGTACTATGTATATACCTCAATTTACACCCAGCATTTTAGCCCGTTATCTACAATATAATTGTAGTTACCATCAAAAGACGCCTCTGTGCCTTTCAATACTGTGAATATTGTTGAAATGCCTGACTTGTGCTTTTGACACCTACTGGTGTCGCACACGAATGACGTATAGGTCATGATTGCCTCAGATTATTTAGCATAGTTGGTGGGCATTATGTTATACCAAAATCCGTGAAGATTTGCAACGTGCATGTCCAATAAAATGCTGCTTAAAATAATGATTTTGTGTATTTTTTGCAAAAGAATACAACATTTTATGAAAAATTACCAAAAAATATATTTCGTTAATATTCTATATATTTTATTCCCATATCGGTAAGATACTGTGTTGGCCTGTATGCTGTGCTCAGTACCATTCATACCAGGCAAACGTCGTATGTAATATAAAGTACCGAATAAGCATGTTTAAACCAACTCAAGGCGCTATTTAGCTTGGAGGTGTGCACAGTTTGATGACGCATATTTTAATTGTTATTGAGGCAGTGCAAATTTCCCTTTGTGGTTAATCTAGTTATATGTATGGCTTGATATAAATCAAACTTTCGTGAAGATTTGCAAGATTCAGGAGATCTATTTGGGGTAAGACCACATTAAGGATTCGTCCGCCGAAAGAGTGCCCTTGAAAATACCGTTTTGGTGTCATGTGTGAATTTTGTTCGAGCACTTTGGCATGGCACATGTCAGTCCAGTGAATACTAAATGTACTACTACATTAGATCTTTCACGAGGTAGCAATAAACATACGCTAGTCGCTCGCATATTCGCACAATGGCTATTTTGCAGAACGCACCAATATTTCAAAATCCGTCACCAGATTGGGGCGAAATTGAAGGGTGTCAGGTTTGGGTGGATTTTTCTGAAAACTGAGGTATGAGAATTTTACGAGTTTTCCACAGCACTTGTGTCAATGGAGGTTAAATATGCTGTGAAATTTTCAAGAAAAGTGTTCATCAAATTTAGCAGGAAATGAAGGAAACGTTATAATGGCCGCCTATGTAAAATTTAAATGTGGTCTTACCCCAAATTAGAAATACGCCCGTTTTATCACAAAAACTGCCAAAATGTGATTTGAGCGACGGGTGATGGTTTTTCGGCTGTATTTGGAAGCTGGTGTAGGCCAGAATATCGTGCAGCTATTGCATACTGTTAGTATTACATCTAAAAGAAGTTTTAAAAGTAATTAATAAGCCAGTTATTATGTGATATGCATGGAAAATAAAGTGATAATTTTGGTGGCGTGAAAGTTAAAAAGTACATTCCAAGCATGTTCTATGATACTGAGTACCACGAAAGCTTGTGTAAAAAGTGTATATGTGTCAGGGCGTGGAGTTTCTTTTAAATCTACATCATGTGCAACAATATTGACATATTTCCAGTAGGATGAATTTCGCCTTAGTTATATCATTTATATTTTTGTAAGCGATATCTATAAATGCGTGTTTCATAACCCCAATACTAACGTGGGTATTTCTGCTGTTCCAACTTGTCCTTCCTAATTATATGGCACTTTTATATATATGATACTTGGATCGCACAATAAGCAATAATGGGCAAGCAGGCAACATTTTATTCCCCCCCCCAACACGGCCCTAATTTTAGTGAAATGTTGGCCACCATAGGAAGCCAGTTGTCCACACACTTCTACTAATCAGGCATCTAGCACCTATTTTTTATAGCAACATCCATACACTAACTGAGACAAGAAGAACAATTGAGAATCTACATAAATATACCACGAATTTAACAGAGAATATCATAACAGTGTGTGACTCTCCAAATGTGCAGCGACCGCAATGATCCGAATTAGTTCATTTTTAGCCATAAAAATTAAAACTAGTCACCTAAGAGAAGGGTCATATGTAGAAATTGTGTACATGGACTGGCATGCTATCATTTTCATCGATCGTGTGCTTTTCAGCTCTAATATAACCGAATTATACCGAAGTTTGCACAAGGCAAGGCAGCTTAAACTAACTGTAGGCTGACGTCAATTACTCTGACAAGAAGCTGTTTTTACCACTGGTATTTTTACGTTATAACCGTATATTTAACATCAGAAATGTTTGTTAGTACCCTTGTAAGAATTTGGCGATGTTTAAATAAAATATGATTAGGACAATGGACTCGTTGATGTACTTGAAGAGATACTGGGTGCCACAACTGTCAACAACCTTTATCACGTGTCTTGGATGTCCTTGTCAAACGTTTGTTTCTTTCTGAAATTAACTATTTTGCCAGTAGTATCTCTTGTTTCCAATAATGTGTATACATCAGCGAAATACACAGTGGCCAAGTAATTGACGTGTGGCGATGTTTGGACACTCTGTATCAAGCAGAGATCTGCGCCTGTGTAAAAGTATGGTTATTTTAAGGGGGGTTAGGACAACAATTTGTGTGACGCAAGATACACGTTCCACTGGGCATCCCAGTTTTGTTTTCATAATGTACTATGTATATACCTCAATTTACACCCAGCATTTTAGCCCGTTATCTACAATATAAGTGTAGTTACCATCAAAAGACGCCTCTGTGCCTTTCAATACTGTGAATATTGTTGAAATGACTGACTTGTGCTTTTGACACCTACTGGAGTCTAACACGAATGACGTATAGGTCATGATTGCCTCAGATTATTTAGCATAGTTGGTGGGCATTATGTTATACCAAAATTCGTGAAGATTTGCAACGTGCATGTTCAATAAAATGCTGCTTAAAATAATGATTTTGTGTATTTTTTGCAAAAGAATACAACATTTTATGAAAAATTACCAAAAAATATATTTCGTTAATATTCTATATATGTTATTCCCATATCGGTAAGATACTGTGTTGGCCTGTATGCTGTGCTCAGTACCATTCATACCAGGCAAACGTCGTATGTAATATAAAGTACCGAATAAGCATGTTTAAACCAACTCAAGGCGCTGTTTAGCTTGGAGGTGTGCACAGTTTGATGACGCATATTTTAATTGTTATTGAGGCAGTGCAAATTTCCCTTTGTGGTTAATCTAGTTATATGTATGGCTTGATATAAATCAAACTTTCGTGAAGATTTGCAAGATTCAGGAGATCAATTAGAAATACGCCCGTTTTATCACAAAAACTGCCAAAATGTGATTTGAGCGACGGGTGATGGTTTTTCGGCTGTATTTGGAAGCTGGTGTAGGCCAGAATATCGTGCAGCTATTGCATACTGTTAGTATTACATCTAAAAGAAGTTTTAAAAGTAATTAATAAGCCAGTTATTATGTGATATGCATGGAAAATAAAGTGATAATTTTGGTGGCGTGAAAGTTAAAAAGTACATTCCAAGCATGTTCTATGATACTGAGTACCACGAAAGCTTGTGTAAAAAGTGTATATGTGTCAGGGCGTGGAGTTTCTTTTAAATCTACATCATGTGCAACAATATTGACATATTTCCAGTAGGATGAATTTCGCCTTAGTTATATCATTTATATTTTTGTAAGCGATATCTATAAATGCGTGTTTCATAACCCCAATACTAACGTGGGTGTTTCTGCTGTTCCAACTTGTCCTTCCTAATTATATGGCACTTTTATATATATGATACTTGGATCGCACAATAAGCAATAATGGGCAAGCAGGCAACATTTTATTCCCCCCCCCCCCCCCAACACGGCCCTAATTTTAGTGAAATGTTGGCCACCATAGGAAGCCAGTTGTCCACACACTTCTACTAATCAGGCATCTAGCACCTATTTTTTATAGCAACATCCATACACTAACTGAGACAAGAAGAACAATTGAGAATCTACATAAATATACCACGAATGTAACAGAGAATATCATAACAGTGTGTGACTCTCCAAATGTGCAGCGACCGCAATGATCCGAATTAGTTCATTTTTAGCCATAAAAATTAAAACTAGTCACCTAAGAGAAGGGTCATATGTTGAAATTGTGTACATGGACTGGCATGCTATCATTTTCAACGATCGTGTGCTTTTCAGCTCTAATATAACCGAATTATACCGAAGTTTGCACAAGGCAAGGCAGCTTAAACTAACTGTAGGCTGACGTCAATTACTCTGACAAGAAGCTGTTTTTACCACTGGTATTTTTACGTTATATCCGTATATTTAACATCAGAAATGTTTGTTAGTACCCTTGTAAGAATTTGGCGATGTTTAAATAAAATATGATTAGGACAATGGACTCGTTGATGTACTTGGAGAGATACTGGGTGCCACAACTGTCAACAACCTTTATCACGTGTCTTGGATGTCCTTGTCAAACGTTTGTTTCTTTCTGAAATTAACTATTTTGCCAGTAGTATCTCTTGTTTCCAATAATGTGTATACATCAGCGAAATACACAGTGGCCAAGTAATTGACGTGTGGCGATGTTTGGACACTCTGTATCAAGCAGAGATCTGCGCCTGTGTAAAAGTATGGTTATTTTAAGGGGGGTTAGGACAACAATTTGTGTGACGCAAGATACACGTTCCACTGGGCATCCCAGTTTTGTTTTCATAATGTACTATGTATATACCTCAATTTACACCCAGCATTTTAGCCCGTTATCTACAATATAATTGTAGTTACCATCAAAAGACGCCTCTGTGCCTTTCAATACTGTGAATATTGTTGAAATGCCTGACTTGTGCTTTTGACACCTACTGGTGTCGCACACGAATGACGTATAGGTCATGATTGCCTCAGATTATTTAGCATAGTTGGTGGGCATTATGTTATACCAAAATTCGTGAAGATTTGCAACGTGCATGTCCAATAAAATGCTGCTTAAAATAATGATTTTGTGTATTTTTTGCAAAAGAATACAACATTTTATGAAAAATTACCAAAAAATATATTTCGTTAATATTCTATATATTTTATTCCCATATCGGTAAGATACTGTGTTGGCCTGTATGCTGTGCTCAGTACCATTCATACCAGGCAAACGTCGTATGTAATATAAAGTACCGAATAAGCATGTTTAAACCAACTCAAGGCGCTGTTTAGCTTGGAGGTGTGCACAGTTTGATGACGCATATTTTAATTGTTATTGAGGCAGTGCAAATTTCCCTTTGTGGTTAATCTAGTTATATGTATGGCTTGATATAAATCAAACTTTCGTGAAGATTTGCAAGATTCAGGAGATCTATTTGGGGTAAGACCACATTAAGGATTCGTCCGCCGAAAGAGTGCCTTTGAAAATACCGTTTTGGTGTCATGTGTGAATTTTGTTCGAGCACTTTGGCATGGCACATGTCAGTCCAGTGAATACTAAATGTACTACTACATTAGATCTTTCACGAGGTAGCAATAAAAATACGCTAGTCGCTCGCATATTCGCACAATGGCTATTTTGCAGAACGCACCAATATTTCAAAATCCGTCACCAGATTGGGGCGAAATTGAAGGGTGTCAGGTTTGGGTGGATTTTTCTGAAAACTGAGGTGTGAGAATTTTACGAGTTTTCCACAGCACTTGTGTCAATGGAGGTTAAATATGCTGTGAAATTTTCAAGAAAAGAAAAAAAGTTCATCAAATTTAGCAGGAAATGAAGGAAACGTTATAATGGCCGCCTATGTAAAATTTAAATGTGGTCTTACCCCAAATTAGAAATACGCCCGTTTTATCACAAAAACTGCCAAAATGTTATTTGAGCGACGGGTGATGGTTTTTCGGCTGTATTTGGAAGCTGGTGTAGGCCAGAATATCGTGCAGCTATTGCATACTGTTAGTATTACATCTAAAAGAAGTTTTAAAAGTAATTAATAAGCCAGTTATTATGTGATATGCATGGAAAATAAAGTGATAATTTTGGTGGCGTGAAAGTTAAAAAGTACATTCCAAGCATGTTCTATGATACTGAGTACCACGAAAGCTTGTGTAAAAAGTGTATATGTGTCAGGGCGTGGAGTTTCTTTTAAATCTACATCATGTGCAACAATATTGACATATTTCCAGTAGGATGAATTTCGCCTTAGTTATATCATTTATATTTTTGTAAGCGATATCTATAAATGCGTGTTTCATAACCCCAATACTAACGTGGGTATTTCTGCTGTTCCAACTTGTCCTTCCTAATTATATGGCACTTTTATATATATGATACTTGGATCGCACAATAAGCAATAATGGGCAAGCAGGCAACATTTTATTCCCCCCCCCCCCCAACACGGCCCTAATTTTAGTGAAATGTTGGCCACCATAGGAAGCCAGTTGTCCACACACTTCTACTAATCAGGCATCTAGCACCTATTTTTTATAGCAACATCCATACACTAACTGAGACAAGAAGAACAATTGAGAATCTACATAAATATACCACGAATTTAACAGAGAATATCATAACAGTGTGTGACTCTCCAAATGTGCAGCGACCGCAATGATCCGAATTAGTTCATTTTTAGCCATAAAAATTAAAACTAGTCACCTAAGAGAAGGGTCATATGTTGAAATTGTGTACATGGACTGGCATGCTATCATTTTCATCGATCGTGTGCTTTTCAGCTCTAATATAACCGAATTATACCGAAGTTTGCACAAGGCAAGGCAGCTTAAACTAACTGTAGGCTGACGTCAATTACTCTGACAAGAAGCTGTTTTTACCACTGGTATTTTTACGTTATAACCGTATATTTAACATCAGAAATGTTTGTTAGTACCCTTGTAAGAATTTGGCGATGTTTAAATAAAATATGATTAGGACAATGGACTCGTTGATGTACTTGAAGAGATACTGGGTGCCACAACTGTCAACAACCTTTATCACGTGTCTTGGATGTCCTTGTCAAACGTTTGTTTCTTTCTGAAATTAACTATTTTGCCAGTAGTATCTCTTGTTTCCAATAATGTGTATACATCAGCGAAATACACAGTGGCCAAGTAATTGACGTGTGGCGATGTTTGGACACTCTGTATCAAGCAGAGATCTGCGCCTGTGTAAAAGTATGGTTATTTTAAGGGGGGTTAGGACAACAATTTGTGTGACGCAAGATACACGTTCCACTGGGCATCCCAGTTTTGTTTTCATAATGTACTATGTATATACCTCAATTTACACCCAGCATTTTAGCCCGTTATCTACAATATAATTGTAGTTACCATCAAAAGACGCCTCTGTGCCTTTCAATACTGTGAATATTGTTGAAATGACTGACTTGTGCTTTTGACACCTACTGGAGTCTAACACGAATGACGTATAGGTCATGATTGCCTCAGATTATTTAGCATAGTTGGTGGGCATTATGTTATACCAAAATTCGTGAAGATTTGCAACGTGCATGTCCAATAAAATGCTGCTTAAAATAATGATTTTGTGTATTTTTTGCAAAAGAATACAACATTTTATGAAAAATTACCAAAAAATATATTTCGTTAATATTCTATATATGTTATTCCCATATCGGTAAGATACTGTGTTGGCCTGTATGCTGTGCTCAGTACCATTCATACCAGGCAAACGTCGTATGTAATATAAAGTACCGAATAAGCATGTTTAAACCAACTCAAGGCGCTGTTTAGCTTGGAGGTGTGCACAGTTTGATGACGCATATTTTAATTGTTATTGAGGCAGTGCAAATTTCCCTTTGTGGTTAATCTAGTTATATGTATGGCTTGATATAAATCAAACTTTCGTGAAGATTTGCAAGATTCAGGAGATCAATTAGAAATACGCCCGTTTTATCACAAAAACTGCCAAAATGTGATTTGAGCGACGGGTGATGGTTTTTCGGCTGTATTTGGAAGCTGGTGTAGGCCAGAATATCGTGCAGCTATTGCATACTGTTAGTATTACATCTAAAAGAAGTTTTAAAAGTAATTAATAAGCCAGTTATTATGTGATATGCATGGAAAATAAAGTGATAATTTTGGTGGCGTGAAAGTTAAAAAGTACATTCCAAGCATGTTCTATGATACTGAGTACCACGAAAGCTTGTGTAAAAAGTGTATATGTGTCAGGGCGTGGAGTTTCTTTTAAATCTACATCATGTGCAACAATATTGACATATTTCCAGTAGGATGAATTTCGCCTTAGTTATATCATTTATATTTTTGTAAGCGATATCTATAAATGCGTGTTTCATAACCCCAATACTAACGTGGGTGTTTCTGCTGTTCCAACTTGTCCTACCTAATTATATGGCACTTTTATATATATGATACTTGGATCGCACAATAAGCAATAATGGGCAAGCAGGCAACATTTTATTCCCCCCCCCCCCCAACACGGCCCTAATTTTAGTGAAATGTTGGCCACCATAGGAAGCCAGTTGTCCACACACTTCTAATAATCAGGCATCTAGCACCTATTTTTTATAGCAACATCCATACACTAACTGAGACAAGAAGAACAATTGAGAATCTACATAAATATACCACGAATGTAACAGAGAATATCATAACAGTGTGTGACTCTCCAAATGTGCAGCGACCGCAATGATCCGAATTAGTTCATTTTTAGCCATAAAAATTAAAACTAGTCACCTAAGAGAAGGGTCATATGTTGAAATTGTGTACATGGACTGGCATGCTATCATTTTCAACGATCGTGTGCTTTTCAGCTCTAATATAACCGAATTATACCGAAGTTTGCACAAGGCAAGGCAGCTTAAACTAACTGTAGGCTGACGTAAATTACTCTGACAAGAAGCTGTTTTTACCACTGGTATTTTTACGTTATATCCGTATATTTAACATCAGAAATGTTTGTTAGTACCCTTGTAAGAATTTGGCGATGTTTAAATAAAATATGATTAGGACAATGGACTCGTTGATGTACTTGGAGAGATACTGGGTGCCACAACTGTCAACAACCTTTATCACGTGTCTTGGATGTCCTTGTCAAACGTTTGTTTCTTTCTGAAATTAACTATTTTGCCAGTAGTATCTCTTGTTTCCAATAATGTGTATACATCAGCGAAATACACAGTGGCCAAGTAATTGACGTGTGGCGATGTTTGGACACTCTGTATCAAGCAGAGATCTGCGCCTGTGTAAAAGTATGGTTATTTTAAGGGGGGTTAGGACAACAATTTGTGTGACGCAAGATACACGTTCCACTGGGCATCCCAGTTTTGTTTTCATAATGTACTATGTATATACCTCAATTTACACCCAGCATTTTAGCCCGTTATCTACAATATAAGTGTAGTTACCATCAAAAGACGCCTCTGTGCCTTTCAATACTGTGAATATTGTTGAAATGACTGACTTGTGCTTTTGACACCTACTGGAGTCTAACACGAATGACGTATAGGTCATGATTGCCTCAGATTATTTAGCATAGTTGGTGGGCATTATGTTATACCAAAATTCGTGAAGATTTGCAACGTGCATGTCCAATAAAATGCTGCTTAAAATAATGATTTTGTGTATTTTTTGCAAAAGAATACAACATTTTATGAAAAATTACCAAAAAATATATTTCGTTAATATTCTATATATGTTATTCCCATATCGGTAAGATACTGTGTTGGCCTGTATGCTGTGCTCAGTACCATTCATACCAGGCAAACGTCGTATGTAATATAAAGTACCGAATAAGCATGTTTAAACCAACTCAAGGCGCTGTTTAGCTTGGAGGTGTGCACAGTTTGATGACGCATATTTTTATTGTTATTGAGGCAGTGCAAATTTCCCTTTGTGGTTAATCTAGTTATATGTATGGCTTGATATAAATCAAACTTTCGTGAAGATTTGCAAGATTCAGGAGATCAATTAGAAATACGCCCGTTTTATCACAAAAACTGCCAAAATGTGATTTGAGCGACGGGTGATGGTTTTTCGGCTGTATTTGGAAGCTGGTGTAGGCCAGAATATCGTGCAGCTATTGCATACTGTTAGTATTACATCTAAAAGAAGTTTTAAAAGTAATTAATAAGCCAGTTATTATGTGATATGCATGGAAAATAAAGTGATAATTTTGGTGGCGTGAAAGTTAAAAAGTACATTCCAAGCATGTTCTATGATACTGAGTACCACGAAAGCTTGTGTAAAAAGTGTATATGTGTCAGGGCGTGGAGTTTCTTTTAAATCTACATCATGTGCAACAATATTGACATATTTCCAGTAGGATGAATTTCGCCTTAGTTATATCATTTATATTTTTGTAAGCGATATCTATAAATGCGTGTTTCATAACCCCAATACTAACGTGGGTGTTTCTGCTGTTCCAACTTGTCCTTCCTAATTATATGGCACTTTTATATATATGATACTTGGATCGCACAATAAGCAATAATGGGCAAGCAGGCAACATTTTATTCCCCCCCCCCCCCCCAACACGGCCCTAATTTTAGTGAAATGTTGGCCACCATAGGAAGCCAGTTGTCCACACACTTCTACTAATCAGGCATCTAGCACCTATTTTTTATAGCAACATCCATACACTAACTGAGACAAGAAGAACAATTGAGAATCTACATAAATATACCACGAATGTAACAGAGAATATCATAACAGTGTGTGACTCTCCAAATGTGCAGCGACCGCAATGATCCGAATTAGTTCATTTTTAGCCATAAAAATTAAAACTAGTCACCTAAGAGAAGGGTCATATGTTGAAATTGTGTACATGGACTGGCATGCTATCATTTTCAACGATCGTGTGCTTTTCAGCTCTAATATAACCGAATTATACCGAAGTTTGCACAAGGCAAGGCAGCTTAAACTAACTGTAGGCTGACGTCAATTACTCTGACAAGAAGCTGTTTTTACCACTGGTATTTTTACGTTATATCCGTATATTTAACATCAGAAATGTTTGTTAGTACCCTTGTAAGAATTTGGCGATGTTTAAATAAAATATGATTAGGACAATGGACTCGTTGATGTACTTGGAGAGATACTGGGTGCCACAACTGTCAACAACCTTTATCACGTGTCTTGGATGTCCTTGTCAAACGTTTGTTTCTTTCTGAAATTAACTATTTTGCCAGTAGTATCTCTTGTTTCCAATAATGTGTATACATCAGCGAAATACACAGTGGCCAAGTAATTGACGTGTGGCGATGTTTGGACACTCTGTATCAAGCAGAGATCTGCGCCTGTGTAAAAGTATGGTTATTTTAAGGGGGGTTAGGACAACAATTTGTGTGACGCAAGATACACGTTCCACTGGGCATCCCAGTTTTGTTTTCATAATGTACTATGTATATACCTCAATTTACACCCAGCATTTTAGCCCGTTATCTACAATATAATTGTAGTTACCATCAAAAGACGCCTCTGTGCCTTTCAATACTGTGAATATTGTTGAAATGCCTGACTTGTGCTTTTGACACCTACTGGTGTCGCACACGAATGACGTATAGGTCATGATTGCCTCAGATTATTTAGCATAGTTGGTGGGCATTATGTTATACCAAAATTCGTGAAGATTTGCAACGTGCATGTCCAATAAAATGCTGCTTAAAATAATGATTTTGTGTATTTTTTGCAAAAGAATACAACATTTTATGAAAAATTACCAAAAAATATATTTCGTTAATATTCTATATATTTTATTCCCATATCGGTAAGATACTGTGTTGGCCTGTATGCTGTGCTCAGTACCATTCATACCAGGCAAACGTCGTATGTAATATAAAGTACCGAATAAGCATGTTTAAACCAACTCAAGGCGCTGTTTAGCTTGGAGGTGTGCACAGTTTGATGACGCATATTTTAATTGTTATTGAGGCAGTGCAAATTTCCCTTTGTGGTTAATCTAGTTATATGTATGGCTTGATATAAATCAAACTTTCGTGAAGATTTGCAAGATTCAGGAGATCTATTTGGGGTAAGACCACATTAAGGATTCGTCCGCCGAAAGAGTGCCTTTGAAAATACCGTTTTGGTGTCATGTGTGAATTTTGTTCGAGCACTTTGGCATGGCACATGTCAGTCCAGTGAATACTAAATGTACTACTACATTAGATCTTTCACGAGGTAGCAATAAAAATACGCTAGTCGCTCGCATATTCGCACAATGGCTATTTTGCAGAACGCACCAATATTTCAAAATCCGTCACCAGATTGGGGCGAAATTGAAGGGTGTCAGGTTTGGGTGGATTTTTCTGAAAACTGAGGTGTGAGAATTTTACGAGTTTTCCACAGCACTTGTGTCAATGGAGGTTAAATATGCTGTGAAATTTTCAAGAAAAGAAAAAAAGTTCATCAAATTTAGCAGGAAATGAAGGAAACGTTATAATGGCCGCCTATGTAAAATTTAAATGTGGTCTTACCCCAAATTAGAAATACGCCCGTTTTATCACAAAAACTGCCAAAATGTTATTTGAGCGACGGGTGATGGTTTTTCGGCTGTATTTGGAAGCTGGTGTAGGCCAGAATATCGTGCAGCTATTGCATACTGTTAGTATTACATCTAAAAGAAGTTTTAAAAGTAATTAATAAGCCAGTTATTATGTGATATGCATGGAAAATAAAGTGATAATTTTGGTGGCGTGAAAGTTAAAAAGTACATTCCAAGCATGTTCTATGATACTGAGTACCACGAAAGCTTGTGTAAAAAGTGTATATGTGTCAGGGCGTGGAGTTTCTTTTAAATCTACATCATGTGCAACAATATTGACATATTTCCAGTAGGATGAATTTCGCCTTAGTTATATCATTTATATTTTTGTAAGCGATATCTATAAATGCGTGTTTCATAACCCCAATACTAACGTGGGTATTTCTGCTGTTCCAACTTGTCCTTCCTAATTATATGGCACTTTTATATATATGATACTTGGATCGCACAATAAGCAATAATGGGCAAGCAGGCAACATTTTATTCCCCCCCCCCCAACACGGCCCTAATTTTAGTGAAATGTTGGCCACCATAGGAAGCCAGTTGTCCACACACTTCTACTAATCAGGCATCTAGCACCTATTTTTTATAGCAACATCCATACACTAACTGAGACAAGAAGAACAATTGAGAATCTACATAAATATACCACGAATTTAACAGAGAATATCATAACAGTGTGTGACTCTCCAAATGTGCAGCGACCGCAATGATCCGAATTAGTTCATTTTTAGCCATAAAAATTAAAACTAGTCACCTAAGAGAAGGGTCATATGTTGAAATTGTGTACATGGACTGGCATGCTATCATTTTCATCGATCGTGTGCTTTTCAGCTCTAATATAACCGAATTATACCGAAGTTTGCACAAGGCAAGGCAGCTTAAACTAACTGTAGGCTGACGTCAATTACTCTGACAAGAAGCTGTTTTTACCACTGGTATTTTTACGTTATAACCGTATATTTAACATCAGAAATGTTTGTTAGTACCCTTGTAAGAATTTGGCGATGTTTAAATAAAATATGATTAGGACAATGGACTCGTTGATGTACTTGAAGAGATACTGGGTGCCACAACTGTCAACAACCTTTATCACGTGTCTTGGATGTCCTTGTCAAACGTTTGTTTCTTTCTGAAATTAACTATTTTGCCAGTAGTATCTCTTGTTTCCAATAATGTGTATACATCAGCGAAATACACAGTGGCCAAGTAATTGACGTGTGGCGATGTTTGGACACTCTGTATCAAGCAGAGATCTGCGCCTGTGTAAAAGTATGGTTATTTTAAGGGGGGTTAGGACAACAATTTGTGTGACGCAAGATACACGTTCCACTGGGCATCCCAGTTTTGTTTTCATAATGTACTATGTATATACCTCAATTTACACCCAGCATTTTAGCCCGTTATCTACAATATAATTGTAGTTACCATCAAAAGACGCCTCTGTGCCTTTCAATACTGTGAATATTGTTGAAATGACTGACTTGTGCTTTTGACACCTACTGGAGTCTAACACGAATGACGTATAGGTCATGATTGCCTCAGATTATTTAGCATAGTTGGTGGGCATTATGTTATACCAAAATTCGTGAAGATTTGCAACGTGCATGTCCAATAAAATGCTGCTTAAAATAATGATTTTGTGTATTTTTTGCAAAAGAATACAACATTTTATGAAAAATTACCAAAAAATATATTTCGTTAATATTCTATATATGTTATTCCCATATCGGTAAGATACTGTGTTGGCCTGTATGCTGTGCTCAGTACCATTCATACCAGGCAAACGTCGTATGTAATATAAAGTACCGAATAAGCATGTTTAAACCAACTCAAGGCGCTGTTTAGCTTGGAGGTGTGCACAGTTTGATGACGCATATTTTAATTGTTATTGAGGCAGTGCAAATTTCCCTTTGTGGTTAATCTAGTTATATGTATGGCTTGATATAAATCAAACTTTCGTGAAGATTTGCAAGATTCAGGAGATCAATTAGAAATACGCCCGTTTTATCACAAAAACTGCCAAAATGTGATTTGAGCGACGGGTGATGGTTTTTCGGCTGTATTTGGAAGCTGGTGTAGGCCAGAATATCGTGCAGCTATTGCATACTGTTAGTATTACATCTAAAAGAAGTTTTAAAAGTAATTAATAAGCCAGTTATTATGTGATATGCATGGAAAATAAAGTGATAATTTTGGTGGCGTGAAAGTTAAAAAGTACATTCCAAGCATGTTCTATGATACTGAGTACCACGAAAGCTTGTGTAAAAAGTGTATATGTGTCAGGGCGTGGAGTTTCTTTTAAATCTACATCATGTGCAACAATATTGACATATTTCCAGTAGGATGAATTTCGCCTTAGTTATATCATTTATATTTTTGTAAGCGATATCTATAAATGCGTGTTTCATAACCCCAATACTAACGTGGGTGTTTCTGCTGTTCCAACTTGTCCTACCTAATTATATGGCACTTTTATATATATGATACTTGGATCGCACAATAAGCAATAATGGGCAAGCAGGCAACATTTTATTCCCCCCCCCCCCAACACGGCCCTAATTTTAGTGAAATGTTGGCCACCATAGGAAGCCAGTTGTCCACACACTTCTAATAATCAGGCATCTAGCACCTATTTTTTATAGCAACATCCATACACTAACTGAGACAAGAAGAACAATTGAGAATCTACATAAATATACCACGAATGTAACAGAGAATATCATAACAGTGTGTGACTCTCCAAATGTGCAGCGACCGCAATGATCCGAATTAGTTCATTTTTAGCCATAAAAATTAAAACTAGTCACCTAAGAGAAGGGTCATATGTTGAAATTGTGTACATGGACTGGCATGCTATCATTTTCAACGATCGTGTGCTTTTCAGCTCTAATATAACCGAATTATACCGAAGTTTGCACAAGGCAAGGCAGCTTAAACTAACTGTAGGCTGACGTAAATTACTCTGACAAGAAGCTGTTTTTACCACTGGTATTTTTACGTTATATCCGTATATTTAACATCAGAAATGTTTGTTAGTACCCTTGTAAGAATTTGGCGATGTTTAAATAAAATATGATTAGGACAATGGACTCGTTGATGTACTTGGAGAGATACTGGGTGCCACAACTGTCAACAACCTTTATCACGTGTCTTGGATGTCCTTGTCAAACGTTTGTTTCTTTCTGAAATTAACTATTTTGCCAGTAGTATCTCTTGTTTCCAATAATGTGTATACATCAGCGAAATACACAGTGGCCAAGTAATTGACGTGTGGCGATGTTTGGACACTCTGTATCAAGCAGAGATCTGCGCCTGTGTAAAAGTATGGTTATTTTAAGGGGGGTTAGGACAACAATTTGTGTGACGCAAGATACACGTTCCACTGGGCATCCCAGTTTTGTTTTCATAATGTACTATGTATATACCTCAATTTACACCCAGCATTTTAGCCCGTTATCTACAATATAATTGTAGTTACCATCAAAAGACGCCTCTGTGCCTTTCAATACTGTGAATATTGTTGAAATGCCTGACTTGTGCTTTTGACACCTACTGGTGTCGCACACGAATGACGTATAGGTCATGATTGCCTCAGATTATTTAGCATAGTTGGTGGGCATTATGTTATACCAAAATTCGTGAAGATTTGCAACGTGCATGTCCAATAAAATGCTGCTTAAAATAATGATTTTGTGTATTTTTTGCAAAAGAATACAACATTTTATGAAAAATTACCAAAAAATATATTTCGTTAATATTCTATATATTTTATTCCCATATCGGTAAGATACTGTGTTGGCCTGTATGCTGTGCTCAGTACCATTCATACCAGGCAAACGTCGTATGTAATATAAAGTACCGAATAAGCATGTTTAAACCAACTCAAGGCGCTGTTTAGCTTGGAGGTGTGCACAGTTTGATGACGCATATTTTAATTGTTATTGAGGCAGTGCAAATTTCCCTTTGTGGTTAATCTAGTTATATGTATGGCTTGATATAAATCAAACTTTCGTGAAGATTTGCAAGATTCAGGAGATCTATTTGGGGTAAGACCACATTAAGGATTCGTCCGCCGAAAGAGTGCCCTTGAAAATACCGTTTTGGTGTCATGTGTGAATTTTGTTCGAGCACTTTGGCATGGCACATGTCAGTCCAGTGAATACTAAATGTACTACTACATTAGATCTTTCACGAGGTAGCAATAAACATACGCTAGTCGCTCGCATATTCGCACAATGGCTATTTTGCAGAACGCACCAATATTTCAAAATCCGTCACCAGATTGGGGCGAAATTGAAGGGTGTCAGGTTTGGGTGGATTTTTCTGAAAACTGAGGTATGAGAATTTTACGAGTTTTCCACAGCACTTGTGTCAATGGAGGTTAAATATGCTGTGAAATTTTCAAGAAAAGAAAAAAAGTTCATCAAATTTAGCAGGAAATGAAGGAAACGTTATAATGGCCGCCTATGTAAAATTTAAATGTGGTCTTACCCCAAATTAGAAATACGCCCGTTTTATCACAAAAACTGCCAAAATGTTATTTGAGCGACGGGTGATGGTTTTTCGGCTGTATTTGGAAGCTGGTGTAGGCCAGAATATCGTGCAGCTATTGCATACTGTTAGTATTACATCTAAAAGAAGTTTTAAAAGTAATTAATAAGCCAGTTATTATGTGATATGCATGGAAAATAAAGTGATAATTTTGGTGGCGTGAAAGTTAAAAAGTACATTCCAAGCATGTTCTATGATACTGAGTACCACGAAAGCTTGTGTAAAAAGTGTATATGTGTCAGGGCGTGGAGTTTCTTTTAAATCTACATCATGTGCAACAATATTGACATATTTCCAGTAGGATGAATTTCGCCTTAGTTATATCATTTATATTTTTGTAAGCGATATCTATAAATGCGTGTTTCATAACCCCAATACTAACGTGGGTATTTCTGCTGTTCCAACTTGTCCTTCCTAATTATATGGCACTTTTATATATATGATACTTGGATCGCACAATAAGCAATAATGGGCAAGCAGGCAACATTTTATTCCCCCCCCCCCAACACGGCCCTAATTTTAGTGAAATGTTGGCCACCATAGGAAGCCAGTTGTCCACACACTTCTACTAATCAGGCATCTAGCACCTATTTTTTATAGCAACATCCATACACTAACTGAGACAAGAAGAACAATTGAGAATCTACATAAATATACCACGAATTTAACAGAGAATATCATAACAGTGTGTGACTCTCCAAATGTGCAGCGACCGCAATGATCCGAATTAGTTCATTTTTAGCCATAAAAATTAAAACTAGTCACCTAAGAGAAGGGTCATATGTTGAAATTGTGTACATGGACTGGCATGCTATCATTTTCATCGATCGTGTGCTTTTCAGCTCTAATATAACCGAATTATACCGAAGTTTGCACAAGGCAAGGCAGCTTAAACTAACTGTAGGCTGACGTCAATTACTCTGACAAGAAGCTGTTTTTACCACTGGTATTTTTACGTTATAACCGTATATTTAACATCAGAAATGTTTGTTAGTACCCTTGTAAGAATTTGGCGATGTTTAAATAAAATATGATTAGGACAATGGACTCGTTGATGTACTTGAAGAGATACTGGGTGCCACAACTGTCAACAACCTTTATCACGTGTCTTGGATGTCCTTGTCAAACGTTTGTTTCTTTCTGAAATTAACTATTTTGCCAGTAGTATCTCTTGTTTCCAATAATGTGTATACATCAGCGAAATACACAGTGGCCAAGTAATTGACGTGTGGCGATGTTTGGACACTCTGTATCAAGCAGAGATCTGCGCCTGTGTAAAAGTATGGTTATTTTAAGGGGGGTTAGGACAACAATTTGTGTGACGCAAGATACACGTTCCACTGGGCATCCCAGTTTTGTTTTCATAATGTACTATGTATATACCTCAATTTACACCCAGCATTTTAGCCCGTTATCTACAATATAATTGTAGTTACCATCAAAAGACGCCTCTGTGCCTTTCAATACTGTGAATATTGTTGAAATGACTGACTTGTGCTTTTGACACCTACTGGAGTCTAACACGAATGACGTATAGGTCATGATTGCCTCAGATTATTTAGCATAGTTGGTGGGCATTATGTTATACCAAAATTCGTGAAGATTTGCAACGTGCATGTCCAATAAAATGCTGCTTAAAATAATGATTTTGTGTATTTTTTGCAAAAGAATACAACATTTTATGAAAAATTACCAAAAAATATATTTCGTTAATATTCTATATATGTTATTCCCATATCGGTAAGATACTGTGTTGGCCTGTATGCTGTGCTCAGTACCATTCATACCAGGCAAACGTCGTATGTAATATAAAGTACCGAATAAGCATGTTTAAACCAACTCAAGGCGCTGTTTAGCTTGGAGGTGTGCACAGTTTGATGACGCATATTTTAATTGTTATTGAGGCAGTGCAAATTTCCCTTTGTGGTTAATCTAGTTATATGTATGGCTTGATATAAATCAAACTTTCGTGAAGATTTGCAAGATTCAGGAGATCAATTAGAAATACGCCCGTTTTATCACAAAAACTGCCAAAATGTGATTTGAGCGACGGGTGATGGTTTTTCGGCTGTATTTGGAAGCTGGTGTAGGCCAGAATATCGTGCAGCTATTGCATACTGTTAGTATTACATCTAAAAGAAGTTTTAAAAGTAATTAATAAGCCAGTTATTATGTGATATGCATGGAAAATAAAGTGATAATTTTGGTGGCGTGAAAGTTAAAAAGTACATTCCAAGCATGTTCTATGATACTGAGTACCACGAAAGCTTGTGTAAAAAGTGTATATGTGTCAGGGCGTGGAGTTTCTTTTAAATCTACATCATGTGCAACAATATTGACATATTTCCAGTAGGATGAATTTCGCCTTAGTTATATCATTTATATTTTTGTAAGCGATATCTATAAATGCGTGTTTCATAACCCCAATACTAACGTGGGTGTTTCTGCTGTTCCAACTTGTCCTACCTAATTATATGGCACTTTTATATATATGATACTTGGATCGCACAATAAGCAATAATGGGCAAGCAGGCAACATTTTATTCCCCCCCCCCCCCCCCCCCCAACACGGCCCTAATTTTAGTGAAATGTTGGCCACCATAGGAAGCCAGTTGTCCACACACTTCTAATAATCAGGCATCTAGCACCTATTTTTTATAGCAACATCCATACACTAACTGAGACAAGAAGAACAATTGAGAATCTACATAAATATACCACGAATGTAACAGAGAATATCATAACAGTGTGTGACTCTCCAAATGTGCAGCGACCGCAATGATCCGAATTAGTTCATTTTTAGCCATAAAAATTAAAACTAGTCACCTAAGAGAAGGGTCATATGTTGAAATTGTGTACATGGACTGGCATGCTATCATTTTCAACGATCGTGTGCTTTTCAGCTCTAATATAACCGAATTATACCGAAGTTTGCACAAGGCAAGGCAGCTTAAACTAACTGTAGGCTGACGTAAATTACTCTGACAAGAAGCTGTTTTTACCACTGGTATTTTTACGTTATATCCGTATATTTAACATCAGAAATGTTTGTTAGTACCCTTGTAAGAATTTGGCGATGTTTAAATAAAATATGATTAGGACAATGGACTCGTTGATGTACTTGGAGAGATACTGGGTGCCACAACTGTCAACAACCTTTATCACGTGTCTTGGATGTCCTTGTCAAACGTTTGTTTCTTTCTGAAATTAACTATTTTGCCAGTAGTATCTCTTGTTTCCAATAATGTGTATACATCAGCGAAATACACAGTGGCCAAGTAATTGACGTGTGGCGATGTTTGGACACTCTGTATCAAGCAGAGATCTGCGCCTGTGTAAAAGTATGGTTATTTTAAGGGGGGTTAGGACAACAATTTGTGTGACGCAAGATACACGTTCCACTGGGCATCCCAGTTTTGTTTTCATAATGTACTATGTATATACCTCAATTTACACCCAGCATTTTAGCCCGTTATCTACAATATAATTGTAGTTACCATCAAAAGACGCCTCTGTGCCTTTCAATACTGTGAATATTGTTGAAATGCCTGACTTGTGCTTTTGACACCTACTGGTGTCGCACACGAATGACGTATAGGTCATGATTGCCTCAGATTATTTAGCATAGTTGGTGGGCATTATGTTATACCAAAATTCGTGAAGATTTGCAACGTGCATGTCCAATAAAATGCTGCTTAAAATAATGATTTTGTGTATTTTTTGCAAAAGAATACAACATTTTATGAAAAATTACCAAAAAATATATTTCGTTAATATTCTATATATTTTATTCCCATATCGGTAAGATACTGTGTTGGCCTGTATGCTGTGCTCAGTACCATTCATACCAGGCAAACGTCGTATGTAATATAAAGTACCGAATAAGCATGTTTAAACCAACTCAAGGCGCTGTTTAGCTTGGAGGTGTGCACAGTTTGATGACGCATATTTTAATTGTTATTGAGGCAGTGCAAATTTCCCTTTGTGGTTAATCTAGTTATATGTATGGCTTGATATAAATCAAACTTTCGTGAAGATTTGCAAGATTCAGGAGATCTATTTGGGGTAAGACCACATTAAGGATTCGTCCGCCGAAAGAGTGCCCTTGAAAATACCGTTTTGGTGTCATGTGTGAATTTTGTTCGAGCACTTTGGCATGGCACATGTCAGTCCAGTGAATACTAAATGTACTACTACATTAGATCTTTCACGAGGTAGCAATAAACATACGCTAGTCGCTCGCATATTCGCACAATGGCTATTTTGCAGAACGCACCAATATTTCAAAATCCGTCACCAGATTGGGGCGAAATTGAAGGGTGTCAGGTTTGGGTGGATTTTTCTGAAAACTGAGGTATGAGAATTTTACGAGTTTTCCACAGCACTTGTGTCAATGGAGGTTAAATATGCTGTGAAATTTTCAAGAAAAGTGTTCATCAAATTTAGCAGGAAATGAAGGAAACGTTATAATGGCCGCCTATGTAAAATTTAAATGTGGTCTTACCCCAAATTAGAAATACGCCCGTTTTATCACAAAAACTGCCAAAATGTGATTTGAGCGACGGGTGATGGTTTTTCGGCTGTATTTGGAAGCTGGTGTAGGCCAGAATATCGTGCAGCTATTGCATACTGTTAGTATTACATCTAAAAGAAGTTTTAAAAGTAATTAATAAGCCAGTTATTATGTGATATGCATGGAAAATAAAGTGATAATTTTGGTGGCGTGAAAGTTAAAAAGTACATTCCAAGCATGTTCTATGATACTGAGTACCACGAAAGCTTGTGTAAAAAGTGTATATGTGTCAGGGCGTGGAGTTTCTTTTAAATCTACATCATGTGCAACAATATTGACATATTTCCAGTAGGATGAATTTCGCCTTAGTTATATCATTTATATTTTTGTAAGCGATATCTATAAATG
The DNA here is from genome assembly GCA_963995525.1 of Escarpia spicata. Classification (NCBI taxonomy): domain Eukaryota; kingdom Metazoa; phylum Annelida; class Polychaeta; order Sabellida; family Siboglinidae; genus Escarpia; species Escarpia spicata. Next base: position 70,016,665 of record OZ023205.1, on the reverse strand, counting down.
CGTGTTTCATAACCCCAATACTAACGTGGGTGTTTCTGCTGTTCCAACTTGTCCTTCCTAATTATATGGCACTTTTATATATATGATACTTGGATCGCACAATAAGCAATAATGGGCAAGCAGGCAACATTTTATTCCCCCCCCCCCAACACGGCCCTAATTTTAGTGAAATGTTGGCCACCATAGGAAGCCAGTTGTCCACACACTTCTACTAATCAGGCATCTAGCACCTATTTTTTATAGCAACATCCATACACTAACTGAGACAAGAAGAACAATTGAGAATCTACATAAATATACCACGAATGTAACAGAGAATATCATAACAGTGTGTGACTCTCCAAATGTGCAGCGACCGCAATGATCCGAATTAGTTCATTTTTAGCCATAAAAATTAAAACTAGTCACCTAAGAGAAGGGTCATATGTTGAAATTGTGTACATGGACTGGCATGCTATCATTTTCAACGATCGTGTGCTTTTCAGCTCTAATATAACCGAATTATACCGAAGTTTGCACAAGGCAAGGCAGCTTAAACTAACTGTAGGCTGACGTCAATTACTCTGACAAGAAGCTGTTTTTACCACTGGTATTTTTACGTTATATCCGTATATTTAACATCAGAAATGTTTGTTAGTACCCTTGTAAGAATTTGGCGATGTTTAAATAAAATATGATTAGGACAATGGACTCGTTGATGTACTTGGAGAGATACTGGGTGCCACAACTGTCAACAACCTTTATCACGTGTCTTGGATGTCCTTGTCAAACGTTTGTTTCTTTCTGAAATTAACTATTTTGCCAGTAGTATCTCTTGTTTCCAATAATGTGTATACATCAGCGAAATACACAGTGGCCAAGTAATTGACGTGTGGCGATGTTTGGACACTCTGTATCAAGCAGAGATCTGCGCCTGTGTAAAAGTATGGTTATTTTAAGGGGGGTTAGGACAACAATTTGTGTGACGCAAGATACACGTTCCACTGGGCATCCCAGTTTTGTTTTCATAATGTACTATGTATATACCTCAATTTACACCCAGCATTTTAGCCCGTTATCTACAATATAATTGTAGTTACCATCAAAAGACGCCTCTGTGCCTTTCAATACTGTGAATATTGTTGAAATGACTGACTTGTGCTTTTGACACCTACTGGAGTCTAACACGAATGACGTATAGGTCATGATTGCCTCAGATTATTTAGCATAGTTGGTGGGCATTATGTTATACCAAAATTCGTGAAGATTTGCAACGTGCATGTCCAATAAAATGCTGCTTAAAATAATGATTTTGTGTATTTTTTGCAAAAGAATACAACATTTTATGAAAAATTACCAAAAAATATATTTCGTTAATATTCTATATATGTTATTCCCATATCGGTAAGATACTGTGTTGGCCTGTATGCTGTGCTCAGTACCATTCATACCAGGCAAACGTCGTATGTAATATAAAGTACCGAATAAGCATGTTTAAACCAACTCAAGGCGCTGTTTAGCTTGGAGGTGTGCACAGTTTGATGACGCATATTTTAATTGTTATTGAGGCAGTGCAAATTTCCCTTTGTGGTTAATCTAGTTATATGTATGGCTTGATATAAATCAAACTTTCGTGAAGATTTGCAAGATTCAGGAGATCTATTTGGGGTAAGACCACATTAAGGATTCGTCCGCCGAAAGAGTGCCCTTGAAAATACCGTTTTGGTGTCATGTGTGAATTTTGTTCGAGCACTTTGGCATGGCACATGTCAGTCCAGTGAATACTAAATGTACTACTACATTAGATCTTTCACGAGGTAGCAATAAACATACGCTAGTCGCTCGCATATTCGCACAATGGCTATTTTGCAGAACGCACCAATATTTCAAAATCCGTCACCAGATTGGGGCGAAATTGAAGGGTGTCAGGTTTGGGTGGATTTTTCTGAAAACTGAGGTATGAGAATTTTACGAGTTTTCCACAGCACTTGTGTCAATGGAGGTTAAATATGCTGTGAAATTTTCAAGAAAAGTGTTCATCAAATTTAGCAGGAAATGAAGGAAACGTTATAATGGCCGCCTATGTAAAATTTAAATGTGGTCTTACCCCAAATTAGAAATACGCCCGTTTTATCACAAAAACTGCCAAAATGTGATTTGAGCGACGGGTGATGGTTTTTCGGCTGTATTTGGAAGCTGGTGTAGGCCAGAATATCGTGCAGCTATTGCATACTGTTAGTATTACATATAAAAGAAGTTTTAAAAGTAATTAATAAGCCAGTTATTATGTGATATGCATGGAAAATAAAGTGATAATTTTGGTGGCGTGAAAGTTAAAAAGTACATTCCAAGCATGTTCTATGATACTGAGTACCACGAAAGCTTGTGTAAAAAGTGTATATGTGTCAGGGCGTGGAGTTTCTTTTAAATCTACATCATGTGCAAATATATTGACATATTTCCAGTAGGATGAATTTCGCCTTAGTTATATCATTTATATTTTTGTAAGCGATATCTATAAATGCGTGTTTCATAACCCCAATACTAACGTGGGTATTTCTGCTGTTCCAACTTGTCCTTCCTAATTATATGGCACTTTTATATATATGATACTTGGATCGCACAATAAGCAATAATGGGCAAGCAGGCAACATTTTATTCCCCCCCCCCAACACGGCCCTAATTTTAGTGAAATGTTGGCCACCATAGGAAGCCAGTTGTCCACACACTTCTACTAATCAGGCATCTAGCACCTATTTTTTATAGCAACATCCATACACTAACTGAGACAAGAAGAACAATTGAGAATCTACATAAATATACCACGAATTTAACAGAGAATATCATAACAGTGTGTGACTCTCCAAATGTGCAGCGACCGCAATGATCCGAATTAGTTCATTTTTAGCCATAAAAATTAAAACTAGTCACCTAAGAGAAGGGTCATATGTTGAAATTGTGTACATGGACTGGCATGCTATCATTTTCATCGATCGTGTGCTTTTCAGCTCTAATATAACCGAATTATACCGAAGTTTGCACAAGGCAAGGCAGCTTAAACTAACTGTAGGCTGACGTCAATTACTCTGACAAGAAGCTGTTTTTACCACTGGTATTTTTACGTTATAACCGTATATTTAACATCAGAAATGTTTGTTAGTACCCTTGTAAGAATTTGGCGATGTTTAAATAAAATATGATTAGGACAATGGACTCGTTGATGTACTTGAACAGATACTGGGTGCCACAACTGTCAACAACCTTTATCACGTGTCTTGGATGTCCTTGTCAAACGTTTGTTTCTTTCTGAAATTAACTATTTTGCCAGTAGTATCTCTTGTTTCCAATAATGTGTATACATCAGCGAAATACACAGTGGCCAAGTAATTGACGTGTGGCGATGTTTGGACACTCTGTATCAAGCAGAGATCTGCGCCTGTGTAAAAGTATGGTTATTTTAAGGGGGGTTAGGACAACAATTTGTGTGACGCAAGATACACGTTCCACTGGGCATCCCAGTTTTGTTTTCATAATGTACTATGTATATACCTCAATTTACACCCAGCATTTTAGCCCGTTATCTACAATATAATTGTAGTTACCATCAAAAGACGCCTCTGTGCCTTTCAATACTGTGAATATTGTTGAAATGACTGACTTGTGCTTTTGACACCTACTGGAGTCTAACACGAATGACGTATAGGTCATGATTGCCTCAGATTATTTAGCATAGTTGGTGGGCATTATGTTATACCAAAATTCGTGAAGATTTGCAACGTGCATGTCCAATAAAATGCTGCTTAAAATAATGATTTTGTGTATTTTTTGCAAAAGAATACAACATTTTATGAAAAATTACCAAAAAATATATTTCGTTAATATTCTATATATGTTATTCCCATATCGGTAAGATACTGTGTTGGCCTGTATGCTGTGCTCAGTACCATTCATACCAGGCAAACGTCGTATGTAATATAAAGTACCGAATAAGCATGTTTAAACCAACTCAAGGCGCTGTTTAGCTTGGAGGTGTGCACAGTTTGATGACGCATATTTTAATTGTTATTGAGGCAGTGCAAATTTCCCTTTGTGGTTAATCTAGTTATATGTATGGCTTGATATAAATCAAACTGTCGTGAAGATTTGCAAGATTCAGGAGATCAATTAGAAATACGCCCGTTTTATCACAAAAACTGCCAAAATCTGATTTGAGCGACGGGTGATGGTTTTTCGGCTGTATTTGGAAGCTGGTGTAGGCCAGAATATCGTGCAGCTATTGCATACTGTTAGTATTACATCTAAAAGAAGTTTTAAAAGTAATTAATAAGCCAGTTATTATGTGATATGCATGGAAAATAAAGTGATAATTTTGGTGGCGTGAAAGTTAAAAAGTACATTCCAAGCATGTTCTATGATACTGAGTACCACGAAAGCTTGTGTAAAAAGTGTATATGTGTCAGGGCGTGGAGTTTCTTTTAAATCTACATCATGTGCAACAATATTGACATATTTCCAGTAGGATGAATTTCGCCTTAGTTATATCATTTATATTTTTGTAAGCGATATCTATAAATGCGTGTTTCATAACCCCAATACTAACGTGGGTGTTTCTGCTGTTCCAACTTGTCCTTCCTAATTATATGGCACTTTTATATATATGATACTTGGATCGCACAATAAGCAATAATGGGCAAGCAGGCAACATTTTATTCCCCCCCCCCCCCCCCCCCAACACGGCCCTAATTTTAGTGAAATGTTGGCCACCATAGGAAGCCAGTTGTCCACACACTTCTACTAATCAGGCATCTAGCACCTATTTTTTATAGCAACATCCATACACTAACTGAGACAAGAAGAACAATTGAGAATCTACATAAATATACCACGAATGTAACAGAGAATATCATAACAGTGTGTGACTCTCCAAATGTGCAGCGACCGCAATGATCCGAATTAGTTCATTTTTAGCCATAAAAATTAAAACTAGTCACCTAAGAGAAGGGTCATATGTTGAAATTGTGTACATGGACTGGCATGCTATCATTTTCAACGATCGTGTGCTTTTCAGCTCTAATATAACCGAATTATACCGAAGTTTGCACAAGGCAAGGCAGCTTAAACTAACTGTAGGCTGACGTCAATTACTCTGACAAGAAGCTGTTTTTACCACTGGTATTTTTACGTTATATCCGTATATTTAACATCAGAAATGTTTGTTAGTACCCTTGTAAGAATTTGGCGATGTTTAAATAAAATATGATTAGGACAATGGACTCGTTGATGTACTTGGAGAGATACTGGGTGCCACAACTGTCAACAACCTTTATCACGTGTCTTGGATGTCCTTGTCAAACGTTTGTTTCTTTCTGAAATTAACTATTTTGCCAGTAGTATCTCTTGTTTCCAATAATGTGTATACATCAGCGAAATACACAGTGGCCAAGTAATTGACGTGTGGCGATGTTTGGACACTCTGTATCAAGCAGAGATCTGCGCCTGTGTAAAAGTATGGTTATTTTAATGGGGGTTAGGACAACAATTTGTGTGACGCAAGATACACGTTCCACTGGGCATCCCAGTTTTGTTTTCATAATGTACTATGTATATACCTCAATTTACACCCAGCATTTTAGCCCGTTATCTACAATATAATTGTAGTTACCATCAAAAGACGCCTCTGTGCCTTTCAATACTGTGAATATTGTTGAAATGCCTGACTTGTGCTTTTGACACCTACTGGTGTCGCACACGAATGACGTATAGGTCATGATTGCCTCAGATTATTTAGCATAGTTGGTGGGCATTATGTTATACCAAAATTCGTGAAGATTTGCAACGTGCATGTCCAATAAAATGCTGCTTAAAATAATGATTTTGTGTATTTTTTGCAAAAGAATACAACATTTTATGAAAAATTACCAAAAAATATATTTCGTTAATATTCTATATATGTTATTCCCATATCGGTAAGATACTGTGTTGGCCTGTATGCTGTGCTCAGTACCATTCATACCAGGCAAACGTCGTATGTAATATAAAGTACCGAATAAGCATGTTTAAACCAACTCAAGGCGCTGTTTAGCTTGGAGGTGTGCACAGTTTGATGACGCATATTTTAATTGTTATTGAGGCAGTGCAAATTTCCCTTTGTGGTTAATCTAGTTATATGTATGGCTTGATATAAATCAAACTGTCGTGAAGATTTGCAAGATTCAGGAGATCAATTAGAAATACGCCCGTTTTATCACAAAAACTGCCAAAATGTGATTTGAGCGACGGGTGATGGTTTTTCGGCTGTATTTGGAAGCTGGTGTAGGCCAGAATATCGTGCAGCTATTGCATACTGTTAGTATTACATCTAAAAGAAGTTTTAAAAGTAATTAATAAGCCAGTTATTATGTGATATGCATGGAAAATAAAGTGATAATTTTGGTGGCGTGAAAGTTAAAAAGTACATTCCAAGCATGTTCTATGATACTGAGTACCACGAAAGCTTGTGTAAAAAGTGTATATGTGTCAGGGCGTGGAGTTTCTTTTAAATCTACATCATGTGCAACAATATTGACATATTTCCAGTAGGATGAATTTCGCCTTAGTTATATCATTTATATTTTTGTAAGCGATATCTATAAATGCGTGTTTCATAACCCCAATACTAACGTGGGTGTTTCTGCTGTTCCAACTTGTCCTTCCTAATTATATGGCACTTTTATATATATGATACTTGGATCGCACAATAAGCAATAATGGGCAAGCAGGCAACATTTTATTCCCCCCCCCCCCCCAACACGGCCCTAATTTTAGTGAAATGTTGGCCACCATAGGAAGCCAGTTGTCCACACACTTCTACTAATCAGGCATCTAGCACCTATTTTTTATAGCAACATCCATACACTAACTGAGACAAGAAGAACAATTGAGAATCTACATAAATATACCACGAATGTAACAGAGAATATCATAACAGTGTGTGACTCTCCAAATGTGCAGCGACCGCAATGATCCGAATTAGTTCATTTTTAGCCATAAAAATTAAAACTAGTCACCTAAGAGAAGGGTCATATGTTGAAATTGTGTACATGGACTGGCATGCTATCATTTTCAACGATCGTGTGCTTTTCAGCTCTAATATAACCGAATTATACCGAAGTTTGCACAAGGCAAGGCAGCTTAAACTAACTGTAGGCTGACGTCAATTACTCTGACAAGAAGCTGTTTTTACCACTGGTATTTTTACGTTATATCCGTATATTTAACATCAGAAATGTTTGTTAGTACCCTTGTAAGAATTTGGCGATGTTTAAATAAAATATGATTAGGACAATGGACTCGTTGATGTACTTGGAGAGATACTGGGTGCCACAACTGTCAACAACCTTTATCACGTGTCTTGGATGTCCTTGTCAAACGTTTGTTTCTTTCTGAAATTAACTATTTTGCCAGTAGTATCTCTTGTTTCCAATAATGTGTATACATCAGCGAAATACACAGTGGCCAAGTAATTGACGTGTGGCGATGTTTGGACACTCTGTATCAAGCAGAGATCTGCGCCTGTGTAAAAGTATGGTTATTTTAAGGGGGGTTAGGACAACAATTTGTGTGACGCAAGATACACGTTCCACTGGGCATCCCAGTTTTGTTTTCATAATGTACTATGTATATACCTCAATTTACACCCAGCATTTTAGCCCGTTATCTACAATATAATTGTAGTTACCATCAAAAGACGCCTCTGTGCCTTTCAATACTGTGAATATTGTTGAAATGCCTGACTTGTGCTTTTGACACCTACTGGTGTCGCACACGAATGACGTATAGGTCATGATTGCCTCAGATTATTTAGCATAGTTGGTGGGCATTATGTTATACCAAAATTCGTGAAGATTTGCAACGTGCATGTCCAATAAAATGCTGCTTAAAATAATGATTTTGTGTATTTTTTGCAAAAGAATACAACATTTTATGAAAAATTACCAAAAAATATATTTCGTTAATATTCTATATATGTTATTCCCATATCGGTAAGATACTGTGTTGGCCTGTATGCTGTGCTCAGTACCATTCATACCAGGCAAACGTCGTATGTAATATAAAGTACCGAATAAGCATGTTTAAACCAACTCAAGGCGCTGTTTAGCTTGGAGGTGTGCACAGTTTGATGACGCATATTTTAATTGTTATTGAGGCAGTGCAAATTTCCCTTTGTGGTTAATCTAGTTATATGTATGGCTTGATATAAATCAAACTTTCGTGAAGATTTGCAAGATTCAGGAGATCAATTAGAAATACGCCCGTTTTATCACAAAAACTGCCAAAATGTGATTTGAGCGACGGGTGATGGTTTTTCGGCTGTATTTGGAAGCTGGTGTAGGCCAGAATATCGTGCAGCTATTGCATACTGTTAGTATTACATCTAAAAGAAGTTTTAAAAGTAATTAATAAGCCAGTTATTATGTGATATGCATGGAAAATAAAGTGATAATTTTGGTGGCGTGAAAGTTAAAAAGTACATTCCAAGCATGTTCTATGATACTGAGTACCACGAAAGCTTGTGTAAAAAGTGTATATGTGTCAGGGCGTGGAGTTTCTTTTAAATCTACATCATGTGCAACAATATTGACATATTTCCAGTAGGATGAATTTCGCCTTAGTTATATCATTTATATTTTTGTAAGCGATATCTATAAATGCGTGTTTCATAACCCCAATACTAACGTGGGTGTTTCTGCTGTTCCAACTTGTCCTTCCTAATTATATGGCACTTTTATATATATGATACTTGGATCGCACAATAAGCAATAATGGGCAAGCAGGCAACATTTTATTCCCCCCCCCCAACACGGCCCTAATTTTAGTGAAATGTTGGCCACCATAGGAAGCCAGTTGTCCACACACTTCTACTAATCAGGCATCTAGCACCTATTTTTATAGCAACATCCATACACTAACTGAGACAAGAAGAACAATTGAGAATCTACATAAATATACCACGAATGTAACAGAGAATATCATAACAGTGTGTGACTCTCCAAATGTGCAGCGACCGCAATGATCCGAATTAGTTCATTTTTAGCCATAAACATTAAAACTAGTCACCTAAGAGAAGGGTCATATGTTGAAATTGTGTACATGGACTGGCATGCTATCATTTTCAACGATCGTGTGCTTTTCAGCTCTAATATAACCGAATTATACCGAAGTTTGCACAAGGCAAGGCAGCTTAAACTAACTGTAGGCTGACGTCAATTACTCTGACAAGAAGCTGTTTTTACCACTGGTATTTTTACGTTATATCCGTATATTTAACATCAGAAATGTTTGTTAGTACCCTTGTAAGAATTTGGCGATGTTTAAATAAAATATGATTAGGACAATGGACTCGTTGATGTACTTGGAGAGATACTGGGTGCCACAACTGTCAACAACCTTTATCACGTGTCTTGGATGTCCTTGTCAAACGTTTGTTTCTTTCTGAAATTAACTATTTTGCCAGTAGTATCTCTTGTTTCCAATAATGTGTATACATCAGCGAAATACACAGTGGCCAAGTAATTGACGTGTGGCGATGTTTGGACACTCTGTATCAAGCAGAGATCTGCGCCTGTGTAAAAGTATGGTTATTTTAAGGGGGGTTAGGACAACAATTTGTGTGACGCAAGATACACGTTCCACTGGGCATCCCAGTTTTGTTTTCATAATGTACTATGTATATACCTCAATTTACACCCAGCATTTTAGCCCGTTATCTACAATATAATTGTAGTTACCATCAAAAGACGCCTCTGTGCCTTTCAATACTGTGAATATTGTTGAAATGCCTGACTTGTGCTTTTGACACCTACTGGTGTCGCACACGAATGACGTATAGGTCATGATTGCCTCAGATTATTTAGCATAGTTGGTGGGCATTATGTTATACCAAAATTCGTGAAGATTTGCAACGTGCATGTCCAATAAAATGCTGCTTAAAATAATGATTTTGTGTATTTTTTGCAAAAGAATACAACATTTTATGAAAAATTACCAAAAAATATATTTCGTTAATATTCTATATATTTTATTCCCATATCGGTAAGATACTGTGTTGGCCTGTATGCTGTGCTCAGTACCATTCATACCAGGCAAACGTCGTATGTAATATAAAGTACCGAATAAGCATGTTTAAACCAACTCAAGGCGCTGTTTAGCTTGGAGGTGTGCACAGTTTGATGACGCATATTTTAATTGTTATTGAGGCAGTGCAAATTTCCCTTTGTGGTTAATCTAGTTATATGTATGGCTTGATATAAATCAAACTTTCGTGAAGATTTGCAAGATTCAGGAGATCTATTTGGGGTAAGACCACATTAAGGATTCGTCCGCCGAAAGAGTGCCCTTGAAAATACCGTTTTGGTGTCATGTGTGAATTTTGTTCGAGCACTTTGGCATGGCACATGTCAGTCCAGTGAATACTAAATGTACTACTACATTAGATCTTTCACGAGGTAGCAATAAACATACGCTAGTCGCTCGCATATTCGCACAATGGCTATTTTGCAGAACGCACCAATATTTCAAAATCCGTCACCAGATTGGGGCGAAATTGAAGGGTGTCAGGTTTGGGTGGATTTTTCTGAAAACTGAGGTATGAGAATTTTACGAGTTTTCCACAGCACTTGTGTCAATGGAGGTTAAATATGCTGTGAAATTTTCAAGAAAAGTGTTCATCAAATTTAGCAGGAAATGAAGGAAACGTTATAATGGCCGCCTATGTAAAATTTAAATGTGGTCTTACCCCAAATTAGAAATACGCCCGTTTTATCACAAAAACTGCCAAAATGTTATTTGAGCGACGGGTGATGGTTTTTCGGCTGTATTTGGAAGCTGGTGTAGGCCAGAATATCGTGCAGCTATTGCATACTGTTAGTATTACATCTAAAAGAAGTTTTAAAAGTAATTAATAAGCCAGTTATTATGTGATATGCATGGAAAATAAAGTGATAATTTTGGTGGCGTGAAAGTTAAAAAGTACATTCCAAGCATGTTCTATGATACTGAGTACCACGAAAGCTTGTGTAAAAAGTGTATATGTGTCAGGGCGTGGAGTTTCTTTTAAATCTACATCATGTGCAACAATATTGACATATTTCCAGTAGGATGAATTTCGCCTTAGTTATATCATTTATATTTTTGTAAGCGATATCTATAAATGCGTGTTTCATAACCCCAATACTAACGTGGGTGTTTCTGCTGTTCCAACTTGTCCTTCCTAATTATATGGCACTTTTATATATATGATACTTGGATCGCACAATAAGCAATAATGGGCAAGCAGGCAACATTTTATTCCCCCCCCCCAACACGGCCCTAATTTTAGTGAAATGTTGGCCACCATAGGAAGCCAGTTGTCCACACACTTCTACTAATCAGGCATCTAGCACCTATTTTTTATAGCAACATCCATACACTAACTGAGACAAGAAGAACAATTGAGAATCTACATAAATATACCACGAATGTAACAGAGAATATCATAACAGTGTGTGACTCTCCAAATGTGCAGCGACCGCAATGATCCGAATTAGTTCATTTTTAGCCATAAACATTAAAACTAGTCACCTAAGAGAAGGGTCATATGTTGAAATTGTGTACATGGACTGGCATGCTATCATTTTCAACGATCGTGTGCTTTTCAGCTCTAATATAACCGAATTATACCGAAGTTTGCACAAGGCAAGGCAGCTTAAACTAACTGTAGGCTGACGTCAATTACTCTGACAAGAAGCTGTTTTTACCACTGGTATTTTTACGTTATATCCGTATATTTAACATCAGAAATGTTTGTTAGTACCCTTGTAAGAATTTGGCGATGTTTAAATAAAATATGATTAGGACAATGGACTCGTTGATGTACTTGGAGAGATACTGGGTGCCACAACTGTCAACAACCTTTATCACGTGTCTTGGATGTCCTTGTCAAACGTTTGTTTCTTTCTGAAATTAACTATTTTGCCAGTAGTATCTCTTGTTTCCAATAATGTGTATACATCAGCGAAATACACAGTGGCCAAGTAATTGACGTGTGGCGATGTTTGGACACTCTGTATCAAGCAGAGATCTGCGCCTGTGTAAAAGTATGGTTATTTTAAGGGGGGTTAGGACAACAATTTGTGTGACGCAAGATACACGTTCCACTGGACATCCCAGTTTTGTTTTCATAATGTACTATGTATATACCTCAATTTACACCCAGCATTTTAGCCCGTTTTCTACACTATAATTGTAGTTACCATCAAAAGACGCCTCTGTGCCTTTCAATACTGTGAATATTGTTGAAATGCCTGACTTGTGCTTTTGACACCTACTGGTGTCGCACACGAATGACGTATAGGTCATGATTGCCTCAGATTATTTAGCATAGTTGGTGGGCATTATGTTATACCAAAATTCGTGAAGATTTGCAACGTGCATGTCCAATAAAATGCTGCTTAAAATAATGATTTTGTGTATTTTTTGCAAAAGAATACAACATTTTATGAAAAATTACCAAAAAATATATTTCGTTAATATTCTATATATTTTATTCCCATATCGGTAAGATACTGTGTTGGCCTGTATGCTGTGCTCAGTACCATTCATACCAGGCAAACGTCGTATGTAATATAAAGTACCGAATAAGCATGTTTAAACCAACTCAAGGCGCTATTTAGCTTGGAGGTGTGCACAGTTTGATGACGCATATTTTAATTGTTATTGAGGCAGTGCAAATTTCCCTTTGTGGTTAATCTAGTTATATGTATGGCTTGATATAAATCAAACTTTCGTGAAGATTTGCAAGATTCAGGAGATCTATTTGGGGTAAGACCACATTAAGGATTCGTCCGCCGAAAGAGTGCCCTTGAAAATACCGTTTTGGTGTCATGTGTGAATTTTGTTCGAGCACTTTGGCATGGCACATGTCAGTCCAGTGAATACTAAATGTACTACTACATTAGATCTTTCACGAGGTAGCAATAAACATACGCTAGTCGCTCGCATATTCGCACAATGGCTATTTTGCAGAACGCACCAATATTTCAAAATCCGTCACTAGATTGGGGCGAAATTGAAGGGTGTCAGGTTTGGGTGGATTTTTCTGAAAACTGAGGTATGAGAATTTTACGAGTTTTCCACAGCACTTGTGTCAATGGAGGTTAAATATGCTGTGAAATTTTCAAGAAAAGTGTTCATCAAATTTAGCAGGAAATGAAGGAAACGTTATAATGGCCGCCTATGTAAAATGTAAATGTGGTCTTACCCCAAATTAGAAATACGCCCGTTTTATCACAAAAACTGCCAAAATGTGATTTGAGCGACGGGTGATGGTTTTTCGGCTGTATTTGGAAGCTGGTGTAGGCCAGAATATCGTGCAGCTATTGCATACTGTTAGTATTACATCTAAAAGAAGTTTTAAAAGTAATTAATAAGCCAGTTATTATGTGATATGCATGGAAAATAAAGTGATAATTTTGGTGGCGTGAAAGTTAAAAAGTACATTCCAAGCATGTTCTATGATACTGAGTACCACGAAAGCTTGTGTAAAAAGTGTATATGTGTCAGGGCGTGGAGTTTCTTTTAAATCTACATCATGTGCAACAATATTGACATATTTCCAGTAGGATGAATTTCGCCTTAGTTATATCATTTATATTTTTGTAAGCGATATCTATAAATGCGTGTTTCATAACCCCAATACTAACGTGGGTGTTTCTGCTGTTCCAACTTGTCCTTCCTAATTATATGGCACTTTTATATATATGATACTTGGATCGCACAATAAGCAATAATGGGCAAGCAGGCAACATTTTATTCCCCCCCCCCCCCCAACACGGCCCTAATTTTAGTGAAATGTTGGCCACCATAGGAAGCCAGTTGTCCACACACTTCTACTAATCAGGCATCTAGCACCTATTTTTTATAGCAACATCCATACACTAACTGAGACAAGAAGAACAATTGAGAATCTACATAAATATACCACGAATGTAACAGAGAATATCATAACAGTGTGTGACTCTCCAAATGTGCAGCGACCGCAATGATCCGAATTAGTTCATTTTTAGCCATAAAAATTAAAACTAGTCACCTAAGAGAAGGGTCATATGTTGAAATTGTGTACATGGACTGGCATGCTATCATTTTCAACGATCGTGTGCTTTTCAGCTCTAATATAACCGAATTATACCGAAGTTTGCACAAGGCAAGGCAGCTTAAACTAACTGTAGGCTGACGTCAATTACTCTGACAAGAAGCTGTTTTTACCACTGGTATTTTTACGTTATATCCGTATATTTAACATCAGAAATGTTTGTTAGTACCCTTGTAAGAATTTGGCGATGTTTAAATAAAATATGATTAGGACAATGGACTCGTTGATGTACTTGGAGAGATACTGGGTGCCACAACTGTCAACAACCTTTATCACGTGTCTTGGATGTCCTTGTCAAACGTTTGTTTCTTTCTGAAATTAACTATTTTGCCAGTAGTATCTCTTGTTTCCAATAATGTGTATACATCAGCGAAATACACAGTGGCCAAGTAATTGACGTGTGGCGATGTTTGGACACTCTGTATCAAGCAGAGATCTGCGCCTGTGTAAAAGTATGGTTATTTTAAGGGGGGTTAGGACAACAATTTGTGTGACGCAAGATACACGTTCCACTGGGCATCCCAGTTTTGTTTTCATAATGTACTATGTATATACCTCAATTTACACCCAGCATTTTAGCCCGTTATCTACAATATAATTGTAGTTACCATCAAAAGACGCCTCTGTGCCTTTCAATACTGTGAATATTGTTGAAATGCCTGACTTGTGCTTTTGACACCTACTGGTGTCGCACACGAATGACGTATAGGTCATGATTGCCTCAGATTATTTAGCATAGTTGGTGGGCATTATGTTATACCAAAATTCGTGAAGATTTGCAACGTGCATGTCCAATAAAATGCTGCTTAAAATAATGATTTTGTGTATTTTTTGCAAAAGAATACAACATTTTATGAAAAATTACCAAAAAATATATTTCGTTAATATTCTATATATGTTATTCCCATATCGGTAAGATACTGTGTTGGCCTGTATGCTGTGCTCAGTACCATTCATACCAGGCAAACGTCGTATGTAATATAAAGTACCGAATAAGCATGTTTAAACCAACTCAAGGCGCTGTTTAGCTTGGAGGTGTGCACAGTTTGATGACGCATATTTTAATTGTTATTGAGGCAGTGCAAATTTCCCTTTGTGGTTAATCTAGTTATATGTATGGCTTGATATAAATCAAACTTTCGTGAAGATTTGCAAGATTCAGGAGATCAATTAGAAATACGCCCGTTTTATCACAAAAACTGCCAAAATGTGATTTGAGCGACGGGTGATGGTTTTTCGGCTGTATTTGGAAGCTGGTGTAGGCCAGAATATCGTGCAGCTATTGCATACTGTTAGTATTACATCTAAAAGAAGTTTTAAAAGTAATTAATAAGCCAGTTATTATGTGATATGCATGGAAAATAAAGTGATAATTTTGGTGGCGTGAAAGTTAAAAAGTACATTCCAAGCATGTTCTATGATACTGAGTACCACGAAAGCTTGTGTAAAAAGTGTATATGTGTCAGGGCGTGGAGTTTCTTTTAAATCTACATCATGTGCAACAATATTGACATATTTCCAGTAGGATGAATTTCGCCTTAGTTATATCATTTATATTTTTGTAAGCGATATCTATAAATGCGTGTTTCATAACCCCAATACTAACGTGGGTGTTTCTGCTGTTCCAACTTGTCCTTCCTAATTATATGGCACTTTTATATATATGATACTTGGATCGCACAATAAGCAATAATGGGCAAGCAGGCAACATTTTATTCCCCCCCCCCAACACGGCCCTAATTTTAGTGAAATGTTGGCCACCATAGGAAGCCAGTTGTCCACACACTTCTACTAATCAGGCATCTAGCACCTATTTTTTATAGCAACATCCATACACTAACTGAGACAAGAAGAACAATTGAGAATCTACATAAATATACCACGAATGTAACAGAGAATATCATAACAGTGTGTGACTCTCCAAATGTGCAGCGACCGCAATGATCCGAATTAGTTCATTTTTAGCCATAAAAATTAAAACTAGTCACCTAAGAGAAGGGTCATATGTTGAAATTGTGTACATGGACTGGCATGCTATCATTTTCAACGATCGTGTGCTTTTCAGCTCTAATATAACCGAATTATACCGAAGTTTGCACAAGGCAAGGCAGCTTAAACTAACTGTAGGCTGACGTCAATTACTCTGACAAGAAGCTGTTTTTACCACTGGTATTTTTACGTTATATCCGTATATTTAACATCAGAAATGTTTGTTAGTACCCTTGTAAGAATTTGGCGATGTTTAAATAAAATATGATTAGGACAATGGACTCGTTGATGTACTTGGAGAGATACTGGGTGCCACAACTGTCAACAACCTTTATCACGTGTCTTGGATGTCCTTGTCAAACGTTTGTTTCTTTCTGAAATTAACTATTTTGCCAGTAGTATCTCTTGTTTCCAATAATGTGTATACATCAGCGAAATACACAGTGGCCAAGTAATTGACGTGTGGCGATGTTTGGACACTCTGTATCAAGCAGAGATCTGCGCCTGTGTAAAAGTATGGTTATTTTAAGGGGGGTTAGGACAACAATTTGTGTGACGCAAGATACACGTTCCACTGGGCATCCCAGTTTTGTTTTCATAATGTACTATGTATATACCTCAATTTACACCCAGCATTTTAGCCCGTTATCTACAATATAATTGTAGTTACCATCAAAAGACGCCTCTGTGCCTTTCAATACTGTGAATATTGTTGAAATGCCTGACTTGTGCTTTTGACACCTACTGGTGTCGCACACGAATGACGTATAGGTCATGATTGCCTCAGATTATTTAGCATAGTTGGTGGGCATTATGTTATACCAAAATTCGTGAAGATTTGCAACGTGCATGTCCAATAAAATGCTGCTTAAAATAATGATTTTGTGTATTTTTTGCAAAAGAATACAACATTTTATGAAAAATTACCAAAAAATATATTTCGTTAATATTCTATATATGTTATTCCCATATCGGTAAGATACTGTGTTGGCCTGTATGCTGTGCTCAGTACCATTCATACCAGGCAAACGTCGTATGTAATATAAAGTACCGAATAAGCATGTTTAAACCAACTCAAGGCGCTGTTTAGCTTGGAGGTGTGCACAGTTTGATGACGCATATTTTAATTGTTATTGAGGCAGTGCAAATTTCCCTTTGTGGTTAATCTAGTTATATGTATGGCTTGATATAAATCAAACTTTCGTGAAGATTTGCAAGATTCAGGAGATCAATTAGAAATACGCCCGTTTTATCACAAAAACTGCCAAAATGTGATTTGAGCGACGGGTGATGGTTTTTCGGCTGTATTTGGAAGCTGGTGTAGGCCAGAATATCGTGCAGCTATTGCATACTGTTAGTATTACATCTAAAAGAAGTTTTAAAAGTAATTAATAAGCCAGTTATTATGTGATATGCATGGAAAATAAAGTGATAATTTTGGTGGCGTGAAAGTTAAAAAGTACATTCCAAGCATGTTCTATGATACTGAGTACCACGAAAGCTTGTGTAAAAAGTGTATATGTGTCAGGGCGTGGAGTTTCTTTTAAATCTACATCATGTGCAACAATATTGACATATTTCCAGTAGGATGAATTTCGCCTTAGTTATATCATTTATATTTTTGTAAGCGATATCTATAAATGCGTGTTTCATAACCCCAATACTAACGTGGGTGTTTCTGCTGTTCCAACTTGTCCTTCCTAATTATATGGCACTTTTATATATATGATACTTGGATCGCACAATAAGCAATAATGGGCAAGCAGGCAACATTTTATTCCCCCCCCCCCCCAACACGGCCCTAATTTTAGTGAAATGTTGGCCACCATAGGAAGCCAGTTGTCCACACACTTCTACTAATCAGGCATCTAGCACCTATTTTTTATAGCAACATCCATACACTAACTGAGACAAGAAGAACAATTGAGAATCTACATAAATATACCACGAATGTAACAGAGAATATCATAACAGTGTGTGACTCTCCAAATGTGCAGCGACCGCAATGATCCGAATTAGTTCATTTTTAGCCATAAAAATTAAAACTAGTCACCTAAGAGAAGGGTCATATGTTGAAATTGTGTACATGGACTGGCATGCTATCATTTTCAACGATCGTGTGCTTTTCAGCTCTAATATAACCGAATTATACCGAAGTTTGCACAAGGCAAGGCAGCTTAAACTAACTGTAGGCTGACGTCAATTACTCTGACAAGAAGCTGTTTTTACCACTGGTATTTTTACGTTATATCCGTATATTTAACATCAGAAATGTTTGTTAGTACCCTTGTAAGAATTTGGCGATGTTTAAATAAAATATGATTAGGACAATGGACTCGTTGATGTACTTGGAGAGATACTGGGTGCCACAACTGTCAACAACCTTTATCACGTGTCTTGGATGTCCTTGTCAAACGTTTGTTTCTTTCTGAAATTAACTATTTTGCCAGTAGTATCTCTTGTTTCCAATAATGTGTATACATCAGCGAAATACACAGTGGCCAAGTAATTGACGTGTGGCGATGTTTGGACACTCTGTATCAAGCAGAGATCTGCGCCTGTGTAAAAGTATGGTTATTTTAAGGGGGGTTAGGACAACAATTTGTGTGACGCAAGATACACGTTCCACTGGGCATCCCAGTTTTGTTTTCATAATGTACTATGTATATACCTCAATTTACACCCAGCATTTTAGCCCGTTATCTACAATATAATTGTAGTTACCATCAAAAGACGCCTCTGTGCCTTTCAATACTGTGAATATTGTTGAAATGCCTGACTTGTGCTTTTGACACCTACTGGTGTCGCACACGAATGACGTATAGGTCATGATTGCCTCAGATTATTTAGCATAGTTGGTGGGCATTATGTTATACCAAAATTCGTGAAGATTTGCAACGTGCATGTCCAATAAAATGCTGCTTAAAATAATGATTTTGTGTATTTTTTGCAAAAGAATACAACATTTTATGAAAAATTACCAAAAAATATATTTCGTTAATATTCTATATATTTTATTCCCATATCGGTAAGATACTGTGTTGGCCTGTATGCTGTGCTCAGTACCATTCATACCAGGCAAACGTCGTATGTAATATAAAGTACCGAATAAGCATGTTTAAACCAACTCAAGGCGCTGTTTAGCTTGGAGGTGTGCACAGTTTGATGACGCATATTTTAATTGTTATTGAGGCAGTGCAAATTTCCCTTTGTGGTTAATCTAGTTATATGTATGGCTTGATATAAATCAAACTTTCGTGAAGATTTGCAAGATTCAGGAGATCTATTTGGGGTAAGACCACATTAAGGATTCGTCCGCCGAAAGAGTGCCCTTGAAAATACCGTTTTGGTGTCATGTGTGAATTTTGTTCGAGCACTTTGGCATGGCACATGTCAGTCCAGTGAATACTAAATGTACTACTACATTAGATCTTTCACGAGGTAGCAATAAACATACGCTAGTCGCTCGCATATTCGCACAATGGCTATTTTGCAGAACGCACCAATATTTCAAAATCCGTCACCAGATTGGGGCGAAATTGAAGGGTGTCAGGTTTGGGTGGATTTTTCTGAAAACTGAGGTATGAGAATTTTACGAGTTTTCCACAGCACTTGTGTCAATGGAGGTTAAATATGCTGTGAAATTTTCAAGAAAAGTGTTCATCAAATTTAGCAGGAAATGAAGGAAACGTTATAATGGCCGCCTATGTAAAATTTAAATGTGGTCTTACCCCAAATTAGAAATACGCCCGTTTTATCACAAAAACTGCCAAAATGTGATTTGAGCGACGGGTGATGGTTTTTCGGCTGTATTTGGAAGCTGGTGTAGGCCAGAATATCGTGCAGCTATTGCATACTGTTAGTATTACATCTAAAAGAAGTTTTAAAAGTAATTAATAAGCCAGTTATTATGTGATATGCATGGAAAATAAAGTGATAATTTTGGTGGCGTGAAAGTTAAAAAGTACATTCCAAGCATGTTCTATGATACTGAGTACCACGAAAGCTTGTGTAAAAAGTGTATATGTGTCAGGGCGTGGAGTTTCTTTTAAATCTACATCATGTGCAAATATATTGACATATTTCCAGTAGGATGAATTTCGCCTTAGTTATATCATTTATATTTTTGTAAGCGATATCTATAAATGCGTGTTTCATAACCCCAATACTAACGTGGGTATTTCTGCTGTTCCAACTTGTCCTTCCTAATTATATGGCACTTTTATATATATGATACTTGGATCGCACAATAAGCAATAATGGGCAAGCAGGCAACATTTTATTCCCCCCCCCCAACACGGCCCTAATTTTAGTGAAATGTTGGCCACCATAGGAAGCCAGTTGTCCACACACTTCTACTAATCAGGCATCTAGCACCTATTTTTTATAGCAACATCCATACACTAACTGAGACAAGAAGAACAATTGAGAATCTACATAAATATACCACGAATTTAACAGAGAATATCATAACAGTGTGTGACTCTCCAAATGTGCAGCGACCGCAATGATCCGAATTAGTTCATTTTT
This sequence comes from Escarpia spicata, assembly GCA_963995525.1. NCBI lineage: Eukaryota > Metazoa > Annelida > Polychaeta > Sabellida > Siboglinidae > Escarpia > Escarpia spicata. Next base: position 69,996,000 of record OZ023205.1, on the reverse strand, counting down.
AGCCATAAAAATTAAAACTAGTCACCTAAGAGAAGGGTCATATGTTGAAATTGTGTACATGGACTGGCATGCTATCATTTTCATCGATCGTGTGCTTTTCAGCTCTAATATAACCGAATTATACCGAAGTTTGCACAAGGCAAGGCAGCTTAAACTAACTGTAGGCTGACGTCAATTACTCTGACAAGAAGCTGTTTTTACCACTGGTATTTTTACGTTATAACCGTATATTTAACATCAGAAATGTTTGTTAGTACCCTTGTAAGAATTTGGCGATGTTTAAATAAAATATGATTAGGACAATGGACTCGTTGATGTACTTGAACAGATACTGGGTGCCACAACTGTCAACAACCTTTATCACGTGTCTTGGATGTCCTTGTCAAACGTTTGTTTCTTTCTGAAATTAACTATTTTGCCAGTAGTATCTCTTGTTTCCAATAATGTGTATACATCAGCGAAATACACAGTGGCCAAGTAATTGACGTGTGGCGATGTTTGGACACTCTGTATCAAGCAGAGATCTGCGCCTGTGTAAAAGTATGGTTATTTTAAGGGGGGTTAGGACAACAATTTGTGTGACGCAAGATACACGTTCCACTGGGCATCCCAGTTTTGTTTTCATAATGTACTATGTATATACCTCAATTTACACCCAGCATTTTAGCCCGTTATCTACAATATAATTGTAGTTACCATCAAAAGACGCCTCTGTGCCTTTCAATACTGTGAATATTGTTGAAATGACTGACTTGTGCTTTTGACACCTACTGGAGTCTAACACGAATGACGTATAGGTCATGATTGCCTCAGATTATTTAACATAGTTGGTGGGCATTATGTTATACCAAAATTCGTGAAGATTTGCAACGTGCATGTCCAATAAAATGCTGCTTAAAATAATGATTTTGTGTATTTTTTGCAAAAGAATACAACATTTTATGAAAAATTACCAAAAAATATATTTCGTTAATATTCTATATATGTTATTCCCATATCGGTAAGATACTGTGTTGGCCTGTATGCTGTGCTCAGTACCATTCATACCAGGGAAACGTCGTATGTAATATAAAGTACCGAATAAGCATGTTTAAACCAACTCAAGGCGCTGTTTAGCTTGGAGGTGTGCACAGTTTGATGACGCATATTTTAATTGTTATTGAGGCAGTGCAAATTTCCCTTTGTGGTTAATCTAGTTATATGTATGGCTTGATATAAATCAAACTTTCGTGAAGATTTGCAAGATTCAGGAGATCAATTAGAAATACGCCCGGTTTATCACAAAAACTGCCAAAATGTGATTTGAGCGACGGGTGATGGTTTTTCGGCTGTATTTGGAAGCTGGTGTAGGCCAGAATATCGTGCAGCTATTGCATACTGTTAGTATTACATCTAAAAGAAGTTTTAAAAGTAATTAATAAGCCAGTTATTATGTGATATGCATGGAAAATAAAGTGATAATTTTGGTGGCGTGAAAGTTAAAAAGTACATTCCAAGCATGTTCTATGATACTGAGTACCACGAAAGCTTGTGTAAAAAGTGTATATGTGTCAGGGCGTGGAGTTTCTTTTAAATCTACATCATGTGCAACAATATTGACATATTTCCAGTAGGATGAATTTCGCCTTAGTTATATCATTTATATTTTTGTAAGCGATATCTATAAATGCGTGTTTCATAACCCCAATACTAACGTGGGTGTTTCTGCTGTTCCATCTTGTCCTTCCTAATTATATGGCACTTTTATATATATGATACTTGGATCGCACAATAAGCAATAATGGGCAAGCAGGCAACATTTTATTCCCCCCCCCCCCCCCAACACGGCCCTAATTTTAGTGAAATGTTGGCCACCATAGGAAGCCAGTTGTCCACACACTTCTACTAATCAGGCATCTAGCACCTATTTTTTATAGCAACATCCATACACTAACTGAGACAAGAAGAACAATTGAGAATCTACATAAATATACCACGAATGTAACAGAGAATATCATAACAGTGTGTGACTCTCCAAATGTGCAGCGACCGCAATGATCCGAATTAGTTCATTTTTAGCCATAAAAATTAAAACTAGTCACCTAAGAGAAGGGTCATATGTTGAAATTGTGTACATGGACTGGCATGCTATCATTTTCAACGATCGTGTGCTTTTCAGCTCTAATATAACCGAATTATACCGAAGTTTGCACAAGGCAAGGCAGCTTAAACTAACTGTAGGCTGACGTCAATTACTCTGACAAGAAGCTGTTTTTACCACTGGTATTTTTACGTTATATCCGTATATTTAACATCAGAAATGTTTGTTAGTACCCTTGTAAGAATTTGGCGATGTTTAAATAAAATATGATTAGGACAATGGACTCGTTGATGTACTTGGAGAGATACTGGGTGCCACAACTGTCAACAACCTTTATCACGTGTCTTGGATGTCCTTGTCAAACGTTTGTTTCTTTCTGAAATTAACTATTTTGCCAGTAGTATCTCTTGTTTCCAATAATGTGTATACATCAGCGAAATACACAGTGGCCAAGTAATTGACGTGTGGCGATGTTTGGACACTCTGTATCAAGCAGAGATCTGCGCCTGTGTAAAAGTATGGTTATTTTAAGGGGGGTTAGGACAACAATTTGTGTGACGCAAGATACACGTTCCACTGGGCATCCCAGTTTTGTTTTCATAATGTACTATGTATATACCTCAATTTACACCCAGCATTTTAGCCCGTTATCTACAATATAATTGTAGTTACCATCAAAAGACGCCTCTGTGCCTTTCAATACTGTGAATATTGTTGAAATGCCTGACTTGTGCTTTTGACACCTACTGGTGTCGCACACGAATGACGTATAGGTCATGATTGCCTCAGATTATTTAGCATAGTTGGTGGGCATTATGTTATACCAAAATTCGTGAAGATTTGCAACGTGCATGTCCAATAAAATGCTGCTTAAAATAATGATTTTGTGTATTTTTTGCAAAAGAATACAACATTTTATGAAAAATTACCCAAAAATATATTTCGTTAATATTCTATATATTTTATTCCCATATCGGTAAGATACTGTGTTGGCCTGTATGCTGTGCTCAGTACCATTCATACCAGGCAAACGTCGTATGTAATATAAATTACCGAATAAGCATGTTTAAACCAACTCAAGGCGCTGTTTAGCTTGGAGGTGTGCACAGTTTGATGACGCATATTTTAATTGTTATTGAGGCAGTGCAAATTTCCCTTTGTGGTTAATCTAGTTATATGTATGGCTTGATATAAATCAAACTTTCGTGAAGATTTGCAAGATTCAGGAGATCAATTAGAAATACGCCCGTTTTATCACAAAAACTGCCAAAATGTGATTTGAGCGACGGGTGATGGTTTTTCGGCTGTATTTGGAAGCTGGTGTAGGCCAGAATATCGTGCAGCTATTGCATACTGTTAGTATTACATCTAAAAGAAGTTTTAAAAGTAATTAATAAGCCAGTTATTATGTGATATGCATGGAAAATAAAGTGATAATTTTGGTGGCGTGAAAGTTAAAAAAGTACATTCCAAGCATGTTCTATGATACTGAGTACCACGAAAGCTTGTGTAAAAAGTGTATATGTGTCAGGGCGTGGAGTTTCTTTTAAATCTACATCATGTGCAACAATATTGACATATTTCCAGTAGGATGAATTTCGCCTTAGTTATATCATTTATATTTTTGTAAGCGATATCTATAAATGCGTGTTTCATAACCCCAATACTAACGTGGGTGTTTCTGCTGTTCCAACTTGTCCTTCCTAATTATATTGCACTTTTATATATATGATACTTGGATCGCACAATAAGCAATAATGGGCAAGCAGGCAACATTTTATTCCCCCCCCCCCCAACACGGCCCTAATTTTAGTGAAATGTTGGCCACCATAGGAAGCCAGTTGTCCACACACTTCTACTAATCAGGCATCTAGCACCTATTTTTTATAGCAACATCCATACACTAACTGAGACAAGAAGAACAATTGAGAATCTACATAAATATACCACGAATGTAACAGAGAATATCATAACAGTGTGTGACTCTCCAAATGTGCAGCGACCGCAATGATCCGAATTAGTTCATTTTTAGCCATAAAAATTAAAACTAGTCACCTAAGAGAAGGGTCATATGTTGAAATTGTGTACATGGACTGGCATGCTATCATTTTCAACGATCGTGTGCTTTTCCACTCTAATATAACCGAATTATACCGAAGTTTGCACAAGGCAAGGCAGCTTAAACTAACTGTAGGCTGACGTCAATTACTCTGACAAGAAGCTGTTTTTACCACTGGTATTTTTACGTTATATCCGTATATTTAACATCAGAAATGTTTGTTAGTACCCTTGTAAGAATTTGGCGATGTTTAAATAAAATATGATTAGGACAATGGACTCGTTGATGTACTTGGAGAGATACTGGGTGCCACAACTGTCAACAACCTTTATCACGTGTCTTGGATGTCCTTGTCAAACGTTTGTTTCTTTCTGAAATTAACTATTTTGCCAGTAGTATATCTTGTTTCCAATAATGTGTATACATCAGCGAAATACACAGTGGCCAAGTAATTGACGTGTGGCGATGTTTGGACACTCTGTATCAAGCAGAGATCTGCGCCTGTGTAAAAGTATGGTTATTTTAAGGGGGGTTAGGACAACAATTTGTGTGACGCAAGATACACGTTCCACTGGGCATCCCAGTTTTGTTTTCATAATGTACTATGTATATACCTCAATTTACACCCAGCATTTTAGCCCGTTATCTACAATATAATTGTAGTTACCATCAAAAGACGCCTCTGTGCCTTTCAATACTGTGAATATTGTTGAAATGCCTGACTTGTGCTTTTGACACCTACTGGTGTCGCACACGAATGACGTATAGGTCATGATTGCCTCAGATTATTTAGCATAGTTGGTGGGCATTATGTTATACCAAAATTCGTGAAGATTTGCAACGTGCATGTCCAATAAAATGCTGCTTAAAATAATGATTTTGTGTATTTTTTGCAAAAGAATACAACATTTTATGAAAAATTACCAAAAAATATATTTCGTTAATATTCTATATATTTTATTCCCATATCGGTAAGATACTGTGTTGGCCTGTATGCTGTGCTCAGTACCATTCATACCAGGCAAACGTCGTATGTAATATAAAGTACCGAATAAGCATGTTTAAACCAACTCAAGGCGCTATTTAGCTTGGAGGTGTGCACAGTTTGATGACGCATATTTTAATTGTTATTGAGGCAGTGCAAATTTCCCTTTGTGGTTAATCTAGTTATATGTATGGCTTGATATAAATCAAACTTTCGTGAAGATTTGCAAGATTCAGGAGATCTATTTGGGGTAAGACCACATTAAGGATTCGTCCGCCGAAAGAGTGCCCTTGAAAATACCGTTTTGGTGTCATGTGTGAATTTTGTTCGAGCACTTTGGCATGGCACATGTCAGTCCAGTGAATACTAAATGTACTACTACATTAGATCTTTCACGAGGTAGCAATAAACATACGCTAGTCGCTCGCATATTCGCACAATGGCTATTTTGCAGAACGCACCAATATTTCAAAATCCGTCACCAGATTGGGGCGAAATTGAAGGGTGTCAGGTTTGGGTGGATTTTTCTGAAAACTGAGGTATGAGAATTTTACGAGTTTTCCACAGCACTTGTGTCAATGGAGGTTAAATATGCTGTGAAATTTTCAAGAAAAGTGTTCATCAAATTTAGCAGGAAATGAAGGAAACGTTATAATGGCCGCCTATGTAAAATTTAAATGTGGTCTTACCCCAAATTAGAAATACGCCCGTTTTATCACAAAAACTGCCAAAATGTGATTTGAGCGACGGGTGATGGTTTTTCGGCTGTATTTGGAAGCTGGTGTAGGCCAGAATATCGTGCAGCTATTGCATACTGTTAGTATTACATCTAAAAGAAGTTTTAAAAGTAATTAATAAGCCAGTTATTATGTGATATGCATGGAAAATAAAGTGATAATTTTGGTGGCGTGAAAGTTAAAAAGTACATTCCAAGCATGTTCTATGATACTGAGTACCACGAAAGCTTGTGTAAAAAGTGTATATGTGTCAGGGCGTGGAGTTTCTTTTAAATCTACATCATGTGCAAATATATTGACATATTTCCAGTAGGATGAATTTCGCCTTAGTTATATCATTTATATTTTTGTAAGCGATATCTATAAATGCGTGTTTCATAACCCCAATACTAACGTGGGTATTTCTGCTGTTCCAACTTGTCCTTCCTAATTATATGGCACTTTTATATATATGATACTTGGATCGCACAATAAGCAATAATGGGCAAGCAGGCAACATTTTATTCCCCCCCCCCAACACGGCCCTAATTTTAGTGAAATGTTGGCCACCATAGGAAGCCAGTTGTCCACACACTTCTACTAATCAGGCATCTAGCACCTATTTTTTATAGCAACATCCATACACTAACTGAGACAAGAAGAACAATTGAGAATCTACATAAATATACCACGAATTTAACAGAGAATATCATAACAGTGTGTGACTCTCCAAATGTGCAGCGACCGCAATGATCCGAATTAGTTCATTTTTAGCCATAAAAATTAAAACTAGTCACCTAAGAGAAGGGTCATATGTTGAAATTGTGTACATGGACTGGCATGCTATCATTTTCATCGATCGTGTGCTTTTCAGCTCTAATATAACCGAATTATACCGAAGTTTGCACAAGGCAAGGCAGCTTAAACTAACTGTAGGCTGACGTCAATTACTCTGACAAGAAGCTGTTTTTACCACTGGTATTTTTACGTTATAACCGTATATTTAACATCAGAAATGTTTGTTAGTACCCTTGTAAGAATTTGGCGATGTTTAAATAAAATATGATTAGGACAATGGACTCGTTGATGTACTTGAACAGATACTGGGTGCCACAACTGTCAACAACCTTTATCACGTGTCTTGGATGTCCTTGTCAAACGTTTGTTTCTTTCTGAAATTAACTATTTTGCCAGTAGTATCTCTTGTTTCCAATAATGTGTATACATCAGCGAAATACACAGTGGCCAAGTAATTGACGTGTGGCGATGTTTGGACACTCTGTATCAAGCAGAGATCTGCGCCTGTGTAAAAGTATGGTTATTTTAAGGGGGGTTAGGACAACAATTTGTGTGACGCAAGATACACGTTCCACTGGGCATCCCAGTTTTGTTTTCATAATGTACTATGTATATACCTCAATTTACACCCAGCATTTTAGCCCGTTATCTACAATATAATTGTAGTTACCATCAAAAGACGCCTCTGTGCCTTTCAATACTGTGAATATTGTTGAAATGACTGACTTGTGCTTTTGACACCTACTGGAGTCTAACACGAATGACGTATAGGTCATGATTGCCTCAGATTATTTAGCATAGTTGGTGGGCATTATGTTATACCAAAATTCGTGAAGATTTGCAACGTGCATGTCCAATAAAATGCTGCTTAAAATAATGATTTTGTGTATTTTTTGCAAAAGAATACAACATTTTATGAAAAATTACCAAAAAATATATTTCGTTAATATTCTATATATGTTATTCCCATATCGGTAAGATACTGTGTTGGCCTGTATGCTGTGCTCAGTACCATTCATACCAGGCAAACGTCGTATGTAATATAAAGTACCGAATAAGCATGTTTAAACCAACTCAAGGCGCTGTTTAGCTTGGAGGTGTGCACAGTTTGATGACGCATATTTTAATTGTTATTGAGGCAGTGCAAATTTCCCTTTGTGGTTAATCTAGTTATATGTATGGCTTGATATAAATCAAACTTTCGTGAAGATTTGCAAGATTCAGGAGATCAATTAGAAATACGCCCGGTTTATCACAAAAACTGCCAAAATGTGATTTGAGCGACGGGTGATGGTTTTTCGGCTGTATTTGGAAGCTGGTGTAGGCCAGAATATCGTGCAGCTATTGCATACTGTTAGTATTACATCTAAAAGAAGTTTTAAAAGTAATTAATAAGCCAGTTATTATGTGATATGCATGGAAAATAAAGTGATAATTTTGGTGGCGTGAAAGTTAAAAAGTACATTCCAAGCATGTTCTATGATACTGAGTACCACGAAAGCTTGTGTAAAAAGTGTATATGTGTCAGGGCGTGGAGTTTCTTTTAAATCTACATCATGTGCAACAATATTGACATATTTCCAGTAGGATGAATTTCGCCTTAGTTATATCATTTATATTTTTGTAAGCGATATCTATAAATGCGTGTTTCATAACCCCAATACTAACGTGGGTGTTTCTGCTGTTCCATCTTGTCCTTCCTAATTATATGGCACTTTTATATATATGATACTTGGATCGCACAATAAGCAATAATGGGCAAGCAGGCAACATTTTATTCCCCCCCCCCCCAACACGGCCCTAATTTTAGTGAAATGTTGGCCACCATAGGAAGCCAGTTGTCCACACACTTCTACTAATCAGGCATCTAGCACCTATTTTTTATAGCAACATCCATACACTAACTGAGACAAGAAGAACAATTGAGAATCTACATAAATATACCACGAATGTAACAGAGAATATCATAACAGTGTGTGACTCTCCAAATGTGCAGCGACCGCAATGATCCGAATTAGTTCATTTTTAGCCATAAAAATTAAAACTAGTCACCTAAGAGAAGGGTCATATGTTGAAATTGTGTACATGGACTGGCATGCTATCATTTTCAACGATCGTGTGCTTTTCAGCTCTAATATAACCGAATTATACCGAAGTTTGCACAAGGCAAGGCAGCTTAAACTAACTGTAGGCTGACGTCAATTACTCTGACAAGAAGCTGTTTTTACCACTGGTATTTTTACGTTATATCCGTATATTTAACATCAGAAATGTTTGTTAGTACCCTTGTAAGAATTTGGCGATGTTTAAATAAAATATGATTAGGACAATGGACTCGTTGATGTACTTGGAGAGATACTGGGTGCCACAACTGTCAACAACCTTTATCACGTGTCTTGGATGTCCTTGTCAAACGTTTGTTTCTTTCTGAAATTAACTATTTTGCCAGTAGTATCTCTTGTTTCCAATAATGTGTATACATCAGCGAAATACACAGTGGCCAAGTAATTGACGTGTGGCGATGTTTGGACACTCTGTATCAAGCAGAGATCTGCGCCTGTGTAAAAGTATGGTTATTTTAAGGGGGGTTAGGACAACAATTTGTGTGACGCAAGATACACGTTCCACTGGGCATCCCAGTTTTGTTTTCATAATGTACTATGTATATACCTCAATTTACACCCAGCATTTTAGCCCGTTATCTACAATATAATTGTAGTTACCATCAAAAGACGCCTCTGTGCCTTTCAATACTGTGAATATTGTTGAAATGCCTGACTTGTGCTTTTGACACCTACTGGTGTCGCACACGAATGACGTATAGGTCATGATTGCCTCAGATTATTTAGCATAGTTGGTGGGCATTATGTTATACCAAAATTCGTGAAGATTTGCAACGTGCATGTCCAATAAAATGCTGCTTAAAATAATGATTTTGTGTATTTTTTGCAAAAGAATACAACATTTTATGAAAAATTACCAAAAAATATATTTCGTTAATATTCTATATATTTTATTCCCATATCGGTAAGATACTGTGTTGGCCTGTATGCTGTGCTCAGTACCATTCATACCAGGCAAACGTCGTATGTAATATAAATTACCGAATAAGCATGTTTAAACCAACTCAAGGCGCTGTTTAGCTTGGAGGTGTGCACAGTTTGATGACGCATATTTTAATTGTTATTGAGGCAGTGCAAATTTCCCTTTGTGGTTAATCTAGTTATATGTATGGCTTGATATAAATCAAACTTTCGTGAAGATTTGCAAGATTCAGGAGATCAATTAGAAATACGCCCGTTTTATCACAAAAACTGCCAAAATGTGATTTGAGCGACGGGTGATGGTTTTTCGGCTGTATTTGGAAGCTGGTGTAGGCCAGAATATCGTGCAGCTATTGCATACTGTTAGTATTACATCTAAAAGAAGTTTTAAAAGTAATTAATAAGCCAGTTATTATGTGATATGCATGGAAAATAAAGTGATAATTTTGGTGGCGTGAAAGTTAAAAAAGTACATTCCAAGCATGTTCTATGATACTGAGTACCACGAAAGCTTGTGTAAAAAGTGTATATGTGTCAGGGCGTGGAGTTTCTTTTAAATCTACATCATGTGCAACAATATTGACATATTTCCAGTAGGATGAATTTCGCCTTAGTTATATCATTTATATTTTTGTAAGCGATATCTATAAATGCGTGTTTCATAACCCCAATACTAACGTGGGTGTTTCTGCTGTTCCAACTTGTCCTTCCTAATTATATTGCACTTTTATATATATGATACTTGGATCGCACAATAAGCAATAATGGGCAAGCAGGCAACATTTTATTCCCCCCCCCCCCAACACGGCCCTAATTTTAGTGAAATGTTGGCCACCATAGGAAGCCAGTTGTCCACACACTTCTACTAATCAGGCATCTAGCACCTATTTTTTATAGCAACATCCATACACTAACTGAGACAAGAAGAACAATTGAGAATCTACATAAATATACCACGAATGTAACAGAGAATATCATAACAGTGTGTGACTCTCCAAATGTGCAGCGACCGCAATGATCCGAATTAGTTCATTTTTAGCCATAAAAATTAAAACTAGTCACCTAAGAGAAGGGTCATATGTTGAAATTGTGTACATGGACTGGCATGCTATCATTTTCAACGATCGTGTGCTTTTCCACTCTAATATAACCGAATTATACCGAAGTTTGCACAAGGCAAGGCAGCTTAAACTAACTGTAGGCTGACGTCAATTACTCTGACAAGAAGCTGTTTTTACCACTGGTATTTTTACGTTATATCCGTATATTTAACATCAGAAATGTTTGTTAGTACCCTTGTAAGAATTTGGCGATGTTTAAATAAAATATGATTAGGACAATGGACTCGTTGATGTACTTGGAGAGATACTGGGTGCCACAACTGTCAACAACCTTTATCACGTGTCTTGGATGTCCTTGTCAAACGTTTGTTTCTTTCTGAAATTAACTATTTTGCCAGTAGTATATCTTGTTTCCAATAATGTGTATACATCAGCGAAATACACAGTGGCCAAGTAATTGACGTGTGGCGATGTTTGGACACTCTGTATCAAGCAGAGATCTGCGCCTGTGTAAAAGTATGGTTATTTTAAGGGGGGTTAGGACAACAATTTGTGTGACGCAAGATACACGTTCCACTGGGCATCCCAGTTTTGTTTTCATAATGTACTATGTATATACCTCAATTTACACCCAGCATTTTAGCCCGTTATCTACAATATAATTGTAGTTACCATCAAAAGACGCCTCTGTGCCTTTCAATACTGTGAATATTGTTGAAATGCCTGACTTGTGCTTTTGACACCTACTGGTGTCGCACACGAATGACGTATAGGTCATGATTGCCTCAGATTATTTAGCATAGTTGGTGGGCATTATGTTATACCAAAATTCGTGAAGATTTGCAACGTGCATGTCCAATAAAATGCTGCTTAAAATAATGATTTTGTGTATTTTTTGCAAAAGAATACAACATTTTATGAAAAATTACCAAAAAATATATTTCGTTAATATTCTATATATTTTATTCCCATATCGGTAAGATACTGTGTTGGCCTGTATGCTGTGCTCAGTACCATTCATACCAGGCAAACGTCGTATGTAATATAAAGTACCGAATAAGCATGTTTAAACCAACTCAAGGCGCTATTTAGCTTGGAGGTGTGCACAGTTTGATGACGCATATTTTAATTGTTATTGAGGCAGTGCAAATTTCCCTTTGTGGTTAATCTAGTTATATGTATGGCTTGATATAAATCAAACTTTCGTGAAGATTTGCAAGATTCAGGAGATCTATTTGGGGTAAGACCACATTAAGGATTCGTCCGCCGAAAGAGTGCCCTTGAAAATACCGTTTTGGTGTCATGTGTGAATTTTGTTCGAGCACTTTGGCATGGCACATGTCAGTCCAGTGAATACTAAATGTACTACTACATTAGATCTTTCACGAGGTAGCAATAAACATACGCTAGTCGCTCGCATATTCGCACAATGGCTATTTTGCAGAACGCACCAATATTTCAAAATCCGTCACCAGATTGGGGCGAAATTGAAGGGTGTCAGGTTTGGGTGGATTTTTCTGAAAACTGAGGTATGAGAATTTTACGAGTTTTCCACAGCACTTGTGTCAATGGAGGTTAAATATGCTGTGAAATTTTCAAGAAAAGTGTTCATCAAATTTAGCAGGAAATGAAGGAAACGTTATAATGGCCGCCTATGTAAAATTTAAATGTGGTCTTACCCCAAATTAGAAATACGCCCGTTTTATCACAAAAACTGCCAAAATGTGATTTGAGCGACGGGTGATGGTTTTTCGGCTGTATTTGGAAGCTGGTGTAGGCCAGAATATCGTGCAGCTATTGCATACTGTTAGTATTACATATAAAAGAAGTTTTAAAAGTAATTAATAAGCCAGTTATTATGTGATATGCATGGAAAATAAAGTGATAATTTTGGTGGCGTGAAAGTTAAAAAGTACATTCCAAGCATGTTCTATGATACTGAGTACCACGAAAGCTTGTGTAAAAAGTGTATATGTGTCAGGGCGTGGAGTTTCTTTTAAATCTACATCATGTGCAAATATATTGACATATTTCCAGTAGGATGAATTTCGCCTTAGTTATATCATTTATATTTTTGTAAGCGATATCTATAAATGCGTGTTTCATAACCCCAATACTAACGTGGGTATTTCTGCTGTTCCAACTTGTCCTTCCTAATTATATGGCACTTTTATATATATGATACTTGGATCGCACAATAAGCAATAATGGGCAAGCAGGCAACATTTTATTCCCCCCCCCCCCCAACACGGCCCTAATTTTAGTGAAATGTTGGCCACCATAGGAAGCCAGTTGTCCACACACTTCTACTAATCAGGCATCTAGCACCTATTTTTTATAGCAACATCCATACACTAACTGAGACAAGAAGAACAATTGAGAATCTACATAAATATACCACGAATTTAACAGAGAATATCATAACAGTGTGTGACTCTCCAAATGTGCAGCGACCGCAATGATCCGAATTAGTTCATTTTTAGCCATAAAAATTAAAACTAGTCACCTAAGAGAAGGGTCATATGTTGAAATTGTGTACATGGACTGGCATGCTATCATTTTCATCGATCGTGTGCTTTTCAGCTCTAATATAACCGAATTATACCGAAGTTTGCACAAGGCAAGGCAGCTTAAACTAACTGTAGGCTGACGTCAATTACTCTGACAAGAAGCTGTTTTTACCACTGGTATTTTTACGTTATAACCGTATATTTAACATCAGAAATGTTTGTTAGTACCCTTGTAAGAATTTGGCGATGTTTAAATAAAATATGATTAGGACAATGGACTCGTTGATGTACTTGAAGAGATACTGGGTGCCACAACTGTCAACAACCTTTATCACGTGTCTTGGATGTCCTTGTCAAACGTTTGTTTCTTTCTGAAATTAACTATTTTGCCAGTAGTATCTCTTGTTTCCAATAATGTGTATACATCAGCGAAATACACAGTGGCCAAGTAATTGACGTGTGGCGATGTTTGGACACTCTGTATCAAGCAGAGATCTGCGCCTGTGTAAAAGTATGGTTATTTTAAGGGGGGTTAGGACAACAATTTGTGTGACGCAAGATACACGTTCCACTGGGCATCCCAGTTTTGTTTTCATAATGTACTATGTATATACCTCAATTTACACCCAGCATTTTAGCCCGTTATCTACAATATAATTGTAGTTACCATCAAAAGACGCCTCTGTGCCTTTCAATACTGTGAATATTGTTGAAATGACTGACTTGTGCTTTTGACACCTACTGGAGTCTAACACGAATGACGTATAGGTCATGATTGCCTCAGATTATTTAGCATAGTTGGTGGGCATTATGTTATACCAAAATTCGTGAAGATTTGCAACGTGCATGTCCAATAAAATGCTGCTTAAAATAATGATTTTGTGTATTTTTTGCAAAAGAATACAACATTTTATGAAAAATTACCAAAAAATATATTTCGTTAATATTCTATATATGTTATTCCCATATCGGTAAGATACTGTGTTGGCCTGTATGCTGTGCTCAGTACCATTCATACCAGGCAAACGTCGTATGTAATATAAAGTACCGAATAAGCATGTTTAAACCAACTCAAGGCGCTGTTTAGCTTGGAGGTGTGCACAGTTTGATGACGCATATTTTAATTGTTATTGAGGCAGTGCAAATTTCCCTTTGTGGTTAATCTAGTTATATGTATGGCTTGATATAAATCAAACTTTCGTGAAGATTTGCAAGATTCAGGAGATCAATTAGAAATACGCCCGTTTTATCACAAAAACTGCCAAAATGTGATTTGAGCGACGGGTGATGGTTTTTCGGCTGTATTTGGAAGCTGGTGTAGGCCAGAATATCGTGCAGCTATTGCATACTGTTAGTATTACATCTAAAAGAAGTTTTAAAAGTAATTAATAAGCCAGTTATTATGTGATATGCATGGAAAATAAAGTGATAATTTTGGTGGCGTGAAAGTTAAAAAGTACATTCCAAGCATGTTCTATGATACTGAGTACCACGAAAGCTTGTGTAAAAAGTGTATATGTGTCAGGGCGTGGAGTTTCTTTTAAATCTACATCATGTGCAACAATATTGACATATTTCCAGTAGGATGAATTTCGCCTTAGTTATATCATTTATATTTTTGTAAGCGATATCTATAAATGCGTGTTTCATAACCCCAATACTAACGTGGGTGTTTCTGCTGTTCCAACTTGTCCTTCCTAATTATATGGCACTTTTATATATATGATACTTGGATCGCACAATAAGCAATAATGGGCAAGCAGGCAACATTTTATTCCCCCCCCCCCCAACACGGCCCTAATTTTAGTGAAATGTTGGCCACCATAGGAAGCCAGTTGTCCACACACTTCTACTAATCAGGCATCTAGCACCTATTTTTTATAGCAACATCCATACACTAACTGAGACAAGAAGAACAATTGAGAATCTACATAAATATACCACGAATGTAACAGAGAATATCATAACAGTGTGTGACTCTCCAAATGTGCAGCGACCGCAATGATCCGAATTAGTTCATTTTTAGCCATAAAAATTAAAACTAGTCACCTAAGAGAAGGGTCATATGTTGAAATTGTGTACATGGACTGGCATGCTATCATTTTCAACGATCGTGTGCTTTTCAGCTCTAATATAACCGAATTATACCGAAGTTTGCACAAGGCAAGGCAGCTTAAACTAACTGTAGGCTGACGTCAATTACTCTGACAAGAAGCTGTTTTTACCACTGGTATTTTTACGTTATATCCGTATATTTAACATCAGAAATGTTTGTTAGTACCCTTGTAAGAATTTGGCGATGTTTAAATAAAATATGATTAGGACAATGGACTCGTTGATGTACTTGGAGAGATACTGGGTGCCACAACTGTCAACAACCTTTATCACGTGTCTTGGATGTCCTTGTCAAACGTTTGTTTCTTTCTGAAATTAACTATTTTGCCAGTAGTATCTCTTGTTTCCAATAATGTGTATACATCAGCGAAATACACAGTGGCCAAGTAATTGACGTGTGGCGATGTTTGGACACTCTGTATCAAGCAGAGATCTGCGCCTGTGTAAAAGTATGGTTATTTTAAGGGGGGTTAGGACAACAATTTGTGTGACGCAAGATACACGTTCCACTGGGCATCCCAGTTTTGTTTTCATAATGTACTATGTATATACCTCAATTTACACCCAGCATTTTAGCCCGTTATCTACAATATAATTGTAGTTACCATCAAAAGACGCCCCTTTCAATACTGTGAATATTGTTGAAATGCCTGACTTGTGCTTTTGACACCTACTGGTGTCGCACACGAATGACGTATAGGTCATGATTGCCTCAGATTATTTAGCATAGTTGGTGGGCATTATGTTATACCAAAATTCGTGAAGATTTGCAACGTGCATGTCCAATAAAATGCTGCTTAAAATAATGATTTTGTGTATTTTTTGCAAAAGAATACAACATTTTATGAAAAATTACCAAAAAATATATTTCGTTAATATTCTATATATTTTATTCCCATATCGGTAAGATACTGTGTTGGCCTGTATGCTGTGCTCAGTACCATTCATACCAGGCAAACGTCGTATGTAATATAAAGTACCGAATAAGCATGTTTAAACCAACTCAAGGCGCTGTTTAGCTTGGAGGTGTGCACAGTTTGATGACGCATATTTTAATTGTTATTGAGGCAGTGCAAATTTCCCTTTGTGGTTAATCTAGTTATATGTATGGCTTGATATAAATCAAACTTTCGTGAAGATTTGCAAGATTCAGGAGATCTATTTGGGGTAAGACCACATTAAGGATTCGTCCGCCGAAAGAGTGCCCTTGAAAATACCGTTTTGGTGTCATGTGTGAATTTTGTTCGAGCACTTTGGCATGGCACATGTCAGTCCAGTGAATACTAAATGTACTACTACATTAGATCTTTCACGAGGTAGCAATAAACATACGCTAGTCGCTCGCATATTCGCACAATGGCTATTTTGCAGAACGCACCAATATTTCAAAATCCGTCACCAGATTGGGGCGAAATTGAAGGGTGTCAGGTTTGGGTGGATTTTTCTGAAAACTGAGGTATGAGAATTTTACGAGTTTTCCACAGCACTTGTGTCAATGGAGGTTAAATATGCTGTGACATTTTCAAGAAAAGTGTTCATCAAATTTAGCAGGAAATGAAGGAAACGTTATAATGGCCGCCTATGTAAAATGTAAATGTGGTCTTACCCCAAATTAGAAATACGCCCGTTTTATCACAAAAACTGCCAAAATGTGATTTGAGCGACGGGTGATGGTTTTTCGGCTGTATTTGGAAGCTGGTGTAGGCCAGAATATCGTGCAGCTATTGCATACTGTTAGTATTACATCTAAAAGAAGTTTTAAAAGTAATTAATAAGCCAGTTATTATGTGATATGCATGGAAAATAAAGTGATAATTTTGGTGGCGTGAAAGTTAAAAAGTACATTCCAAGCATGTTCTATGATACTGAGTACCACGAAAGCTTGTGTAAAAAGTGTATATGTGTCAGGGCGTGGAGTTTCTTTTAAATCTACATCATGTGCAACAATATTGACATATTTCCAGTAGGATGAATTTCGCCTTAGTTATATCATTTATATTTTTGTAAGCGATATCTATAAATGCGTGTTTCATAACCCCAATACTAACGTGGGTGTTTCTGCTGTTCCAACTTGTCCTTCCTAATTATATGGCACTTTTATATATATGATACTTGGATCGCACAATAAGCAATAATGGGCAAGCAGGCAACATTTTATTCCCCCCCTCCCAACACGGCCCTAATTTTAGTGAAATGTTGGCCACCATAGGAAGCCAGTTGTCCACACACTTCTACTAATCAGGCATCTAGCACCTATTTTTTATAGCAACATCCATACACTAACTGAGACAAGAAGAACAATTGAGAATCTACATAAATATACCACGAATGTAACAGAGAATATCATAACAGTGTGTGACTCTCCAAATGTGCAGCGACCGCAATGATCCGAATTAGTTCATTTTTAGCCATAAAAATTAAAACTAGTCACCTAAGAGAAGGGTCATATGTTGAAATTGTGTACATGGACTGGCATGCTATCATTTTCAACGATCGTGTGCTTTTCAGCTCTAATATAACCGAATTATACCGAAGTTTGCACAAGGCAAGGCAGCTTAAACTAACTGTAGGCTGACGTCAATTACTCTGACAAGAAGCTGTTTTTACCACTGGTATTTTTACGTTATATCCGTATATTTAACATCAGAAATGTTTGTTAGTACCCTTGTAAGAATTTGGCGATGTTTAAATAAAATATGATTAGGACAATGGACTCGTTGATGTACTTGGAGAGATACTGGGTGCCACAACTGTCAACAACCTTTATCACGTGTCTTGGATGTCCTTGTCAAACGTTTGTTTCTTTCTGAAATTAACTATTTTGCCAGTAGTATCTCTTGTTTCCAATAATGTGTATACATCAGCGAAATACACAGTGGCCAAGTAATTGACGTGTGGCGATGTTTGGACACTCTGTATCAAGCAGAGATCTGCGCCTGTGTAAAAGTATGGTTATTTTAAGGGGGGTTAGGACAACAATTTGTGTGACGCAAGATACACGTTCCACTGGGCATCCCAGTTTTGTTTTCATAATGTACTATGTATATACCTCAATTTACACCCAGCATTTTAGCCCGTTATCTACAATATAATTGTAGTTACCATCAAAAGACGCCTCTGTGCCTTTCAATACTGTGAATATTGTTGAAATGCCTGACTTGTGCTTTTGACACCTACTGGTGTCGCACACGAATGACGTATAGGTCATGATTGCCTCAGATTATTTAGCATAGTTGGTGGGCATTATGTTATACCAAAATTCGTGAAGATTTGCAACGTGCATGTCCAATAAAATGCTGCTTAAAATAATGATTTTGTGTATTTTTTGCAAAAGAATACAACATTTTATGAAAAATTACCAAAAAATATATTTCGTTAATATTCTATATATTTTATTCCCATATCGGTAAGATACTGTGTTGGCCTGTATGCTGTGCTCAGTACCATTCATACCAGGCAAACGTCGTATGTAATATAAAGTACCGAATAAGCATGTTTAAACCAACTCAAGGCGCTGTTTAGCTTGGAGGTGTGCACAGTTTGATGACGCATATTTTAATTGTTATTGAGGCAGTGCAAATTTCCCTTTGTGGTTAATCTAGTTATATGTATGGCTTGATATAAATCAAACTTTCGTGAAGATTTGCAAGATTCAGGAGATCTATTTGGGGTAAGACCACATTAAGGATTCGTCCGCCGAAAGAGTGCCCTTGAAAATACCGTTTTGGTGTCATGTGTGAATTTTGTTCGAGCACTTTGGCATGGCACATGTCAGT
The DNA here is from genome assembly GCA_963995525.1 of Escarpia spicata. Classification (NCBI taxonomy): domain Eukaryota; kingdom Metazoa; phylum Annelida; class Polychaeta; order Sabellida; family Siboglinidae; genus Escarpia; species Escarpia spicata. The sequence continues at coordinate 69,976,856 of OZ023205.1, read as the reverse complement.
CCAGTGAATACTAAATGTACTACTACATTAGATCTTTCACGAGGTAGCAATAAACATACGCTAGTCGCTCGCATATTCGCACAATGGCTATTTTGCAGAACGCACCAATATTTCAAAATCCGTCACCAGATTGGGGCGAAATTGAAGGGTGTCAGGTTTGGGTGGATTTTTCTGAAAACTGAGGTATGAGAATTTTACGAGTTTTCCACAGCACTTGTGTCAATGGAGGTTAAATATGCTGTGACATTTTCAAGAAAAGTGTTCATCAAATTTAGCAGGAAATGAAGGAAACGTTATAATGGCCGCCTATGTAAAATGTAAATGTGGTCTTACCCCAAATTAGAAATACGCCCGTTTTATCACAAAAACTGCCAAAATGTGATTTGAGCGACGGGTGATGGTTTTTCGGCTGTATTTGGAAGCTGGTGTAGGCCAGAATATCGTGCAGCTATTGCATACTGTTAGTATTACATCTAAAAGAAGTTTTAAAAGTAATTAATAAGCCAGTTATTATGTGATATGCATGGAAAATAAAGTGATAATTTTGGTGGCGTGAAAGTTAAAAAGTACATTCCAAGCATGTTCTATGATACTGAGTACCACGAAAGCTTGTGTAAAAAGTGTATATGTGTCAGGGCGTGGAGTTTCTTTTAAATCTACATCATGTGCAACAATATTGACATATTTCCAGTAGGATGAATTTCGCCTTAGTTATATCATTTATATTTTTGTAAGCGATATCTATAAATGCGTGTTTCATAACCCCAATACTAACGTGGGTGTTTCTGCTGTTCCAACTTGTCCTTCCTAATTATATGGCACTTTTATATATATGATACTTGGATCGCACAATAAGCAATAATGGGCAAGCAGGCAACATTTTATTCCCCCCCCCCAACACGGCCCTAATTTTAGTGAAATGTTGGCCACCATAGGAAGCCAGTTGTCCACACACTTCTACTAATCAGGCATCTAGCACCTATTTTTTATAGCAACATCCATACACTAACTGAGACAAGAAGAACAATTGAGAATCTACATAAATATACCACGAATGTAACAGAGAATATCATAACAGTGTGTGACTCTCCAAATGTGCAGCGACCGCAATGATCCGAATTAGTTCATTTTTAGCCATAAAAATTAAAACTAGTCACCTAAGAGAAGGGTCATATGTTGAAATTGTGTACATGGACTGGCATGCTATCATTTTCAACGATCGTGTGCTTTTCAGCTCTAATATAACCGAATTATACCGAAGTTTGCACAAGGCAAGGCAGCTTAAACTAACTGTAGGCTGACGTCAATTACTCTGACAAGAAGCTGTTTTTACCACTGGTATTTTTACGTTATATCCGTATATTTAACATCAGAAATGTTTGTTAGTACCCTTGTAAGAATTTGGCGATGTTTAAATAAAATATGATTAGGACAATGGACTCGTTGATGTACTTGGAGAGATACTGGGTGCCACAACTGTCAACAACCTTTATCACGTGTCTTGGATGTCCTTGTCAAACGTTTGTTTCTTTCTGAAATTAACTATTTTGCCAGTAGTATCTCTTGTTTCCAATAATGTGTATACATCAGCGAAATACACAGTGGCCAAGTAATTGACGTGTGGCGATGTTTGGACACTCTGTATCAAGCAGAGATCTGCGCCTGTGTAAAAGTATGGTTATTTTAAGGGGGGTTAGGACAACAATTTGTGTGACGCAAGATACACGTTCCACTGGGCATCCCAGTTTTGTTTTCATAATGTACTATGTATATACCTCAATTTACACCCAGCATTTTAGCCCGTTATCTACAATATAATTGTAGTTACCATCAAAAGACGCCTCTGTGCCTTTCAATACTGTGAATATTGTTGAAATGCCTGACTTGTGCTTTTGACACCTACTGGTGTCGCACACGAATGACGTATAGGTCATGATTGCCTCAGATTATTTAGCATAGTTGGTGGGCATTATGTTATACCAAAATCCGTGAAGATTTGCAACGTGCATGTCCAATAAAATGCTGCTTAAAATAATGATTTTGTGTATTTTTTGCAAAAGAATACAACATTTTATGAAAAATTACCACAAAATATATTTCGTTAATATTCTATATATTTTATTCCCATATCGGTAAGATACTGTGTTGGCCTGTATGCTGTGCTCAGTACCATTCATACCAGGCAAACGTCGTATGTAATATAAAGTACCGAATAAGCATGTTTAAACCAACTCAAGGCGCTGTTTAGCTTGGAGGTGTGCACAGTTTGATGACGCATATTTTAATTGTTATTGAGGCAGTGCAAATTTCCCTTTGTGGTTAATCTAGTTATATGTATGGCTTGATATAAATCAAACTTTCGTGAAGATTTGCAAGATTCAGGAGATCTATTTGGGGTAAGACCACATTAAGGATTCGTCCGCCGAAAGAGTGCCCTTGAAAATACCGTTTTGGTGTCATGTGTGAATTTTGTTCGAGCACTTTGGCATGGCACATGTCAGTCCAGTGAATACTAAATGTACTACTACATTAGATCTTTCACGAGGTAGCAATAAACATACGCTAGTCGCTCGCATATTCGCACAATGGCTATTTTGCAGAACGCACCAATATTTCAAAATCCGTCACTAGATTGGGGCGAAATTGAAGGGTGTCAGGTTTGGGTGGATTTTTCTGAAAACTGAGGTATGAGAATTTTACGAGTTTTCCACAGCACTTGTGTCAATGGAGGTTAAATATGCTGTGAAATTTTCAAGAAAAGTGTTCATCAAATTTAGCAGGAAATGAAGGAAACGTTATAATGGCCGCCTATGTAAAATGTAAATGTGGTCTTACCCCAAATTAGAAATACGCCCGTTTTATCACAAAAACTGCCAAAATGTGATTTGAGCGACGGGTGATGGTTTTTCGGCTGTATTTGGAAGCTGGTGTAGGCCAGAATATCGTGCAGCTATTGCATACTGTTAGTATTACATCTAAAAGAAGTTTTAAAAGTAATTAATAAGCCAGTTATTATGTGATATGCATGGAAAATAAAGTGATAATTTTGGTGGCGTGAAAGTTAAAAAGTACATTCCAAGCATGTTCTATGATACTGAGTACCACGAAAGCTTGTGTAAAAAGTGTATATGTGTCAGGGCGTGGAGTTTCTTTTAAATCTACATCATGTGCAACAATATTGACATATTTCCAGTAGGATGAATTTCGCCTTAGTTATATCATTTATATTTTTGTAAGCGATATCTATAAATGCGTGTTTCATAACCCCAATACTAACGTGGGTGTTTCTGCTGTTCCAACTTGTCCTTCCTAATTATATGGCACTTTTATATATATGATACTTGGATCGCACAATAAGCAATAATGGGCAAGCAGGCAACATTTTATTCCCCCCCCCCAACACGGCCCTAATTTTAGTGAAATGTTGGCCACCATAGGAAGCCAGTTGTCCACACACTTCTACTAATCAGGCATCTAGCACCTATTTTTTATAGCAACATCCATACACTAACTGAGACAAGAAGAACAATTGAGAATCTACATAAATATACCACGAATGTAACAGAGAATATCATAACAGTGTGTGACTCTCCAAATGTGCAGCGACCGCAATGATCCGAATTAGTTCATTTTTAGCCATAAAAATTAAAACTAGTCACCTAAGAGAAGGGTCATATGTTGAAATTGTGTACATGGACTGGCATGCTATCATTTTCAACGATCGTGTGCTTTTCAGCTCTAATATAACCGAATTATACCGAAGTTTGCACAAGGCAAGGCAGCTTAAACTAACTGTAGGCTGACGTCAATTACTCTGACAAGAAGCTGTTTTTACCACTGGTATTTTTACGTTATATCCGTATATTTAACATCAGAAATGTTTGTTAGTACCCTTGTAAGAATTTGGCGATGTTTAAATAAAATATGATTAGGACAATGGACACGTTGATGTACTTGGAGAGATACTGGGTGCCACAACTGTCAACAACCTTTATCACGTGTCTTGGATGTCCTTGTCAAACGTTTGTTTCTTTCTGAAATTAACTATTTTGCCAGTAGTATCTCTTGTTTCCAATAATGTGTATACATCAGCGAAATACACAGTGGCCAAGTAATTGACGTGTGGCGATGTTTGGACACTCTGTATCAAGCAGAGATCTGCGCCTGTGTAAAAGTATGGTTATTTTAAGGGGGGTTAGGACAACAATTTGTGTGACGCAAGATACACGTTCCACTGGGCATCCCAGTTTTGTTTTCATAATGTACTATGTATATACCTCAATTTACACCCAGCATTTTAGCCCGTTATCTACAATATAATTGTAGTTACCATCAAAAGACGCCTCTGTGCCTTTCAATACTGTGAATATTGTTGAAATGCCTGACTTGTGCTTTTGACACCTACTGGTGTCGCACACGAATGACGTATAGGTCATGATTGCCTCAGATTATTTAGCATAGTTGGTGGGCATTATGTTATACCAAAATTCGTGAAGATTTGCAACGTGCATGTCCAATAAAATGCTGCTTAAAATAATGATTTTGTGTATTTTTTGCAAAAGAATACAACATTTTATGAAAAATTACCAAAAAATATATTTCGTTAATATTCTATATATTTTATTCCCATATCGGTAAGATACTGTGTTGGCCTGTATGCTGTGCTCAGTACCATTCATACCAGGCAAACGTCGTATGTAATATAAAGTACCGAATAAGCATGTTTAAACCAACTCAAGGCGCTGTTTAGCTTGGAGGTGTGCACAGTTTGATGACGCATATTTTAATTGTTATTGAGGCAGTGCAAATTTCCCTTTGTGGTTAATCTAGTTATATGTATGGCTTGATATAAATCAAACTTTCGTGAAGATTTGCAAGATTCAGGAGATCTATTTGGGGTAAGACCACATTAAGGATTCGTCCGCCGAAAGAGTGCCCTTGAAAATACCGTTTTGGTGTCATGTGTGAATTTTGTTCGAGCACTTTGGCATGGCACATGTCAGTCCAGTGAATACTAAATGTACTACTACATTAGATCTTTCACGAGGTAGCAATAAACATACGCTAGTCGCTCGCATATTCGCACAATGGCTATTTTGCAGAACGCACCAATATTTCAAAATCCGTCACTAGATTGGGGCGAAATTGAAGGGTGTCAGGTTTGGGTGGATTTTTCTGAAAACTGAGGTATGAGAATTTTACGAGTTTTCCACAGCACTTGTGTCAATGGAGGTTAAATATGCTGTGAAATTTTCAAGAAAAGTGTTCATCAAATTTAGCAGGAAATGAAGGAAACGTTATAATGGCCGCCTATGTAAAATGTAAATGTGGTCTTACCCCAAATTAGAAATACGCCCGTTTTATCACAAAAACTGCCAAAATGTGATTTGAGCGACGGGTGATGGTTTTTCGGCTGTATTTGGAAGCTGGTGTAGGCCAGAATATCGTGCAGCTATTGCATACTGTTAGTATTACATCTAAAAGAAGTTTTAAAAGTAATTAATAAGCCAGTTATTATGTGATATGCATGGAAAATAAAGTTATAATTTTGGTGGCGTGAAAGTTAAAAAGTACATTCCAAGCATGTTCTATGATACTGAGTACCACGAAAGCTTGTGTAAAAAGTGTATATGTGTCAGGGCGTGGAGTTTCTTTTAAATCTACATCATGTGCAACAATATTGACATATTTCCAGTAGGATGAATTTCGCCTTAGTTATATCATTTATATTTTTGTAAGCGATATCTATAAATGCGTGTTTCATAACCCCAATACTAACGTGGGTGTTTCTGCTGTTCCAACTTGTCCTTCCTAATTATATGGCACTTTTATATATATGATACTTGGATCGCACAATAAGCAATAATGGGCAAGCAGGCAACATTTTATTCCCCCCCCCCAACACGGCCCTAATTTTAGTGAAATGTTGGCCACCATAGGAAGCCAGTTGTCCACACACTTCTACTAATCAGGCATCTAGCACCTATTTTTTATAGCAACATCCATACACTAACTGAGACAAGAAGAACAATTGAGAATCTACATAAATATACCACGAATGTAACAGAGAATATCATAACAGTGTGTGACTCTCCAAATGTGCAGCGACCGCAATGATCCGAATTAGTTCATTTTTAGCCATAAAAATTAAAACTAGTCACCTAAGAGAAGGGTCATATGTTGAAATTGTGTACATGGACTGGCATGCTATCATTTTCAACGATCGTGTGCTTTTCAGCTCTAATATAACCGAATTATACCGAAGTTTGCACAAGGCAAGGCAGCTTAAACTAACTGTAGGCTGACGTCAATTACTCTGACAAGAAGCTGTTTTTACCACTGGTATTTTTACGTTATATCCGTATATTTAACATCAGAAATGTTTGTTAGTACCCTTGTAAGAATTTGGCGATGTTTAAATAAAATATGATTAGGACAATGGACTCGTTGATGTACTTGGAGAGATACTGGGTGCCACAACTGTCAACAACCTTTATCACGTGTCTTGGATGTCCTTGTCAAACGTTTGTTTCTTTCTGAAATTAACTATTTTGCCAGTAGTATCTCTTGTTTCCAATAATGTGTATACATCAGCGAAATACACAGTGGCCAAGTAATTGACGTGTGGCGATGTTTGGACACTCTGTATCAAGCAGAGATCTGCGCCTGTGTAAAAGTATGGTTATTTTAAGGGGGGTTAGGACAACAATTTGTGTGACGCAAGATACACGTTCCACTGGGCATCCCAGTTTTGTTTTCATAATGTACTATGTATATACCTCAATTTACACCCAGCATTTTAGCCCGTTATCTACAATATAATTGTAGTTACCATCAAAAGACGCCTCTGTGCCTTTCAATACTGTGAATATTGTTGAAATGCCTGACTTGTGCTTTTGACACCTACTGGTGTCGCACACGAATGACGTATAGGTCATGATTGCCTCAGATTATTTAGCATAGTTGGTGGGCATTATGTTATACCAAAATTCGTGAAGATTTGCAACGTGCATGTCCAATAAAATGCTGCTTAAAATAATGATTTTGTGTATTTTTTGCAAAAGAATACAACATTTTATGAAAAATTACCAAAAAATATATTTCGTTAATATTCTATATATTTTATTCCCATATCGGTAAGATACTGTGTTGGCCTGTATGCTGTGCTCAGTACCATTCATACCAGGCAAACGTCGTATGTAATATAAAGTACCGAATAAGCATGTTTAAACCAACTCAAGGCGCTGTTTAGCTTGGAGGTGTGCACAGTTTGATGACGCATATTTTAATTGTTATTGAGGCAGTGCAAATTTCCCTTTGTGGTTAATCTAGTTATATGTATGGCTTGATATAAATCAAACTTTCGTGAAGATTTGCAAGATTCAGGAGATCTATTTGGGGTAAGACCACATTAAGGATTCGTCCGCCGAAAGAGTGTCCTTGAAAATACCGTTTTGGTGTCATGTGTGAATTTTGTTCGAGCACTTTGGCATGGCACATGTCAGTCCAGTGAATACTAAATGTACTACTACATTAGATCTTTCACGAGGTAGCAATAAACATACGCTAGTCGCTCGCATATTCGCACAATGGCTATTTTGCAGAACGCACCAATATTTCAAAATCCGTCACTAGATTGGGGCGAAATTGAAGGGTGTCAGGTTTGGGTGGATTTTTCTGAAAACTGAGGTATGAGAATTTTACGAGTTTTCCACAGCACTTGTGTCAATGGAGGTTAAATATGCTGTGAAATTTTCAAGAAAAGTGTTCATCAAATTTAGCAGGAAATGAAGGAAACGTTATAATGGCCGCCTATGTAAAATGTAAATGTGGTCTTACCCCAAATTAGAAATACGCCCGTTTTATCACAAAAACTGCCAAAATGTGATTTGAGCGACGGGTGATGGTTTTTCGGCTGTATTTGGAAGCTGGTGTAGGCCAGAATATCGTGCAGCTATTGCATACTGTTAGTATTACATATAAAAGAAGTTTTAAAAGTAATTAATAAGCCAGTTATTATGTGATATGCATGGAAAATAAAGTGATAATTTTGGTGGCGTGAAAGTTAAAAAGTACATTCCAAGCATGTTCTATGATACTGAGTACCACGAAAGCTTGTGTAAAAAGTGTATATGTGTCAGGGCGTGGAGTTTCTTTTAAATCTACATCATGTGCAACAATATTGACATATTTCCAGTAGGATGAATTTCGCCTTAGTTATATCATTTATATTTTTGTAAGCGATATCTATAAATGCGTGTTTCATAACCCCAATACTAACGTGGGTGTTTCTGCTGTTCCAACTTGTCCTTCCTAATTATATGGCACTTTTATATATATGATACTTGGATCGCACAATAAGCAATAATGGGCAAGCAGGCAACATTTTATTCCCCCCCCCCCCCAACACGGCCCTAATTTTAGTGAAATGTTGGCCACCATAGGAAGCCAGTTGTCCACACACTTCTACTAATCAGGCATCTAGCACCTATTTTTTATAGCAACATCCATACACTAACTGAGACAAGAAGAACAATTGAGAATCTACATAAATATACCACGAATGTAACAGAGAATATCATAACAGTGTGTGACTCTCCAAATGTGCAGCGACCGCAATGATCCGAATTAGTTCATTTTTAGCCATAAACATTAAAACTAGTCACCTAAGAGAAGGGTCATATGTTGAAATTGTGTACATGGACTGGCATGCTATCATTTTCAACGATCGTGTGCTTTTCAGCTCTAATATAACCGAATTATACCGAAGTTTGCACAAGGCAAGGCAGCTTAAACTAACTGTAGGCTGACGTCAATTACTCTGACAAGAAGCTGTTTTTACCACTGGTATTTTTACGTTATATCCGTATATTTAACATCAGAAATGTTTGTTAGTACCCTTGTAAGAATTTGGCGATGTTTAAATAAAATATGATTAGGACAATGGACTCGTTGATGTACTTGGAGAGATACTGGGTGCCACAACTGTCAACAACCTTTATCACGTGTCTTGGATGTCCTTGTCAAACGTTTGTTTCTTTCTGAAATTAACTATTTTGCCAGTAGTATCTCTTGTTTCCAATAATGTGTATACATCAGCGAAATACACAGTGGCCAAGTAATTGACGTGTGGCGATGTTTGGACACTCTGTATCAAGCAGAGATCTGCGCCTGTGTAAAAGTATGGTTATTTTAAGGGGGGTTAGGACAACAATTTGTGTGACGCAAGATACACGTTCCACTGGGCATCCCAGTTTTGTTTTCATAATGTACTATGTATATACCTCAATTTACACCCAGCATTTTAGCCCGTTATCTACAATATAATTGTAGTTACCATCAAAAGACGCCTCTGTGCCTTTCAATACTGTGAATATTGTTGAAATGCCTGACTTGTGCTTTTGACACCTACTGGTGTCGCACACGAATGACGTATAGGTCATGATTGCCTCAGATTATTTAGCATAGTTGGTGGGCATTATGTTATACCAAAATTCGTGAAGATTTGCAACGTGCATGTCCAATAAAATGCTGCTTAAAATAATGATTTTGTGTATTTTTTGCAATAGAATACAACATTTTATGAAAAATTACCAAAAAATATATTTCGTTAATATTCTATATATTTTATTCCCATATCGGTAAGATACTGTGTTGGCCTGTATGCTGTGCTCAGTACCATTCATACCAGGCAAACGTCGTATGTAATATAAAGTACCGAATAAGCATGTTTAAACCAACTCAAGGCGCTGTTTAGCTTGGAGGTGTGCACAGTTTGATGACGCATATTTTAATTGTTATTGAGGCAGTGCAAATTTCCCTTTGTGGTTAATCTAGTTATATGTATGGCTTGATATAAATCAAACTTTCGTGAAGATTTGCAAGATTCAGGAGATCTATTTGGGGTAAGACCACATTAAGGATTCGTCCGCCGAAAGAGTGCCCTTGAAAATACCGTTTTGGTGTCATGTGTGAATTTTGTTCGAGCACTTTGGCATGGCACATGTCAGTCCAGTGAATACTAAATGTACTACTACATTAGATCTTTCACGAGGTAGCAATAAACATACGCTAGTCGCTCGCATATTCGCACAATGGCTATTTTGCAGAACGCACCAATATTTCAAAATCCGTCACTAGATTGGGGCGAAATTGAAGGGTGTCAGGTTTGGGTGGATTTTTCTGAAAACTGAGGTATGAGAATTTTACGAGTTTTCCACAGCACTTGTGTCAATGGAGGTTAAATATGCTGTGAAATTTTCAAGAAAAGTGTTCATCAAATTTAGCAGGAAATGAAGGAAACGTTATAATGGCCGCCTATGTAAAATTTAAATGTGGTCTTACCCCAAATTAGAAATACGCCCGTTTTATCACAAAAACTGCCAAAATGTGATTTGAGCGACGGGTGATGGTTTTTCGGCTGTATTTGGAAGCTGGTGTAGGCCAGAATATCGTGCAGCTATTGCATACTGTTAGTATTACATCTAAAAGAAGTTTTAAAAGTAATTAATAAGCCAGTTATTATGTGATATGCATGGAAAATAAAGTGATAATTTTGGTGGCGTGAAAGTTAAAAAGTACATTCCAAGCATGTTCTATGATACTGAGTACCACGAAAGCTTGTGTAAAAAGTGTATATGTGTCAGGGCGTGGAGTTTCTTTTAAATCTACATCATGTGCAACAATATTGACATATTTCCAGTAGGATGAATTTCGCCTTAGTTATATCATTTATATTTTTGTAAGCGATATCTATAAATGCGTGTTTCATAACCCCAATACTAACGTGGGTGTTTCTGCTGTTCCAACTTGTCCTTCCTAATTATATGGCACTTTTATATATATGATACTTGGATCGCACAATAAGCAATAATGGGCAAGCAGGCAACATTTTATTCCCCCCCCCCCCCCAACACGGCCCTAATTTTAGTGAAATGTTGGCCACCATAGGAAGCCAGTTGTCCACACACTTCTACTAATCAGGCATCTAGCACCTATTTTTTATAGCAACATCCATACACTAACTGAGACAAGAAGAACAATTGAGAATCTACATAAATATACCACGAATGTAACAGAGAATATCATAACAGTGTGTGACTCTCCAAATGTGCAGCGACCGCAATGATCCGAATTAGTTCATTTTTAGCCATACAAATTAAAACTAGTCACCTAAGAGAAGGGTCATATGTTGAAATTGTGTACATGGACTGGCATGCTATCATTTTCAACGATCGTGTGCTTTTCAGCTCTAATATAACCGAATTATACCGAAGTTTGCACAAGGCAAGGCAGCTTAAACTAACTGTAGGCTGACGTCAATTACTCTGACAAGAAGCTGTTTTTACCACTGGTATTTTTACGTTATATCCGTATATTTAACATCAGAAATGTTTGTTAGTACCCTTGTAAGAATTTGGCGATGTTTAAATAAAATATGATTAGGACAATGGACTCGTTGATGTACTTGGAGAGATACTGGGTGCCACAACTGTCAACAACCTTTATCACGTGTCTTGGATGTCCTTGTCAAACGTTTGTTTCTTTCTGAAATTAACTATTTTGCCAGTAGTATCTCTTGTTTCCAATAATGTGTATACATCAGCGAAATACACAGTGGCCAAGTAATTGACGTGTGGCGATGTTTGGACACTCTGTATCAAGCAGAGATCTGCGCCTGTGTAAAAGTATGGTTATTTTAAGGGGGGTTAGGACAACAATTTGTGTGACGCAAGATACACGTTCCACTGGGCATCCCAGTTTTGTTTTCATAATGTACTATGTATATACCTCAATTTACACCCAGCATTTTAGCCCGTTATCTACAATATAATTGTAGTTACCATCAAAAGACGCCTCTGTGCCTTTCAATACTGTGAATATTGTTGAAATGCCTGACTTGTGCTTTTGACACCTACTGGTGTCGCACACGAATGACGTATAGGTCATGATTGCCTCAGATTATTTAGCATAGTTGGTGGGCATTATGTTATACCAAAATTCGTGAAGATTTGCAACGTGCATGTCCAATAAAATGCTGCTTAAAATAATGATTTTGTGTATTTTTTGCAAAAGAATACAACATTTTATGAAAAATTACCAAAAAATATATTTCGTTAATATTCTATATATTTTATTCCCATATCGGTAAGATACTGTGTTGGCCTGTATGCTGTGCTCAGTACCATTCATACCAGGCAAACGTCGTATGTAATATAAATTACCGAATAAGCATGTTTAAACCAACTCAAGGCGCTGTTTAGCTTGGAGGTGTGCACAGTTTGATGACGCATATTTTAATTGTTATTGAGGCAGTGCAAATTTCCCTTTGTGGTTAATCTAGTTATATGTATGGCTTGATATAAATCAAACTTTCGTGAAGATTTGCAAGATTCAGGAGATCTATTTGGGGTAAGACCACATTAAGGATTCGTCCGCCGAAAGAGTGCCCTTGAAAATACCGTTTTGGTGTCATGTGTGAATTTTGTTCGAGCACTTTGGCATGGCACATGTCAGTCCAGTGAATACTAAATGTACTACTACATTAGATCTTTCACGAGGTAGCAATAAACATACGCTAGTCGCTCGCATATTCGCACAATGGCTATTTTGCAGAACGCACCAATATTTCAAAATCCGTCACCAGATTGGGGCGAAATTGAAGGGTGTCAGGTTTGGGTGGATTTTTCTGAAAACTGAGGTATGAGAATTTTACGAGTTTTCCACAGCACTTGTGTCAATGGAGGTTAAATATGCTGTGAAATTTTCAAGAAAAGAAAAAAAGTTCATCAAATTTAGCAGGAAATGAAGGAAACGTTATAATGGCCGCCTATGTAAAATTTAAATGTGGTCTTACCCCAAATTAGAAATACGCCCGTTTTATCACAAACACTGCCAAAATGTGATTTGAGCGACGGGTGATGGTTTTTCGGCTGTATTTGGAAGCTGGTGTAGGCCAGAATATCGTGCAGCTATTGCACACTGTTAGTATTACATCTAAAAGAAGTTTTAAAAGAAATTAATAAGCCAGTTATTATGTGATATGCATGGAAAATAAAGTGATAATTTTGGTGGCTTGAAAGTTAAAAAGTACATTCCAAGCATGTTCTATGATACTGAGTACCACGAAAGCTTGTGTAAAAAGTGTATATGTGTCAGGGCGTGGAGTTTCTTTTAAATCTACATCATGTGCAACAATATTGACATATTTCCAGTAGGATGAATTTCGCCTTAGTTATATCATTTATATTTTTGTAAGCGATATCTATAAATGCGTGTTTCATAACCCCAATACTAACGTGGGTGTTTCTGCTGTTCCAACTTGTCCTTCCTAATTATATGGCACTTTTATATATATGATACTTGGATCGCACAATAAGCAATAATGGGCAAGCAGGCAACATTTTATTCCCCCCCCCCCCAACACGGCCCTAATTTTAGTGAAATGTTGGCCACCATAGGAAGCCAGTTGTCCACACACTTCTACTAATCAGGCATCTAGCACCTATTTTTTATAGCAACATCCATACACTAACTGAGACAAGAAGAACAATTGAGAATCTACATAAATATACCACGAATGTAACAGAGAATATCATAACAGTGTGTGACTCTCCAAATGTGCAGCGACCGCAATGATCCGAATTAGTTCATTTTTAGCCATACAAATTAAAACTAGTCACCTAAGAGAAGGGTCATATGTTGAAATTGTGTACATGGACTGGCATGCTATCATTTTCAACGATCGTGTGCTTTTCAGCTCTAATATAACCGAATTATACCGAAGTTTGCACAAGGCAAGGCAGCTTAAACTAACTGTAGGCTGACGTCAATTACTCTGACAAGAAGCTGTTTTTACCACTGGTATTTTTACGTTATATCCGTATATTTAACATCAGAAATGTTTGTTAGTACCCTTGTAAGAATTTGGCGATGTTTAAATAAAATATGATTAGGACAATGGACTCGTTGATGTACTTGGAGAGATACTGGGTGCCACAACTGTCAACAACCTTTATCACGTGTCTTGGATGTCCTTGTCAAACGTTTGTTTCTTTCTGAAATTAACTATTTTGCCAGTAGTATCTCTTGTTTCCAATAATGTGTATACATCAGCGAAATACACAGTGGCCAAGTAATTGACGTGTGGCGATGTTTGGACACTCTGTATCAAGCAGAGATCTGCGCCTGTGTAAAAGTATGGTTATTTTAAGGGGGGTTAGGACAACAATTTGTGTGACGCAAGATACACGTTCCACTGGGCATCCCAGTTTTGTTTTCATAATGTACTATGTATATACCTCAATTTACACCCAGCATTTTAGCCCGTTATCTACAATATAATTGTAGTTACCATCAAAAGACGCCTCTGTGCCTTTCAATACTGTGAATATTGTTGAAATGCCTGACTTGTGCTTTTGACACCTACTGGTGTCGCACACGAATGACGTATAGGTCATGATTGCCTCAGATTATTTAGCATAGTTGGTGGGCATTATGTTATACCAAAATTCGTGAAGATTTGCAACGTGCATGTCCAATAAAATGCTGCTTAAAATAATGATTTTGTGTATTTTTTGCAAAAGAATACAACATTTTATGAAAAATTACCAAAAAATATATTTCGTTAATATTCTATATATTTTATTCCCATATCGGTAAGATACTGTGTTGGCCTGTATGCTGTGCTCAGTACCATTCATACCAGGCAAACGTCGTATGTAATATAAAGTACCGAATAAGCATGTTTAAACCAACTCAAGGCGCTGTTTAGCTTGGAGGTGTGCACAGTTTGATGACGCATATTTTAATTGTTATTGAGGCAGTGCAAATTTCCCTCTGTGGTTAATCTAGTTATATGTATGGCTTGATATAAATCAAACTTTCGTGAAGATTTGCAAGATTCAGGAGATCTATTTGGGGTAAGACCACATTAAGGATTCGTCCGCCGAAAGAGTGCCCTTGAAAATACCGTTTTTGTGTCATGTGTGAATTTTGTTCGAGCACTTTGGCATGGCACATGTCAGTCCAGTGAATACTAAATGTACTACTACATTAGATCTTTCACGAGGTAGCAATAAACATACGCTAGTCGCTCGCATATTCGCACAATGGCTATTTTGCAGAACGCACCAATATTTCAAAATCCGTCACCAGATTGGGGCGAAATTGAAGGGTGTCAGGTTTGGGTGGATTTTTCTGAAAACTGAGGTATGAGAATTTTACGAGTTTTCCACAGCACTTGTGTCAATGGAGGTTAAATATGCTGTGAAATTTTCAAGAAAAGTGTTCATCAAATTTAGCAGGAAATGAAGGAAACGTTATAATGGCCGCCTATGTAAAATTTAAATGTGGTCTTACCCCAAATTAGAAATACGCCCGTTTTATCACAAAAACTGCCAAAATGTGATTTGAGCGACGGGTGATGGTTTTTCGGCTGTATTTGGAAGCTGGTGTAGGCCAGAATATCGTGCAGCTATTGCATACTGTTAGTATTACATCTAAAAGAAGTTTTAAAAGTAATTAATAAGCCTGTTATTATGTGATATGCATGGAAAATAAAGTGATAATTTTGGTGGCGTGAAAGTTAAAAAGTACATTCCAAGCATGTTCTATGATACTGAGTACCACGAAAGCTTGTGTAAAAAGTGTATATGTGTCAGGGCGTGGAGTTTCTTTTAAATCTACATCATGTGCAACAATATTGACATATTTCCAGTAGGATGAATTTCGCCTTAGTTATATCATTTATATTTTTGTAAGCGATATCTATAAATGCGTGTTTCATAACCCCAATACTAACGTGGGTGTTTCTTCTGTTCCAACTTGTCCTTCCTAATTATATGGCACTTTTATATATATGATACTTGGATCGCACAATAAGCAATAATGGGCAAGCAGGCAACATTTTATTCCCCCCCCCCAACACGGCCCTAATTTTAGTGAAATGTTGGCCACCATAGGAAGCCAGTTGTCCACACACTTCTACTAATCAGGCATCTAGCACCTATTTTTTATAGCAACATCCATACACTAACTGAGACAAGAAGAACAATTGAGAATCTACATAAATATACCACGAATGTAACAGAGAATATCATAACAGTGTGTGACTCTCCAAATGTGCAGCGACCGCAATGATCCGAATTAGTTCATTTTTAGCCATAAACATTAAAACTAGTCACCTAAGAGAAGGGTCATATGTTGAAATTGTGTACATGGACTGGCATGCTATCATTTTCAACGATCGTGTGCTTTTCAGCTCTAATATAACCGAATTATACCGAAGTTTGCACAAGGCAAGGCAGCTTAAACTAACTGTAGGCTGACGTAAATTACTCTGACAAGAAGCTGTTTTTACCACTGGTATTTTTACGTTATATCCGTATATTTAACATCAGAAATGTTTGTTAGTACCCTTGTAAGAATTTGGCGATGTTTAAATAAAATATGATTAGGACAATGGACTCGTTGATGTACTTGGAGAGATACTGGGTGCCACAACTGTCAACAACCTTTATCACGTGTCTTGGATGTCCTTGTCAAACGTTTGTTTCTTTCTGAAATTAACTATTTTGCCAGTAGTATCTCTTGTTTCCAATAATGTGTATACATCAGCGAAATACACAGTGGCCAAGTAATTGACGTGTGGCGATGTTTGGACACTCTGTATCAAGCAGAGATCTGCGCCTGTGTAAAAGTATGGTTATTTTAAGGGGGGTTAGGACAACAATTTGTGTGACGCAAGATACACGTTCCACTGGGCATCCCAGTTTTGTTTTCATAATGTACTATGTATATACCTCAATTTACACCCAGCATTTTAGCCCGTTATCTACAATATAATTGTAGTTACCATCAAAAGACGCCTCTGTGCCTTTCAATACTGTGAATATTGTTGAAATGCCTGACTTGTGCTTTTGACACCTACTGGTGTCGCACACGAATGACGTATAGGTCATGATTGCCTCAGATTATTTAGCATAGTTGGTGGGCATTATGTTATACCAAAATTCGTGAAGATTTGCAACGTGCATGTCCAATAAAATGCTGCTTAAAATAATGATTTTGTGTATTTTTTGCAAAAGAATACAACATTTTATGAAAAATTACCAAAAAATATATTTCGTTAATATTCTATATATTTTATTCCCATATCGGTAAGATACTGTGTTGGCCTGTATGCTGTGCTCAGTACCATTCATACCAGGCAAACGTCGTATGTAATATAAAGTACCGAATAAGCATGTTTAAACCAACTCAAGGCGCTGTTTAGCTTGGAGGTGTGCACAGTTTGATGACGCATATTTTAATTGTTATTGAGGCAGTGCAAATTTCCCTTTGTGGTTAATCTAGTTATATGTATGGCTTGATATAAATCAAACTTTCGTGAAGATTTGCAAGATTCAGGAGATCTATTTGGGGTAAGACCACATTAAGGATTCGTCCGCCGAAAGAGTGCCCTTGAAAATACCGTTTTGGTGTCATGTGTGAATTTTGTTCGAGCACTTTGGCATGGCACATGTCAGTCCAGTGAATACTAAATGTACTACTACATTAGATCTTTCACGAGGTAGCAATAAACATACGCTAGTCGCTCGCATATTCGCACAATGGCTATTTTGCAGAACGCACCAATATTTCAAAATCCGTCACCAGATTGGGGCGAAATTGAAGGGTGTCAGGTTTGGGTGGATTTTTCTGAAAACTGAGGTATGAGAATTTTACGAGTTTTCCACAGCACTTGTGTCAATGGAGGTTAAATATGCTGTGAAATTTTCAAGAAAAGTGTTCATCAAATTTAGCAGGAAATGAAGGAAACGTTATAATGGCCGCCTATGTAAAATTTAAATGTGGTCTTACCCCAAATTAGAAATACGCCCGTTTTATCACAAAAACTGCCAAAATGTGATTTGAGCGACGGGTGATGGTTTTTCGGCTGTATTTGGAAGCTGGTGTAGGCCAGAATATCGTGCAGCTATTGCATACTGTTAGTATTACATCTAAAAGAAGTTTTAAAAGTAATTAATAAGCCAGTTATTATGTGATATGCATGGAAAATAAAGTGATAATTTTGGTGGCGTGAAAGTTAAAAAGTACATTCCAAGCATGTTCTATGATACTGAGTACCACGAAAGCTTGTGTAAAAAGTGTATATGTGTCAGGGCGTGGAGTTTCTTTTAAATCTACATCATGTGCAACAATATTGACATATTTCCAGTAGGATGAATTTCGCCTTAGTTATATCATTTATATTTTTGTAAGCGATATCTATAAATGCGTGTTTCATAACCCCAATACTAACGTGGGTGTTTCTGCTGTTCCAACTTGTCCTTCCTAATTATATGGCACTTTTATATATATGATACTTGGATCGCACAATAAGCAATAATGGGCAAGCAGGCAACATTTTATTCCCCCCCCCCCCAACACGGCCCTAATTTTAGTGAAATGTTGGCCACCATAGGAAGCCAGTTGTCCACACACTTCTACTAATCAGGCATCTAGCACCTATTTTTTATAGCAACATCCATACACTAACTGAGACAAGAAGAACAATTGAGAATCTACATAAATATACCACGAATGTAACAGAGAATATCATAACAGTGTGTGACTCTCCAAATGTGCAGCGACCGCAATGATCCGAATTAGTTCATTTTTAGCCATAAAAATTAAAACTAGTCACCTAAGAGAAGGGTCATATGTTGAAATTGTGTACATGGACTGGCATGCTATCATTTTCAACGATCGTGTGCTTTTCAGCTCTAATATAACCGAATTATACCGAAGTTTGCACAAGGCAAGGCAGCTTAAACTAACTGTAGGCTGACGTAAATTACTCTGACAAGAAGCTGTTTTTACCACTGGTATTTTTACGTTATATCCGTATATTTAACATCAGAAATGTTTGTTAGTACCCTTGTAAGAATTTGGCGATGTTTAAATAAAATATGATTAGGACAATGGACTCGTTGATGTACTTGGAGAGATACTGGGTGCCACAACTGTCAACAACCTTTATCACGTGTCTTGGATGTCCTTGTCAAACGTTTGTTTCTTTCTGAAATTAACTATTTTGCCAGTAGTATCTCTTGTTTCCAATAATGTGTATACATCAGCGAAATACACAGTGGCCAAGTAATTGACGTGTGGCGATGTTTGGACACTCTGTATCAAGCAGAGATCTGCGCCTGTGTAAAAGTATGGTTATTTTAAGGGGGGTTAGGACAACAATTTGTGTGACGCAAGATACACGTTCCACTGGGCATCCCAGTTTTGTTTTCATAATGTACTATGTATATACCTCAATTTACACCCAGCATTTTAGCCCGTTATCTACAATATAATTGTAGTTACCATCAAAAGACGCCTCTGTGCCTTTCAATACTGTGAATATTGTTGAAATGCCTGACTTGTGCTTTTGACACCTACTGGTGTCGCACACGAATGACGTATAGGTCATGATTGCCTCAGATTATTTAGCATAGTTGGTGGGCATTATGTTATACCAAAATTCGTGAAGATTTGCAACGTGCATGTCCAATAAAATGCTGCTTAAAATAATGATTTTGTGTATTTTTTGCAAAAGAATACAACATTTTATGAAAAATTACCAAAAAATATATTTCGTTAATATTCTATATATTTTATTCCCATATCGGTAAGATACTTTGTTGGCCTGTATGCTGTGCTCAGTACCATTCATACCAGGCAAACGTCGTATGTAATATAAAGTACCGAATAAGCATGTTTAAACCAACTCAAGGCGCTGTTTAGCTTGGAGGTGTGCACAGTTTGATGACGCATATTTTAATTGTTATTGAGGCAGTGCAAATTTCCCTCTGTGGTTAATCTAGTTATATGTATGGCTTGATATAAATCAAACTTTCGTGAAGATTTGCAAGATTCAGGAGATCTATTTGGGGTAAGACCACATTAAGGATTCGTCCGCCGAAAGAGTGCCCTTGAAAATACCGTTTTTGTGTCATGTGTGAATTTTGTTCGAGCACTTTGGCATGGCACATGTCAGTCCAGTGAATACTAAATGTACTACTACATTAGATCTTTCACGAGGTAGCAATAAACATACGCTAGTCGCTCGCATATTCGCACAATGGCTATTTTGCAGAACGCACCAATATTTCAAAATCCGTCACCAGATTGGGGCGAAATTGAAGGGTGTCAGGTTTGGGTGGATTTTTCTGAAAACTGAGGTATGAGAATTTTACGAGTTTTCCACAGCACTTGTGTCAATGGAGGTTAAATATGCTGTGAAATTTTCAAGAAAAGTGTTCATCAAATTTAGCAGGAAATGAAGGAAACGTTATAATGGCCGCCTATGTAAAATTTAAATGTGGTCTTACCCCAAATTAGAAATACGCCCGTTTTATCACAAAAACTGCCAAAATGTGATTTGAGCGACGGGTGATGGTTTTTCGGCTGTATTTGGAAGCTGGTGTAGGCCAGAATATCGTGCAGCTATTGCATACTGTTAGTATTACATCTAAAAGAAGTTTTAAAAGAAATTAATAAGCCAGTTATTATGTGATATGCATGGAAAATAAAGTGATAATTTTGGTGGCGTGAAAGTTAAAAAGTACATTCCAAGCATGTTCTATGATACTGAGTACCACGAAAGCTTGTGTAAAAAGTGTATATGTGTCAGGGCGTGGAGTTTCTTTTAAATCTACATCATGTGCAACAATATTGACATATTTCCAGTAGGATGAATTTCGCCTTAGTTATATCATTTATATTTTTGTAAGCGATATCTATAAATGCGTGTTTCATAACCCCAATACTAACGTGGGTGTTTCTGCTGTTCCAACTTGTCCTTCCTAATTATATGGCACTTTTATATATATGATACTTGGATCGCACAATAAGCAATAATGGGCAAGCAGGCAACATTTTATTCCCCCCCCCCCCAACACGGCCCTAATTTTAGTGAAATGTTGGCCACCATAGGAAGCCAGTTGTCCACACACTTCTACTAATCAGGCATCTAGCACCTATTTTTTATAGCAACATCCATACACTAACTGAGACAAGAAGAACAATTGAGAATCTACATAAATATACCACGAATGTAACAGAGAATATCATAACAGTGTGTGACTCTCCAAATGTGCAGCGACCGCAATGATCCGAATTAGTTCATTTTTAGCCATAAACATTAAAACTAGTCACCTAAGAGAAGGGTCATATGTTGAAATTGTGTACATGGACTGGCATGCTATCATTTTCAACGATCGTGTGCTTTTCAGCTCTAATATAACCGAATTATACCGAAGTTTGCACAAGGCAAGGCAGCTTAAACTAACTGTAGGCTGACGTAAATTACTCTGACAAGAAGCTGTTTTTACCACTGGTATTTTTACGTTATATCCGTATATTTAACATCAGAAATGTTTGTTAGTACCCTTGTAAGAATTTGGCGATGTTTAAATAAAATATGATTAGGACAATGGACTCGTTGATGTACTTGGAGAGATACTGGGTGCCACAACTGTCAACAACCTTTATCACGTGTCTTGGATGTCCTTGTCAAACGTTTGTTTCTTTCTGAAATTAACTATTTTGCCAGTAGTATCTCTTGTTTCCAATAATGTGTATACATCAGCGAAATACACAGTGGCCAAGTAATTGACGTGTGGCGATGTTTGGACACTCTGTATCAAGCAGAGATCTGCGCCTGTGTAAAAGTATGGTTATTTTAAGGGGGGTTAGGACAACAATTTGTGTGACGCAAGATACACGTTCCACTGGGCATCCCAGTTTTGTTTTCATAATGTACTATGTATATACCTCAATTTACACCCAGCATTTTAGCCCGTTATCTACAATATAATTGTAGTTACCATCAAAAGACGCCTCTGTGCCTTTCAATACTGTGAATATTGTTGAAATGCCTGACTTGTGCTTTTGACACCTACTGGTGTCGCACACGAATGACGTATAGGTCATGATTGCCTCAGATTATTTAGCATAGTTGGTGGGCATTATGTTATACCAAAATTCGTGAAGATTTGCAACGTGCATGTCCAATAAAATGCTGCTTAAAATAATGATTTTGTGTATTTTTTGCAAAAGAATACAACATTTTATGAAAAATTACCAAAAAATATATTTCGTTAATATTCTATATATTTTATTCCCATATCGGTAAGATACTGTGTTGGCCTGTATGCTGTGCTCAGTACCATTCATACCAGGCAAACGTCGTATGTAATATAAAGTACCGAATAAGCATGTTTAAACCAACTCAAGGCGCTGTTTAGCTTGGAGGTGTGCACAGTTTGATGACGCATATTTTAATTGTTATTGAGGCAGTGCAAATTTCCCTTTGTGGTTAATCTAGTTATATGTATGGCTTGATATAAATCAAACTTTCGTGAAGATTTGCAAGATTCAGGAGATCTATTTGGGGTAAGACCACATTAAGGATTCGTCCGCCGAAAGAGTGCCCTTGAAAATACCGTTTTGGTGTCATGTGTGAATTTTGTTCGAGCACTTTGGCATGGCACATGTCAGTCCAGTGAATACTAAATGTACTACTACATTAGATCTTTCACGAGGTAGCAATAAACATACGCTAGTCGCTCGCATATTCGCACAATGGCTATTTTGCAGAACGCACCAATATTTCAAAATCCGTCACCAGATTGGGGCGAAATTGAAGGGTGTCAGGTTTGGGTGGATTTTTCTGAAAACTGAGGTATGAGAATTTTACGAGTTTTCCACAGCACTTGTGTCAATGGAGGTTAAATATGCTGTGAAATTTTCAAGAAAAGTGTTCATCAAATTTAGCAGGAAATGAAGGAAACGTTATAATGGCCGCCTATGTAAAATTTAAATGTGGTCTTACCCCAAATTAGAAATACGCCCGTTTTATCACAAAAACTGCCAAAATGTGATTTGAGCGACGGGTGATGGTTTTTCGGCTGTATTTGGAAGCTGGTGTAGGCCAGAATATCGTGCAGCTATTGCATACTGTTAGCATTACATCTAAAAGAAGTTTTAAAAGTAATTAATAAGCCAGTTATTATGTGATATGCATGGAAAATAAAGTGATAATTTTGGTGGCGTGAAAGTTAAAAAGTACATTCCAAGCATGTTCTATGATACTGAGTACCACGAAAGCTTGTGTAAAAAGTGTATATGTGTCAGGGCGTGGAGTTTCTTTTAAATCTACATCATGTGCAACAATATTGACATATTTCCAGTAGGATGAATTTCGCCTTAGTTATATCATTTATATTTTTGTAAGCGATATCTATAAATGCGTGTTTCATAACCCCAATACTAACGTGGGTGTTTCTGCTGTTCCAACTTGTCCTTCCTAATTATATGGCACTTTTATATATATGATACTTGGATCGCACAATAAGCAATAATGGGCAAGCAGGCAACATTTTATTCCCCCCCCCCCCCCCAACACGGCCCTAATTTTAGTGAAATGTTGGCCACCATAGGAAGCCAGTTGTCCACACACTTCTACTAATCAGGCATCTAGCACCTATTTTTTATAGCAACATCCATACACTAACTGAGACAAGAAGAACAATTGAGAATCTACATAAATATACCACGAATGTAACAGAGAATATCATAACAGTGTGTGACTCTCCAAATGTGCAGCGACCGCAATGATCCGAATTAGTTCATTTTTAGCCATAAAAATTAAAACTAGTCACCTAAGAGAAGGGTCATATGTTGAAATTGTGTACATGGACTGGCATGCTATCATTTTCAACGATCGTGTGCTTTTCAGCTCTAATATAACCGAATTATACCGAAGTTTGCACAAGGCAAGGCAGCTTAAACTAACTGTAGGCTGACGTAAATTACTCTGACAAGAAGCTGTTTTTACCACTGGTATTTTTACGTTATATCCGTATATTTAACATCAGAAATGTTTGTTAGTACCCTTGTAAGAATTTGGCGATGTTTAAATAAAATATGATTAGGACAATGGACTCGTTGATGTACTTGGAGAGATACTGGGTGCCACAACTGTCAACAACCTTTATCACGTGTCTTGGATGTCCTTGTCAAACGTTTGTTTCTTTCTGAAATTAACTATTTTGCCAGTAGTATCTCTTGTTTCCAATAATGTGTATACATCAGCGAAATACACAGTGGCCAAGTAATTGACGTGTGGCGATGTTTGGACACTCTGTATCAAGCAGAGATCTGCGCCTGTGTAAAAGTATGGTTATTTTAAGGGGGGTTAGGACAACAATTTGTGTGACGCAAGATACACGTTCCACTGGGCATCCCAGTTTTGTTTTCATAATGTACTATGTATATACCTCAATTTACACCCAGCATTTTAGCCCGTTATCTACAATATAATTGTAGTTACCATCAAAAGACGCCTCTGTGCCTTTCAATACTGTGAATATTGTTGAAATGCCTGACTTGTGCTTTTGACACCTACTGGTGTCGCACACGAATGACGTATAGGTCATGATTGCCTCAGATTATTTAGCATAGTTGGTGGGCATTATGTTATACCAAAATTCGTGAAGATTTGCAACGTGCATGTCCAATAAAATGCTGCTTAAAATAATGATTTTGTGTATTTTTTGCAAAAGAATACAACATTTTATGAAAAATTACCAAAAAATATATTTCGTTAATATTCTATATATTTTATTCCCATATCGGTAAGATACTGTGTTGGCCTGTATGCTGTGCTCAGTACCATTCATACCAGGCAAACGTCGTATGTAATATAAAGTACCGAATAAGCATGTTTAAACCAACTCAAGGCGCTGTTTAGCTTGGAGGTGTGCACAGTTTGATGACGCATATTTTAATTGTTATTGAGGCAGTGCAAATTTCCCTTTGTGGTTAATCTAGTTATATGTATGGCTTGATATAAATCAAACTTTCGTGAAGATTTGCAAGATTCAGGAGATCTATTTGGGGTAAGACCACATTAAGGATTCGTCCGCCGAAAGAGTGCCCTTGAAAATACCGTTTTGGTGTCATGTGTGAATTTTGTTCGAGCACTTTGGCATGGCACATGTCAGTCCAGTGAATACTAAATGTACTACTACATTAGATCTTTCACGAGGTAGCAATAAACATACGCTAGTCGCTCGCATATTCGCACAATGGCTATTTTGCAGAACGCACCAATATTTCAAAATCCGTCACCAGATTGGGGCGAAATTGAAGGGTGTCAGGTTTGGGTGGATTTTTCTGAAAACTGAGGTATGAGAATTTTACGAGTTTTCCACAGCACTTGTGTCAATGGAGGTTAAATATGCTGTGAAATTTTCAAGAAAAGTGTTCATTAAATTTAGCAGGAAATGAAGGAAACGTTATAATGGCCGCCTATGTAAAATTTAAATGTGGTCTTACCCCAAATTAGAAATACGCCCGTTTTATCACAAAAACTGCCAAAATGTGATTTGAGCGACGGGTGATGGTTTTTCGGCTGTATTTGGAAGCTGGTGTAGGCCAGAATATCGTGCAGCTATTGCATACTGTTAGTATTACATCTAAAAGAAGTTTTAAAAGTAATTAATAAGCCAGTTATTATGTGATATGCATGGAAAATAAAGTGATAATTTTGGTGGCGTGAAAGTTAAAAAGTACATTCCAAGCATGTTCTATGATACTGAGTACCACGAAAGCTTGTGTAAAAAGTGTATATGTGTCAGGGCGTGGAGTTTCTTTTAAATCTACATCATGTGCAACAATATTGACATATTTCCAGTAGGATGAATTTCGCCTTAGTTATATCATTTATATTTTTGTAAGCGATATCTATAAATGCGTGTTTCATAACCCCAATACTAACGTGGGTGTTTCTGCTGTTCCAACTTGTCCTTCCTAATTATATGGCACTTTTATATATATGATACTTGGATCGCACAATAAGCAATAATGGGCAAGCAGGCAACATTTTATTCCCCCCCCCCCCCCAACACGGCCCTAATTTTAGTGAAATGTTGGCCACCATAGGAAGCCAGTTGTCCACACACTTCTACTAATCAGGCATCTAGCACCTATTTTTTATAGCAACATCCATACACTAACTGAGACAAGAAGAACAATTGAGAATCTACATAAATATACCACGAATGTAACAGAGAATATCATAACAGTGTGTGACTCTCCAAATGTGCAGCGACCGCAATGATCCGAATTAGTTCATTTTTAGCCATACAAATTAAAACTAGTCACCTAAGAGAAGGGTCATATGTTGAAATTGTGTACATGGACTGGCATGCTATCATTTTCAACGATCGTGTGCTTTTCAGCTCTAATATAACCGAATTATACCGAAGTTTGCACAAGGCAAGGCAGCTTAAACTAACTGTAGGCTGACGTCAATTACTCTGACAAGAAGCTGTTTTTACCACTGGTATTTTTACGTTATATCCGTATATTTAACATCAGAAATGTTTGTTAGTACCCTTGTAAGAATTTGGCGATGTTTAAATAAAATATGATTAGGACAATGGACTCGTTGATGTACTTGGAGAGATACTGGGTGCCACAACTGTCAACAACCTTTATCACGTGTCTTGGATGTCCTTGTCAAACGTTTGTTTCTTTCTGAAATTAACTATTTTGCCAGTAGTATCTCTTGTTTCCAATAATGTGTATACATCAGCGAAATACACAGTGGCCAAGTAATTGACGTGTGGCGATGTTTGGACACTCTGTATCAAGCAGAGATCTGCGCCTGTGTAAAAGTATGGTTATTTTAAGGGGGGTTAGGACAACAATTTGTGTGACGCAAGATACACGTTCCACTGGGCATCCCAGTTTTGTTTTCATAATGTACTATGTATATACCTCAATTTACACCCAGCATTTTAGCCCGTTATCTACAATATAATTGTAGTTACCATCAAAAGACGCCTCTGTGCCTTTCAATACTGTGAATATTGTTGAAATGCCTGACTTGTGCTTTTGACACCTACTGGTGTCGCACACGAATGACGTATAGGTCATGATTGCCTCAGATTATTTAGCATAGTTGGTGGGCATTATGTTATACCAAAATTCGTGAAGATTTGCAACGTGCATGTCCAATAAAATGCTGCTTAAAATAATGATTTTGTGTATTTTTTGCAAAAGAATACAACATTTTATGAAAAATTACCAAAAAATATATTTCGTTAATATTCTATATATTTTATTCCCATATCGGTAAGATACTGTGTTGGCCTGTATGCTGTGCTCAGTACCATTCATACCAGGCAAACGTCGTATGTAATATAAAGTACCGAATAAGCATGTTTAAACCAACTCAAGGCGCTGTTTAGCTTGGAGGTGTGCACAGTTTGATGACGCATATTTTAATTGTTATTGAGGCAGTGCAAATTTCCCTTTGTGGTTAATCTAGTTATATGTATGGCTTGATATAAATCAAACTTTCGTGAAGATTTGCAAGATTCAGGAGATCTATTTGGGGTAAGACCACATTAAGGATTCGTCCGCCGAAAGAGTGCCCTTGAAAATACCGTTTTGGTGTCATGTGTGAATTTTGTTCGAGCACTTTGGCATGGCACATGTCAGTCCAGTGAATACTAAATGTACTACTACATTAGATCTTTCACGAGGTAGCAATAAACATACGCTAGTCGCTCGCATATTCGCACAATGGCTATTTTGCAGAACGCACCAATATTTCAAAATCCGTCACCAGATTGGGGCGAAATTGAAGGGTGTCAGGTTTGGGTGGATTTTTCTGAAAACTGAGGTATGAGAATTTTACGAGTTTTCCACAGCACTTGTGTCAATGGAGGTTAAATATGCTGTGAAATTTTCAAGAAAAGTGTTCATTAAATTTAGCAGGAAATGAAGGAAACGTTATAATGGCCGCCTATGTAAAATTTAAATGTGGTCTTACCCCAAATTAGAAATACGCCCGTTTTATCACAAAAACTGCCAAAATGTGATTTGAGCGACGGGTGATGGTTTTTCGGCTGTATTTGGAAGCTGGTGTAGGCCAGAATATCGTGCAGCTATTGCATACTGTTAGTATTACATCTAAAAGAAGTTTTAAAAGTAATTAATAAGCCAGTTATTATGTGATATGCATGGAAAATAAAGTGATAATTTTGGTGGCGTGAAAGTTAAAAAGTACATTCCAAGCATGTTCTATGATACTGAGTACCACGAAAGCTTGTGTAAAAAGTGTATATGTGTCAGGGCGTGGAGTTTCTTTTAAATCTACATCATGTGCAACAATATTGACATATTTCCAGTAGGATGAATTTCGCCTTAGTTATATCATTTATATTTTTGTAAGCGATATCTATAAATGCGTGTTTCATAACCCCAATACTAACGTGGGTGTTTCTGCTGTTCCAACTTGTCCTTCCTAATTATATGGCACTTTTATATATATGATACTTGGATCGCACAATAAGCAATAATGGGCAAGCAGGCAACATTTTATTCCCCCCCCCCCCCAACACGGCCCTAATTTTAGTGAAATGTTGGCCACCATAGGAAGCCAGTTGTCCACACACTTCTACTAATCAGGCATCTAGCACCTATTTTTTATAGCAACATCCATACACTAACTGAGACAAGAAGAACAATTGAGAATCTACATAAATATACCACGAATGTAACAGAGAATATCATAACAGTGTGTGACTCTCCAAATGTGCAGCGACCGCAATGATCCGAATTAGTTCATTTTTAGCCATACAAATTAAAACTAGTCACCTAAGAGAAGGGTCATATGTTGAAATTGTGTACATGGACTGGCATGCTATCATTTTCAACGATCGTGTGCTTTTCAGCTCTAATATAACCGAATTATACCGAAGTTTGCACAAGGCAAGGCAGCTTAAACTAACTGTAGGCTGACGTCAATTACTCTGACAAGAAGCTGTTTTTACCACTGGTATTTTTACGTTATATCCGTATATTTAACATCAGAAATGTTTGTTAGTACCCTTGTAAGAATTTGGCGATGTTTAAATAAAATATGATTAGGACAATGGACTCGTTGATGTACTTGGAGAGATACTGGGTGCCACAACTGTCAACAACCTTTATCACGTGTCTTGGATGTCCTTGTCAAACGTTTGTTTCTTTCTGAAATTAACTATTTTGCCAGTAGTATCTCTTGTTTCCAATAATGTGTATACATCAGCGAAATACACAGTGGCCAAGTAATTGACGTGTGGCGATGTTTGGACACTCTGTATCAAGCAGAGATCTGCGCCTGTGTAAAAGTATGGTTATTTTAAGGGGGGTTAGGACAACAATTTGTGTGACGCAAGATACACGTTCCACTGGGCATCCCAGTTTTGTTTTCATAATGTACTATGTATATACCTCAATTTACACCCAGCATTTTAGCCCGTTATCTACAATATAATTGTAGTTACCATCAAAAGACGCCTCTGTGCCTTTCAATACTGTGAATATTGTTGAAATGCCTGACTTGTGCTTTTGACACCTACTGGTGTCGCACACGAATGACGTATAGGTCATGATTGCCTCAGATTATTTAGCATAGTTGGTGGGCATTATGTTATACCAAAATTCGTGAAGATTTGCAACGTGCATGTCCAATAAAATGCTGCTTAAAATAATGATTTTGTGTATTTTTTGCAAAAGAATACAACATTTTATGAAAAATTACCAAAAAATATATTTCGTTAATATTCTATATATTTTATTCCCATATCGGTAAGATACTGTGTTGGCCTGTATGCTGTGCTCAGTACCATTCATACCAGGCAAACGTCGTATGTAATATAAAGTACCGAATAAGCATGTTTAAACCAACTCAAGGCGCTGTTTAGCTTGGAGGTGTGCACAGTTTGATGACGCATATTTTAATTGTTATTGAGGCAGTGCAAATTTCCCTTTGTGGTTAATCTAGTTATATGTATGGCTTGATATAAATCAAACTTTCGTGAAGATTTGCAAGATTCAGGAGATCTATTTGGGGTAAGACCACATTAAGGATTCGTCCGCCGAAAGAGTGCCCTTGAAAATACCGTTTTGGTGTCATGTGTGAATTTTGTTCGAGCACTTTGGCATGGCACATGTCAGTCCAGTGAATACTAAATGTACTACTACATTAGATCTTTCACGAGGTAGCAATAAACATACGCTAGTCGCTCGCATATTCGCACAATGGCTATTTTGCAGAACGCACCAATATTTCAAAATCCGTCACCAGATTGGGGCGAAATTGAAGGGTGTCAGGTTTGGGTGGATTTTTCTGAAAACTGAGGTATGAGAATTTTACGAGTTTTCCACAGCACTTGTGTCAATGGAGGTTAAATATGCTGTGAAATTTTCAAGAAAAGTGTTCATTAAATTTAGCAGGAAATGAAGGAAACGTTATAATGGCCGCCTATGTAAAATTTAAATGTGGTCTTACCCCAAATTAGAAATACGCCCGTTTTATCACAAAAACTGCCAAAATGTGATTTGAGCGACGGGTGATGGTTTTTCGGCTGTATTTGGAAGCTGGTGTAGGCCAGAATATCGTGCAGCTATTGCATACTGTTAGTATTACATCTAAAAGAAGTTTTAAAAGTAATTAATAAGCCAGTTATTATGTGATATGCATGGAAAATAAAGTGATAATTTTGGTGGCGTGAAAGTTAAAAAGTACATTCCAAGCATGTTCTATGATACTGAGTACCACGAAAGCTTGTGTAAAAAGTGTATATGTGTCAGGGCGTGGAGTTTCTTTTAAATCTACATCATGTGCAACAATATTGACATATTTCCAGTAGGATGAATTTCGCCTTAGTTATATCATTTATATTTTTGTAAGCGATATCTATAAATGCGTGTTTCATAACCCCAATACTAACGTGGGTGTTTCTGCTGTTCCAACTTGTCCTTCCTAATTATATGGCACTTTTATATATATGATACTTGGATCGCACAATAAGCAATAATGGGCAAGCAGGCAACATTTTATTCCCCCCCCCCCCCCCCCCAACACGGCCCTAATTTTAGTGAAATGTTGGCCACCATAGGAAGCCAGTTGTCCACACACTTCTACTAATCAGGCATCTAGCACCTATTTTTTATAGCAACATCCATACACTAACTGAGACAAGAAGAACAATTGAGAATCTACATAAATATACCACGAATGTAACAGAGAATATCATAACAGTGTGTGACTCTCCAAATGTGCAGCGACCGCAATGATCCGAATTAGTTCATTTTTAGCCATACAAATTAAAACTAGTCACCTAAGAGAAGGGTCATATGTTGAAATTGTGTACATGGACTGGCATGCTATCATTTTCAACGATCGTGTGCTTTTCAGCTCTAATATAACCGAATTATACCGAAGTTTGCACAAGGCAAGGCAGCTTAAACTAACTGTAGGCTGACGTCAATTACTCTGACAAGAAGCTGTTTTTACCACTGGTATTTTTACGTTATATCCGTATATTTAACATCAGAAATGTTTGTTAGTACCCTTGTAAGAATTTGGCGATGTTTAAATAAAATATGATTAGGACAATGGACTCGTTGATGTACTTGGAGAGATACTGGGTGCCACAACTGTCAACAACCTTTATCACGTGTCTTGGATGTCCTTGTCAAACGTTTGTTTCTTTCTGAAATTAACTATTTTGCCAGTAGTATCTCTTGTTTCCAATAATGTGTATACATCAGCGAAATACACAGTGGCCAAGTAATTGACGTGTGGCGATGTTTGGACACTCTGTATCAAGCAGAGATCTGCGCCTGTGTAAAAGTATGGTTATTTTAAGGGGGGTTAGGACAACAATTTGTGTGACGCAAGATACACGTTCCACTGGGCATCCCAGTTTTGTTTTCATAATGTACTATGTATATACCTCAATTTACACCCAGCATTTTAGCCCGTTATCTACAATATAATTGTAGTTACCATCAAAAGACGCCTCTGTGCCTTTCAATACTGTGAATATTGTTGAAATGCCTGACTTGTGCTTTTGACACCTACTGGTGTCGCACACGAATGACGTATAGGTCATGATTGCCTCAGATTATTTAGCATAGTTGGTGGGCATTATGTTATACCAAAATTCGTGAAGATTTGCAACGTGCATGTCCAATAAAATGCTGCTTAAAATAATGATTTTGTGTATTTTTTGCAAAAGAATACAACATTTTATGAAAAATTACCAAAATATATATTTCGTTAATATTCTATATATTTTATTCCCATATCGGTAAGATACTGTGTTGGCCTGTATGCTGTGCTCAGTACCATTCATACCAGGCAAACGTCGTATGTAATATAAAGTACCGAATAAGCATGTTTAAACCAACTCAAGGCGCTGTTTAGCTTGGAGGTGTGCACAGTTTGATGACGCATATTTTAATTGTTATTGAGGCAGTGCAAATTTCCCTTTGTGGTTAATCTAGTTATATGTATGGCTTGATATAAATCAAACTTTCGTGAAGATTTGCAAGATTCAGGAGATCTATTTGGGGTAAGACCACATTAAGGATTCGTCCGCCGAAAGAGTGCCCTTGAAAATACCGTTTTGGTGTCATGTGTGAATTTTGTTCGAGCACTTTGGCATGGCACATGTCAGTCCAGTGAATACTAAATGTACTACTACATTAGATCTTTCACGAGGTAGCAATAAACATACGCTAGTCGCTCGCATATTCGCACAATGGCTATTTTGCAGAACGCACCAATATTTCAAAATCCGTCACCAGATTGGGGCGAAATTGAAGGGTGTCAGGTTTGGGTGGATTTTTCTGAAAACTGAGGTATGAGAATTTTACGAGTTTTCCACAGCACTTGTGTCAATGGAGGTTAAATATGCTGTGAAATTTTCAAGAAAAGTGTTCATTAAATTTAGCAGGAAATGAAGGAAACGTTATAATGGCCGCCTATGTAAAATTTAAATGTGGTCTTACCCCAAATTAGAAATACGCCCGTTTTATCACAAAAACTGCCAAAATGTGATTTGAGCGACGGGTGATGGTTTTTCGGCTGTATTTGGAAGCTGGTGTAGGCCAGAATATCGTGCAGCTATTGCATACTGTTAGTATTACATCTAAAAGAAGTTTTAAAAGTAATTAATAAGCCAGTTATTATGTGATATGCATGGAAAATAAAGTGATAATTTTGGTGGCGTGAAAGTTAAAAAGTACATTCCAAGCATGTTCTATGATACTGAGTACCACGAAAGCTTGTGTAAAAAGTGTATATGTGTCAGGGCGTGGAGTTTCTTTTAAATCTACATCATGTGCAACA
The DNA here is from genome assembly GCA_963995525.1 of Escarpia spicata. NCBI lineage: Eukaryota > Metazoa > Annelida > Polychaeta > Sabellida > Siboglinidae > Escarpia > Escarpia spicata. The sequence continues at coordinate 69,943,618 of OZ023205.1, read as the reverse complement.
ATATTGACATATTTCCAGTAGGATGAATTTCGCCTTAGTTATATCATTTATATTTTTGTAAGCGATATCTATAAATGCGTGTTTCATAACCCCAATACTAACGTGGGTGTTTCTGCTGTTCCAACTTGTCCTTCCTAATTATATGGCACTTTTATATATATGATACTTGGATCGCACAATAAGCAATAATGGGCAAGCAGGCAACATTTTATTCCCCCCCCCCCCCAACACGGCCCTAATTTTAGTGAAATGTTGGCCACCATAGGAAGCCAGTTGTCCACACACTTCTACTAATCAGGCATCTAGCACCTATTTTTTATAGCAACATCCATACACTAACTGAGACAAGAAGAACAATTGAGAATCTACATAAATATACCACGAATGTAACAGAGAATATCATAACAGTGTGTGACTCTCCAAATGTGCAGCGACCGCAATGATCCGAATTAGTTCATTTTTAGCCATACAAATTAAAACTAGTCACCTAAGAGAAGGGTCATATGTTGAAATTGTGTACATGGACTGGCATGCTATCATTTTCAACGATCGTGTGCTTTTCAGCTCTAATATAACCGAATTATACCGAAGTTTGCACAAGGCAAGGCAGCTTAAACTAACTGTAGGCTGACGTCAATTACTCTGACAAGAAGCTGTTTTTACCACTGGTATTTTTACGTTATATCCGTATATTTAACATCAGAAATGTTTGTTAGTACCCTTGTAAGAATTTGGCGATGTTTAAATAAAATATGATTAGGACAATGGACTCGTTGATGTACTTGGAGAGATACTGGGTGCCACAACTGTCAACAACCTTTATCACGTGTCTTGGATGTCCTTGTCAAACGTTTGTTTCTTTCTGAAATTAACTATTTTGCCAGTAGTATCTCTTGTTTCCAATAATGTGTATACATCAGCGAAATACACAGTGGCCAAGTAATTGACGTGTGGCGATGTTTGGACACTCTGTATCAAGCAGAGATCTGCGCCTGTGTAAAAGTATGGTTATTTTAAGGGGGGTTAGGACAACAATTTGTGTGACGCAAGATACACGTTCCACTGGGCATCCCAGTTTTGTTTTCATAATGTACTATGTATATACCTCAATTTACACCCAGCATTTTAGCCCGTTATCTACAATATAATTGTAGTTACCATCAAAAGACGCCTCTGTGCCTTTCAATACTGTGAATATTGTTGAAATGCCTGACTTGTGCTTTTGACACCTACTGGTGTCGCACACGAATGACGTATAGGTCATGATTGCCTCAGATTATTTAGCATAGTTGGTGGGCATTATGTTATACCAAAATTCGTGAAGATTTGCAACGTGCATGTCCAATAAAATGCTGCTTAAAATAATGATTTTGTGTATTTTTTGCAAAAGAATACAACATTTTATGAAAAATTACCAAAATATATATTTCGTTAATATTCTATATATTTTATTCCCATATCGGTAAGATACTGTGTTGGCCTGTATGCTGTGCTCAGTACCATTCATACCAGGCAAACGTCGTATGTAATATAAAGTACCGAATAAGCATGTTTAAACCAACTCAAGGCGCTGTTTAGCTTGGAGGTGTGCACAGTTTGATGACGCATATTTTAATTGTTATTGAGGCAGTGCAAATTTCCCTTTGTGGTTAATCTAGTTATATGTATGGCTTGATATAAATCAAACTTTCGTGAAGATTTGCAAGATTCAGGAGATCTATTTGGGGTAAGACCACATTAAGGATTCGTCCGCCGAAAGAGTGCCCTTGAAAATACCGTTTTGGTGTCATGTGTGAATTTTGTTCGAGCACTTTGGCATGGCACATGTCAGTCCAGTGAATACTAAATGTACTACTACATTAGATCTTTCACGAGGTAGCAATAAACATACGCTAGTCGCTCGCATATTCGCACAATGGCTATTTTGCAGAACGCACCAATATTTCAAAATCCGTCACCAGATTGGGGCGAAATTGAAGGGTGTCAGGTTTGGGTGGATTTTTCTGAAAACTGAGGTATGAGAATTTTACGAGTTTTCCACAGCACTTGTGTCAATGGAGGTTAAATATGCTGTGAAATTTTCAAGAAAAGTGTTCATCAAATTTAGCAGGAAATGAAGGAAACGTTATAATGGCCGCCTATGTAAAATTTAAATGTGGTCTTACCCCAAATTAGAAATACGCCCGTTTTATCACAAAAACTGCCAAAATGTGATTTGAGCGACGGGTGATGGTTTTTCGGCTGTATTTGGAAGCTGGTGTAGGCCAGAATATCGTGCAGCTATTGCATACTGTTAGTATTACATCTAAAAGAAGTTTTAAAAGTAATTAATAAGCCAGTTATTATGTGATATGCATGGAAAATAAAGTGATAATTTTGGTGGCGTGAAAGTTAAAAAGTACATTCCAAGCATGTTCTATGATACTGAGTACCACGAAAGCTTGTGTAAAAAGTGTATATGTGTCAGGGCGTGGAGTTTCTTTTAAATCTACATCATGTGCAACAATATTGACATATTTCCAGTAGGATGAATTTCGCCTTAGTTATATCATTTATATTTTTGTAAGCGATATCTATAAATGCGTGTTTCATAACCCCAATACTAACGTGGGTGTTTCTGCTGTTCCAACTTGTCCTTCCTAATTATATGGCACTTTTATATATATGATACTTGGATCGCACAATAAGCAATAATGGGCAAGCAGGCAACATTTTATTCCCCCCCCCCCCCCCCAACACGGCCCTAATTTTAGTGAAATGTTGGCCACCATAGGAAGCCAGTTGTCCACACACTTCTACTAATCAGGCATCTAGCACCTATTTTTTATAGCAACATCCATACACTAACTGAGACAAGAAGAACAATTGAGAATCTACATAAATATACCACGAATGTAACAGAGAATATCATAACAGTGTGTGACTCTCCAAATGTGCAGCGACCGCAATGATCCGAATTAGTTCATTTTTAGCCATAAAAATTAAAACTAGTCACCTAAGAGAAGGGTCATATGTTGAAATTGTGTACATGGACTGGCATGCTATCATTTTCAACGATCGTGTGCTTTTCAGCTCTAATATAACCGAATTATACCGAAGTTTGCACAAGGCAAGGCAGCTTAAACTAACTGTAGGCTGACGTAAATTACTCTGACAAGAAGCTGTTTTTACCACTGGTATTTTTACGTTATATCCGTATATTTAACATCAGAAATGTTTGTTAGTACCCTTGTAAGAATTTGGCGATGTTTAAATAAAATATGATTAGGACAATGGACTCGTTGATGTACTTGGAGAGATACTGGGTGCCACAACTGTCAACAACCTTTATCACGTGTCTTGGATGTCCTTGTCAAACGTTTGTTTCTTTCTGAAATTAACTATTTTGCCAGTAGTATCTCTTGTTTCCAATAATGTGTATACATCAGCGAAATACACAGTGGCCAAGTAATTGACGTGTGGCGATGTTTGGACACTCTGTATCAAGCAGAGATCTGCGCCTGTGTAAAAGTATGGTTATTTTAAGGGGGGTTAGGACAACAATTTGTGTGACGCAAGATACACGTTCCACTGGGCATCCCAGTTTTGTTTTCATAATGTACTATGTATATACCTCAATTTACACCCAGCATTTTAGCCCGTTATCTACAATATAATTGTAGTTACCATCAAAAGACGCCTCTGTGCCTTTCAATACTGTGAATATTGTTGAAATGCCTGACTTGTGCTTTTGACACCTACTGGTGTCGCACACGAATGACGTATAGGTCATGATTGCCTCAGATTATTTAGCATAGTTGGTGGGCATTATGTTATACCAAAATTCGTGAAGATTTGCAACGTGCATGTCCAATAAAATGCTGCTTAAAATAATGATTTTGTGTATTTTTTGCAAAAGAATACAACATTTTATGAAAAATTACCAAAATATATATTTCGTTAATATTCTATATATTTTATTCCCATATCGGTAAGATACTGTGTTGGCCTGTATGCTGTGCTCAGTACCATTCATACCAGGCAAACGTCGTATGTAATATAAAGTACCGAATAAGCATGTTTAAACCAACTCAAGGCGCTGTTTAGCTTGGAGGTGTGCACAGTTTGATGACGCATATTTTAATTGTTATTGAGGCAGTGCAAATTTCCCTTTGTGGTTAATCTAGTTATATGTATGGCTTGATATAAATCAAACTTTCGTGAAGATTTGCAAGATTCAGGAGATCTATTTGGGGTAAGACCACATTAAGGATTCGTCCGCCGAAAGAGTGCCCTTGAAAATACCGTTTTGGTGTCATGTGTGAATTTTGTTCGAGCACTTTGGCATGGCACATGTCAGTCCAGTGAATACTAAATGTACTACTACATTAGATCTTTCACGAGGTAGCAATAAACATACGCTAGTCGCTCGCATATTCGCACAATGGCTATTTTGCAGAACGCACCAATATTTCAAAATCCGTCACCAGATTGGGGCGAAATTGAAGGGTGTCAGGTTTGGGTGGATTTTTCTGAAAACTGAGGTATGAGAATTTTACGAGTTTTCCACAGCACTTGTGTCAATGGAGGTTAAATATGCTGTGAAATTTTCAAGAAAAGTGTTCATCAAATTTAGCAGGAAATGAAGGAAACGTTATAATGGCCGCCTATGTAAAATTTAAATGTGGTCTTACCCCAAATTAGAAATACGCCCGTTTTATCACAAAAACTGCCAAAATGTGATTTGAGCGACGGGTGATGGTTTTTCGGCTGTATTTGGAAGCTGGTGTAGGCCAGAATATCGTGCAGCTATTGCATACTGTTAGTATTACATCTAAAAGAAGTTTTAAAAGTAATTAATAAGCCAGTTATTATGTGATATGCATGGAAAATAAAGTGATAATTTTGGTGGCGTGAAAGTTAAAAAGTACATTCCAAGCATGTTCTATGATACTGAGTACCACGAAAGCTTGTGTAAAAAGTGTATATGTGTCAGGGCGTGGAGTTTCTTTTAAATCTACATCATGTGCAACAATATTGACATATTTCCAGTAGGATGAATTTCGCCTTAGTTATATCATTTATATTTTTGTAAGCGATATCTATAAATGCGTGTTTCATAACCCCAATACTAACGTGGGTGTTTCTGCTGTTCCAACTTGTCCTTCCTAATTATATGGCACTTTTATATATATGATACTTGGATCGCACAATAAGCAATAATGGGCAAGCAGGCAACATTTTATTCCCCCCCCCCCCCCAACACGGCCCTAATTTTAGTGAAATGTTGGCCACCATAGGAAGCCAGTTGTCCACACACTTCTACTAATCAGGCATCTAGCACCTATTTTTTATAGCAACATCCATACACTAACTGAGACAAGAAGAACAATTGAGAATCTACATAAATATACCACGAATGTAACAGAGAATATCATAACAGTGTGTGACTCTCCAAATGTGCAGCGACCGCAATGATCCGAATTAGTTCATTTTTAGCCATAAACATTAAAACTAGTCACCTAAGAGAAGGGTCATATGTTGAAATTGTGTACATGGACTGGCATGCTATCATTTTCAACGATCGTGTGCTTTTCAGCTCTAATATAACCGAATTATACCGAAGTTTGCACAAGGCAAGGCAGCTTAAACTAACTGTAGGCTGACGTAAATTACTCTGACAAGAAGCTGTTTTTACCACTGGTATTTTTACGTTATATCCGTATATTTAACATCAGAAATGTTTGTTAGTACCCTTGTAAGAATTTGGCGATGTTTAAATAAAATATGATTAGGACAATGGACTCGTTGATGTACTTGGAGAGATACTGGGTGCCACAACTGTCAACAACCTTTATCACGTGTCTTGGATGTCCTTGTCAAACGTTTGTTTCTTTCTGAAATTAACTATTTTGCCAGTAGTATCTCTTGTTTCCAATAATGTGTATACATCAGCGAAATACACAGTGGCCAAGTAATTGACGTGTGGCGATGTTTGGACACTCTGTATCAAGCAGAGATCTGCGCCTGTGTAAAAGTATGGTTATTTTAAGGGGGGTTAGGACAACAATTTGTGTGACGCAAGATACACGTTCCACTGGGCATCCCAGTTTTGTTTTCATAATGTACTATGTATATACCTCAATTTACACCCAGCATTTTAGCCCGTTATCTACAATATAATTGTAGTTACCATCAAAAGACGCCTCTGTGCCTTTCAATACTGTGAATATTGTTGAAATGCCTGACTTGTGCTTTTGACACCTACTGGTGTCGCACACGAATGACGTATAGGTCATGATTGCCTCAGATTATTTAGCATAGTTGGTGGGCATTATGTTATACCAAAATTCGTGAAGATTTGCAACGTGCATGTCCAATAAAATGCTGCTTAAAATAATGATTTTGTGTATTTTTTGCAAAAGAATACAACATTTTATGAAAAATTACCAAAATATATATTTCGTTAATATTCTATATATTTTATTCCCATATCGGTAAGATACTGTGTTGGCCTGTATGCTGTGCTCAGTACCATTCATACCAGGCAAACGTCGTATGTAATATAAAGTACCGAATAAGCATGTTTAAACCAACTCAAGGCGCTGTTTAGCTTGGAGGTGTGCACGGTTTGATGACGCATATTTTAATTGTTATTGAGGCAGTGCAAATTTCCCTTTGTGGTTAATCTAGTTATATGTATGGCTTGATATAAATCAAACTTTCGTGAAGATTTGCAAGATTCAGGAGATCTATTTGGGGTAAGACCACATTAAGGATTCGTCCGCCGAAAGAGTGCCCTTGAAAATACCGTTTTGGTGTCATGTGTGAATTTTGTTCGAGCACTTTGGCATGGCACATGTCAGTCCAGTGAATACTAAATGTACTACTACATTAGATCTTTCACGAGGTAGCAATAAACATACGCTAGTCGCTCGCATATTCGCACAATGGCTATTTTGCAGAACGCACCAATATTTCAAAATCCGTCACCAGATTGGGGCGAAATTGAAGGGTGTCAGGTTTGGGTGGATTTTTCTGAAAACTGAGGTATGAGAATTTTACGAGTTTTCCACAGCACTTGTGTCAATGGAGGTTAAATATGCTGTGAAATTTTCAAGAAAAGTGTTCATCAAATTTAGCAGGAAATGAAGGAAACGTTATAATGGCCGCCTATGTAAAATTTAAATGTGGTCTTACCCCAAATTAGAAATACGCCCGTTTTATCACAAAAACTGCCAAAATGTGATTTGAGCGACGGGTGATGGTTTTTCGGCTGTATTTGGAAGCTGGTGTAGGCCAGAATATCGTGCAGCTATTGCATACTGTTAGTATTACATCTAAAAGAAGTTTTAAAAGTAATTAATAAGCCAGTTATTATGTGATATGCATGGAAAATAAAGTGATAATTTTGGTGGCGTGAAAGTTAAAAAGTACATTCCAAGCATGTTCTATGATACTGAGTACCACGAAAGCTTGTGTAAAAAGTGTATATGTGTCAGGGCGTGGAGTTTCTTTTAAATCTACATCATGTGCAACAATATTGACATATTTCCAGTAGGATGAATTTCGCCTTAGTTATATCATTTATATTTTTGTAAGCGATATCTATAAATGCGTGTTTCATAACCCCAATACTAACGTGGGTGTTTCTGCTGTTCCAACTTGTCCTTCCTAATTATATGGCACTTTTATATATATGATACTTGGATCGCACAATAAGCAATAATGGGCAAGCAGGCAACATTTTATTCCCCCCCCCCCAACACGGCCCTAATTTTAGTGAAATGTTGGCCACCATAGGAAGCCAGTTGTCCACACACTTCTACTAATCAGGCATCTAGCACCTATTTTTTATAGCAACATCCATACACTAACTGAGACAAGAAGAACAATTGAGAATCTACATAAATATACCACGAATGTAACAGAGAATATCATAACAGTGTGTGACTCTCCAAATGTGCAGCGACCGCAATGATCCGAATTAGTTCATTTTTAGCCATAAAAATTAAAACTAGTCACCTAAGAGAAGGGTCATATGTTGAAATTGTGTACATGGACTGGCATGCTATCATTTTCAACGATCGTGTGCTTTTCAGCTCTAATATAACCGAATTATACCGAAGTTTGCACAAGGCAAGGCAGCTTAAACTAACTGTAGGCTGACGTCAATTACTCTGACAAGAAGCTGTTTTTACCACTGGTATTTTTACGTTATATCCGTATATTTAACATCAGAAATGTTTGTTAGTACCCTTGTAAGAATTTGGCGATGTTTAAATAAAATATGATTAGGACAATGGACTCGTTGATGTACTTGGAGAGATACTGGGTGCCACAACTGTCAACAACCTTTATCACGTGTCTTGGATGTCCTTGTCAAACGTTTGTTTCTTTCTGAAATTAACTATTTTGCCAGTAGTATCTCTTGTTTCCAATAATGTGTATACATCAGCGAAATACACAGTGGCCAAGTAATTGACGTGTGGCGATGTTTGGACACTCTGTATCAAGCAGAGATCTGCGCCTGTGTAAAAGTATGGTTATTTTAAGGGGGGTTAGGACAACAATTTGTGTGACGCAAGATACACGTTCCACTGGGCATCCCAGTTTTGTTTTCATAATGTACTATGTATATACCTCAATTTACACCCAGCATTTTAGCCCGTTATCTACAATATAATTATAGTTACCATCAAAAGACGCCTCTGTGCCTTTCAATACTGTGAATATTGTTGAAATGCCTGACTTGTGCTTTTGACACCTACTGGTGTCGCACACGAATGACGTATAGGTCATGATTGCCTCAGATTATTTAGCATAGTTGGTGGGCATTATGTTATACCAAAATTCGTGAAGATTTGCAACGTGCATGTCCAATAAAATGCTGCTTAAAATAATGATTTTGTGTATTTTTTGCAAAAGAATACAACATTTTATGAAAAATTACCAAAATATATATTTCGTTAATATTCTATATATTTTATTCCCATATCGGTAAGATACTGTGTTGGCCTGTATGCTGTGCTCAGTACCATTCATACCAGGCAAACGTCGTATGTAATATAAAGTACCGAATAAGCATGTTTAAACCAACTCAAGGCGCTGTTTAGCTTGGAGGTGTGCACAGTTTGATGACGCATATTTTAATTGTTATTGAGGCAGTGCAAATTTCCCTTTGTGGTTAATCTAGTTATATGTATGGCTTGATATAAATCAAACTTTCGTGAAGATTTGCAAGATTCAGGAGATCTATTTGGGGTAAGACCGCATTAAGGATTCGTCCGCCGAAAGAGTGCCCTTGAAAATACCGTTTTGGTGTCATGTGTGAATTTTGTTCGAGCACTTTGGCATGGCACATGTCAGTCCAGTGAATACTAAATGTACTACTACATTAGATCTTTCACGAGGTAGCAATAAACATACGCTAGTCGCTCGCATATTCGCACAATGGCTATTTTGCAGAACGCACCAATATTTCAAAATCCGTCACCAGATTGGGGCGAAATTGAAGGGTGTCAGGTTTGGGTGGATTTTTCTGAAAACTGAGGTATGAGAATTTTACGAGTTTTCCACAGCACTTGTGTCAATGGAGGTTAAATATGCTGTGAAATTTTCAAGAAAAGTGTTCATCAAATTTAGCAGGAAATGAAGGAAACGTTATAATGGCCGCCTATGTAAAATTTAAATGTGGTCTTACCCCAAATTAGAAATACGCCCGTTTTATCACAAAAACTGCCAAAATGTTATTTGAGCGACGGGTGATGGTTTTTCGGCTGTATTTGGAAGCTGGTGTAGGCCAGAATATCGTGCAGCTATTGCATACTGTTAGTATTACATCTAAAAGAAGTTTTAAAAGTAATTAATAAGCCAGTTATTATGTGATATGCATGGAAAATAAAGTGATAATTTTGGTGGCGTGAAAGTTAAAAAGTACATTCCAAGCATGTTCTATGATACTGAGTACCACGAAAGCTTGTGTAAAAAGTGTATATGTGTCAGGGCGTGGAGTTTCTTTTAAATCTACATCATGTGCAACAATATTGACATATTTCCAGTAGGATGAATTTCGCCTTAGTTATATCATTTATATTTTTGTAAGCGATATCTATAAATGCGTGTTTCATAACCCCAATACTAACGTGGGTGTTTCTGCTGTTCCAACTTGTCCTTCCTAATTATATGGCACTTTTATATATATGATACTTGGATCGCACAATAAGCAATAATGGGCAAGCAGGCAACATTTTATTCCCCCCCCCCCCCCCCAACACGGCCCTAATTTTAGTGAAATGTTGGCCACCATAGGAAGCCAGTTGTCCACACACTTCTACTAATCAGGCATCTAGCACCTATTTTTTATAGCAACATCCATACACTAACTGAGACAAGAAGAACAATTGAGAATCTACATAAATATACCACGAATGTAACAGAGAATATCATAACAGTGTGTGACTCTCCAAATGTGCAGCGACCGCAATGATCCGAATTAGTTCATTTTTAGCCATACAAATTAAAACTAGTCACCTAAGAGAAGGGTCATATGTTGAAATTGTGTACATGGACTGGCATGCTATCATTTTCAACGATCGTGTGCTTTTCAGCTCTAATATAACCGAATTATACCGAAGTTTGCACAAGGCAAGGCAGCTTAAACTAACTGTAGGCTGACGTCAATTACTCTGACAAGAAGCTGTTTTTACCACTGGTATTTTTACGTTATATCCGTATATTTAACATCAGAAATGTTTGTTAGTACCCTTGTAAGAATTTGGCGATGTTTAAATAAAATATGATTAGGACAATGGACTCGTTGATGTACTTGGAGAGATACTGGGTGCCACAACTGTCAACAACCTTTATCACGTGTCTTGGATGTCCTTGTCAAACGTTTGTTTCTTTCTGAAATTAACTATTTTGCCAGTAGTATCTCTTGTTTCCAATAATGTGTATACATCAGCGAAATACACAGTGGCCAAGTAATTGACGTGTGGCGATGTTTGGACACTCTGTATCAAGCAGAGATCTGCGCCTGTGTAAAAGTATGGTTATTTTAAGGGGGGTTAGGACAACAATTTGTGTGACGCAAGATACACGTTCCACTGGGCATCCCAGTTTTGTTTTCATAATGTACTATGTATATACCTCAATTTACACCCAGCATTTTAGCCCGTTATCTACAATATAATTATAGTTACCATCAAAAGACGCCTCTGTGCCTTTCAATACTGTGAATATTGTTGAAATGCCTGACTTGTGCTTTTGACACCTACTGGTGTCGCACACGAATGACGTATAGGTCATGATTGCCTCAGATTATTTAGCATAGTTGGTGGGCATTATGTTATACCAAAATTCGTGAAGATTTGCAACGTGCATGTCCAATAAAATGCTGCTTAAAATAATGATTTTGTGTATTTTTTGCAAAAGAATACAACATTTTATGAAAAATTACCAAAATATATATTTCGTTAATATTCTATATATTTTATTCCCATATCGGTAAGATACTGTGTTGGCCTGTATGCTGTGCTCAGTACCATTCATACCAGGCAAACGTCGTATGTAATATAAAGTACCGAATAAGCATGTTTAAACCAACTCAAGGCGCTGTTTAGCTTGGAGGTGTGCACAGTTTGATGACGCATATTTTAATTGTTATTGAGGCAGTGCAAATTTCCCTTTGTGGTTAATCTAGTTATATGTATGGCTTGATATAAATCAAACTTTCGTGAAGATTTGCAAGATTCAGGAGATCTATTTGGGGTAAGACCGCATTAAGGATTCGTCCGCCGAAAGAGTGCCCTTGAAAATACCGTTTTGGTGTCATGTGTGAATTTTGTTCGAGCACTTTGGCATGGCACATGTCAGTCCAGTGAATACTAAATGTACTACTACATTAGATCTTTCACGAGGTAGCAATAAACATACGCTAGTCGCTCGCATATTCGCACAATGGCTATTTTGCAGAACGCACCAATATTTCAAAATCCGTCACCAGATTGGGGCGAAATTGAAGGGTGTCAGGTTTGGGTGGATTTTTCTGAAAACTGAGGTATGAGAATTTTACGAGTTTTCCACAGCACTTGTGTCAATGGAGGTTAAATATGCTGTGAAATTTTCAAGAAAAGTGTTCATCAAATTTAGCAGGAAATGAAGGAAACGTTATAATGGCCGCCTATGTAAAATTTAAATGTGGTCTTACCCCAAATTAGAAATACGCCCGTTTTATCACAAAAACTGCCAAAATGTTATTTGAGCGACGGGTGATGGTTTTTCGGCTGTATTTGGAAGCTGGTGTAGGCCAGAATATCGTGCAGCTATTGCATACTGTTAGTATTACATCTAAAAGAAGTTTTAAAAGTAATTAATAAGCCAGTTATTATGTGATATGCATGGAAAATAAAGTGATAATTTTGGTGGCGTGAAAGTTAAAAAGTACATTCCAAGCATGTTCTATGATACTGAGTACCACGAAAGCTTGTGTAAAAAGTGTATATGTGTCAGGGCGTGGAGTTTCTTTTAAATCTACATCATGTGCAACAATATTGACATATTTCCAGTAGGATGAATTTCGCCTTAGTTATATCATTTATATTTTTGTAAGCGATATCTATAAATGCGTGTTTCATAACCCCAATACTAACGTGGGTGTTTCTGCTGTTCCAACTTGTCCTTCCTAATTATATGGCACTTTTATATATATGATACTTGGATCGCACAATAAGCAATAATGGGCAAGCAGGCAACATTTTATTCCCCCCCCCCCCCCAACACGGCCCTAATTTTAGTGAAATGTTGGCCACCATAGGAAGCCAGTTGTCCACACACTTCTACTAATCAGGCATCTAGCACCTATTTTTTATAGCAACATCCATACACTAACTGAGACAAGAAGAACAATTGAGAATCTACATAAATATACCACGAATGTAACAGAGAATATCATAACAGTGTGTGACTCTCCAAATGTGCAGCGACCGCAATGATCCGAATTAGTTCATTTTTAGCCATAAAAATTAAAACTAGTCACCTAAGAGAAGGGTCATATGTTGAAATTGTGTACATGGACTGGCATGCTATCATTTTCAACGATCGTGTGCTTTTCAGCTCTAATATAACCGAATTATACCGAAGTTTGCACAAGGCAAGGCAGCTTAAACTAACTGTAGGCTGACGTCAATTACTCTGACAAGAAGCTGTTTTTACCACTGGTATTTTTACGTTATATCCGTATATTTAACATCAGAAATGTTTGTTAGTACCCTTGTAAGAATTTGGCGATGTTTAAATAAAATATGATTAGGACAATGGACTCGTTGATGTACTTGGAGAGATACTGGGTGCCACAACTGTCAACAACCTTTATCACGTGTCTTGGATGTCCTTGTCAAACGTTTGTTTCTTTCTGAAATTAACTATTTTGCCAGTAGTATCTCTTGTTTCCAATAATGTGTATACATCAGCGAAATACACAGTGGCCAAGTAATTGACGTGTGGCGATGTTTGGACACTCTGTATCAAGCAGAGATCTGCGCCTGTGTAAAAGTATGGTTATTTTAAGGGGGGTTAGGACAACAATTTGTGTGACGCAAGATACACGTTCCACTGGGCATCCCAGTTTTGTTTTCATAATGTACTATGTATATACCTCAATTTACACCCAGCATTTTAGCCCGTTATCTACAATATAATTGTAGTTACCATCAAAAGACGCCTCTGTGCCTTTCAATACTGTAAATATTGTTGAAATGCCTGACTTGTGCTTTTGACACCTACTGGTGTCGCACACGAATGACGTATAGGTCATGATTGCCTCAGATTATTTAGCATAGTTGGTGGGCATTATGTTATACCAAAATTCGTGAAGATTTGCAACGTGCATGTCCAATAAAATGCTGCTTAAAATAATGATTTTGTGTATTTTTTGCAAAAGAATACAACATTTTATGAAAAATTACCAAAATATATATTTCGTTAATATTCTATATATTTTATTCCCATATCGGTAAGATACTGTGTTGGCCTGTATGCTGTGCTCAGTACCATTCATACCAGGCAAACGTCGTATGTAATATAAAGTACCGAATAAGCATGTTTAAACCAACTCAAGGCGCTGTTTAGCTTGGAGGTGTGCACAGTTTGATGACGCATATTTTAATTGTTATTGAGGCAGTGCAAATTTCCCTTTGTGGTTAATCTAGTTATATGTATGGCTTGATATAAATCAAACTTTCGTGAAGATTTGCAAGATTCAGGAGATCTATTTGGGGTAAGACCACATTAAGGATTCGTCCGCCGAAAGAGTGCCCTTGAAAATACCGTTTTGGTGTCATGTGTGAATTTTGTTCGAGCACTTTGGCATGGCACATGTCAGTCCAGTGAATACTAAATGTACTACTACATTAGATCTTTCACGAGGTAGCAATAAACATACGCTAGTCGCTCGCATATTCGCACAATGGCTATTTTGCAGAACGCACCAATATTTCAAAATCCGTCACCAGATTGGGGCGAAATTGAAGGGTGTCAGGTTTGGGTGGATTTTTCTGAAAACTGAGGTATGAGAATTTTACGAGTTTTCCACAGCACTTGTGTCAATGGAGGTTAAATATGCTGTGAAATTTTCAAGAAAAGTGTTCATCAAATTTAGCAGGAAATGAAGGAAACGTTATAATGGCCGCCTATGTAAAATTTAAATGTGGTCTTACCCCAAATTAGAAATACGCCCGTTTTATCACAAAAACTGCCAAAATGTGATTTGAGCGACGGGTGATGGTTTTTCGGCTGTATTTGGAAGCTGGTGTAGGCCAGAATATCGTGCAGCTATTGCATACTGTTAGTATTACATCTAAAAGAAGTTTTAAAAGTAATTAATAAGCCAGTTATTATGTGATATGCATGGAAAATAAAGTGATAATTTTGGTGGCGTGAAAGTTAAAAAGTACATTCCAAGCATGTTCTATGATACTGAGTACCACGAAAGCTTGTGTAAAAAGTGTATATGTGTCAGGGCGTGGAGTTTCTTTTAAATCTACATCATGTGCAACAATATTGACATATTTCCAGTAGGATGAATTTCGCCTTAGTTATATCATTTATATTTTTGTAAGCGATATCTATAAATGCGTGTTTCATAACCCCAATACTAACGTGGGTGTTTCTGCTGTTCCAACTTGTCCTTCCTAATTATATGGCACTTTTATATATATGATACTTGGATCGCACAATAAGCAATAATGGGCAAGCAGGCAACATTTTATTCCCCCCCCCCCCCAACACGGCCCTAATTTTAGTGAAATGTTGGCCACCATAGGAAGCCAGTTGTCCACACACTTCTACTAATCAGGCATCTAGCACCTATTTTTTATAGCAACATCCATACACTAACTGAGACAAGAAGAACAATTGAGAATCTACATAAATATACCACGAATGTAACAGAGAATATCATAACAGTGTGTTACTCTCCAAATGTGCAGCGACCGCAATGATCCGAATTAGTTCATTTTTAGCCATAAAAATTAAAACTAGTCACCTAAGAGAAGGGTCATATGTTGAAATTGTGTACATGGACTGGCATGCTATCATTTTCAACGATCGTGTGCTTTTCAGCTCTAATATAACCGAATTATACCGAAGTTTGCACAAGGCAAGGCAGCTTAAACTAACTGTAGGCTGACGTCAATTACTCTGACAAGAAGCTGTTTTTACCACTGGTATTTTTACGTTATATCCGTATATTTAACATCAGAAATGTTTGTTAGTACCCTTGTAAGAATTTGGCGATGTTTAAATAAAATATGATTAGGACAATGGACTCGTTGATGTACTTGGAGAGATACTGGGTGCCACAACTGTCAACAACCTTTATCACGTGTCTTGGATGTCCTTGTCAAACGTTTGTTTCTTTCTGAAATTAACTATTTTGCCAGTAGTATCTCTTGTTTCCAATAATGTGTATACATCAGCGAAATACACAGTGGCCAAGTAATTGACGTGTGGCGATGTTTGGACACTCTGTATCAAGCAGAGATCTGCGCCTGTGTAAAAGTATGGTTATTTTAAGGGGGGTTAGGACAACAATTTGTGTGACGCAAGATACACGTTCCACTGGGCATCCCAGTTTTGTTTTCATAATGTACTATGTATATACCTCAATTTACACCCAGCATTTTAGCCCGTTATCTACAATATAATTGTAGTTACCATCAAAAGACGCCTCTGTGCCTTTCAATACTGTAAATATTGTTGAAATGCCTGACTTGTGCTTTTGACACCTACTGGTGTCGCACACGAATGACGTATAGGTCATGATTGCCTCAGATTATTTAGCATAGTTGGTGGGCATTATGTTATACCAAAATTCGTGAAGATTTGCAACGTGCATGTCCAATAAAATGCTGCTTAAAATAATGATTTTGTGTATTTTTTGCAAAAGAATACAACATTTTATGAAAAATTACCAAAATATATATTTCGTTAATATTCTATATATTTTATTCCCATATCGGTAAGATACTGTGTTGGCCTGTATGCTGTGCTCAGTACCATTCATACCAGGCAAACGTCGTATGTAATATAAAGTACCGAATAAGCATGTTTAAACCAACTCAAGGCGCTGTTTAGCTTGGAGGTGTGCACAGTTTGATGACGCATATTTTAATTGTTATTGAGGCAGTGCAAATTTCCCTTTGTGGTTAATCTAGTTATATGTATGGCTTGATATAAATCAAACTTTCGTGAAGATTTGCAAGATTCAGGAGATCTATTTGGGGTAAGACCACATTAAGGATTCGTCCGCCGAAAGAGTGCCCTTGAAAATACCGTTTTGGTGTCATGTGTGAATTTTGTTCGAGCACTTTGGCATGGCACATGTCAGTCCAGTGAATACTAAATGTACTACTACATTAGATCTTTCACGAGGTAGCAATAAACATACGCTAGTCGCTCGCATATTCGCACAATGGCTATTTTGCAGAACGCACCAATATTTCAAAATCCGTCACCAGATTGGGGCGAAATTGAAGGGTGTCAGGTTTGGGTGGATTTTTCTGAAAACTGAGGTATGAGAATTTTACGAGTTTTCCACAGCACTTGTGTCAATGGAGGTTAAATATGCTGTGAAATTTTCAAGAAAAGTGTTCATCAAATTTAGCAGGAAATGAAGGAAACGTTATAATGGCCGCCTATGTAAAATTTAAATGTGGTCTTACCCCAAATTAGAAATACGCCCGTTTTATCACAAAAACTGCCAAAATGTGATTTGAGCGACGGGTGATGGTTTTTCGGCTGTATTTGGAAGCTGGTGTAGGCCAGAATATCGTGCAGCTATTGCATACTGTTAGTATTACATCTAAAAGAAGTTTTAAAAGTAATTAATAAGCCAGTTATTATGTGATATGCATGGAAAATAAAGTGATAATTTTGGTGGCGTGAAAGTTAAAAAGTACATTCCAAGCATGTTCTATGATACTGAGTACCACGAAAGCTTGTGTAAAAAGTGTATATGTGTCAGGGCGTGGAGTTTCTTTTAAATCTACATCATGTGCAACAATATTGACATATTTCCAGTAGGATGAATTTCGCCTTAGTTATATCATTTATATTTTTGTAAGCGATATCTATAAATGCGTGTTTCATAACCCCAATACTAACGTGGGTGTTTCTGCTGTTCCAACTTGTCCTTCCTAATTATATGGCACTTTTATATATATGATACTTGGATCGCACAATAAGCAATAATGGGCAAGCAGGCAACATTTTATTCCCCCCCCCCCCCAACACGGCCCTAATTTTAGTGAAATGTTGGCCACCATAGGAAGCCAGTTGTCCACACACTTCTACTAATCAGGCATCTAGCACCTATTTTTTATAGCAACATCCATACACTAACTGAGACAAGAAGAACAATTGAGAATCTACATAAATATACCACGAATGTAACAGAGAATATCATAACAGTGTGTTACTCTCCAAATGTGCAGCGACCGCAATGATCCGAATTAGTTCATTTTTAGCCATAAAAATTAAAACTAGTCACCTAAGAGAAGGGTCATATGTTGAAATTGTGTACATGGACTGGCATGCTATCATTTTCAACGATCGTGTGCTTTTCAGCTCTAATATAACCGAATTATACCGAAGTTTGCACAAGGCAAGGCAGCTTAAACTAACTGTAGGCTGACGTCAATTACTCTGACAAGAAGCTGTTTTTACCACTGGTATTTTTACGTTATATCCGTATATTTAACATCAGAAATGTTTGTTAGTACCCTTGTAAGAATTTGGCGATGTTTAAATAAAATATGATTAGGACAATGGACTCGTTGATGTACTTGGAGAGATACTGGGTGCCACAACTGTCAACAACCTTTATCACGTGTCTTGGATGTCCTTGTCAAACGTTTGTTTCTTTCTGAAATTAACTATTTTGCCAGTAGTATCTCTTGTTTCCAATAATGTGTATACATCAGCGAAATACACAGTGGCCAAGTAATTGACGTGTGGCGATGTTTGGACACTCTGTATCAAGCAGAGATCTGCGCCTGTGTAAAAGTATGGTTATTTTAAGGGGGGTTAGGACAACAATTTGTGTGACGCAAGATACACGTTCCACTGGGCATCCCAGTTTTGTTTTCATAATGTACTATGTATATACCTCAATTTACACCCAGCATTTTAGCCCGTTATCTACAATATAATTGTAGTTACCATCAAAAGACGCCTCTGTGCCTTTCAATACTGTAAATATTGTTGAAATGCCTGACTTGTGCTTTTGACACCTACTGGTGTCGCACACGAATGACGTATAGGTCATGATTGCCTCAGATTATTTAGCATAGTTGGTGGGCATTATGTTATACCAAAATTCGTGAAGATTTGCAACGTGCATGTCCAATAAAATGCTGCTTAAAATAATGATTTTGTGTATTTTTTGCAAAAGAATACAACATTTTATGAAAAATTACCAAAATATATATTTCGTTAATATTCTATATATTTTATTCCCATATCGGTAAGATACTGTGTTGGCCTGTATGCTGTGCTCAGTACCATTCATACCAGGCAAACGTCGTATGTAATATAAAGTACCGAATAAGCATGTTTAAACCAACTCAAGGCGCTGTTTAGCTTGGAGGTGTGCACAGTTTGATGACGCATATTTTAATTGTTATTGAGGCAGTGCAAATTTCCCTTTGTGGTTAATCTAGTTATATGTATGGCTTGATATAAATCAAACTTTCGTGAAGATTTGCAAGATTCAGGAGATCTATTTGGGGTAAGACCACATTAAGGATTCGTCCGCCGAAAGAGTGCCCTTGAAAATACCGTTTTGGTGTCATGTGTGAATTTTGTTCGAGCACTTTGGCATGGCACATGTCAGTCCAGTGAATACTAAATGTACTACTACATTAGATCTTTCACGAGGTAGCAATAAACATACGCTAGTCGCTCGCATATTCGCACAATGGCTATTTTGCAGAACGCACCAATATTTCAAAATCCGTCACCAGATTGGGGCGAAATTGAAGGGTGTCAGGTTTGGGTGGATTTTTCTGAAAACTGAGGTATGAGAATTTTACGAGTTTTCTACAGCACTTGTGTCAATGGAGGTTAAATATGCTGTGAAATTTTCAAGAAAAGTGTTCATCAAATTTAGCAGGAAATGAAGGAAACGTTATAATGGCCGCCTATGTAAAATTTAAATGTGGTCTTACCCCAAATTAGAAATACGCCCGTTTTATCACAAAAACTGCCAAAATGTGATTTGAGCGACGGGTGATGGTTTTTCGGCTGTATTTGGAAGCTGGTGTAGGCCAGAATATCGTGCAGCTATTGCATACTGTTAGTATTACATCTAAAAGAAGTTTTAAAAGTAATTAATAAGCCAGTTATTATGTGATATGCATGGAAAATAAAGTGATAATTTTGGTGGCGTGAAAGTTAAAAAGTACATTCCAAGCATGTTCTATGATACTGAGTACCACGAAAGCTTGTGTAAAAAGTGTATATGTGTCAGGGCGTGGAGTTTCTTTTAAATCTACATCATGTGCAACAATATTGACATATTTCCAGTAGGATGAATTTCGCCTTAGTTATATCATTTATATTTTTGTAAGCGATATCTATAAATGCGTGTTTCATAACCCCAATACTAACGTGGGTGTTTCTGCTGTTCCAACTTGTCCTTCCTAATTATATGGCACTTTTATATATATGATACTTGGATCGCACAATAAGCAATAATGGGCAAGCAGGCAACATTTTATTCCCCCCCCCCCCCCAACACGGCCCTAATTTTAGTGAAATGTTGGCCACCATAGGAAGCCAGTTGTCCACACACTTCTACTAATCAGGCATCTAGCACCTATTTTTTATAGCAACATCCATACACTAACTGAGACAAGAAGAACAATTGAGAATCTACATAAATATACCACGAATGTAACAGAGAATATCATAACAGTGTGTTACTCTCCAAATGTGCAGCGACCGCAATGATCCGAATTAGTTCATTTTTAGCCATAAAAATTAAAACTAGTCACCTAAGAGAAGGGTCATATGTTGAAATTGTGTACATGGACTGGCATGCTATCATTTTCAACGATCGTGTGCTTTTCAGCTCTAATATAACCGAATTATACCGAAGTTTGCACAAGGCAAGGCAGCTTAAACTAACTGTAGGCTGACGTCAATTACTCTGACAAGAAGCTGTTTTTACCACTGGTATTTTTACGTTATATCCGTATATTTAACATCAGAAATGTTTGTTAGTACCCTTGTAAGAATTTGGCGATGTTTAAATAAAATATGATTAGGACAATGGACTCGTTGATGTACTTGGAGAGATACTGGGTGCCACAACTGTCAACAACCTTTATCACGTGTCTTGGATGTCCTTGTCAAACGTTTGTTTCTTTCTGAAATTAACTATTTTGCCAGTAGTATCTCTTGTTTCCAATAATGTGTATACATCAGCGAAATACACAGTGGCCAAGTAATTGACGTGTGGCGATGTTTGGACACTCTGTATCAAGCAGAGATCTGCGCCTGTGTAAAAGTATGGTTATTTTAAGGGGGGTTAGGACAACAATTTGTGTGACGCAAGATACACGTTCCACTGGGCATCCCAGTTTTGTTTTCATAATGTACTATGTATATACCTCAATTTACACCCAGCATTTTAGCCCGTTATCTACAATATAATTGTAGTTACCATCAAAAGACGCCTCTGTGCCTTTCAATACTGTGAATATTGTTGAAATGCCTGACTTGTGCTTTTGACACCTACTGGTGTCGCACACGAATGACGTATAGGTCATGATTGCCTCAGATTATTTAGCATAGTTGGTGGGCATTATGTTATACCAAAATTCGTGAAGATTTGCAACGTGCATGTCCAATAAAATGCTGCTTAAAATAATGATTTTTATGTATTTTTTGCAAAAGAATACAACATTTTATGAAAAATTACCAAAAAATATATTTCGTTCATATTCTATATATTTTATTCCCATATCGGTAAGATACTGTGTTGGCCTGTATGCTGTGCTCAGTACCATTCATACCAGGCAAACGTCGTATGTAATATAAAGTACCGAATAAGCATGTTTAAACCAACTCAAGGCGCTGTTTAGCTTGGAGGTGTGCACAGTTTGATGACGCATATTTTAATTGTTATTGAGGCAGTGCAAATTTCCCTTTGTGGTTAATCTAGTTATATGTATGGCTTGATATAAATCAAACTTTCGTGAAGATTTGCAAGATTCAGGAGATCTATTTGGGGTAAGACCACATTAAGGATTCGTCCGCCGAAAGAGTGCCCTTGAAAATACCGTTTTGGTGTCATGTGTGAATTTTGTTCGAGCACTTTGGCATGGCACATGTCAGTCCAGTGAATACTAAATGTACTACTACATTAGATCTTTCACGAGGTAGCAATAAACATACGCTAGTCGCTCGCATATTCGCACAATGGCTATTTTGCAGAACGCACCAATATTTCAAAATCCGTCACCAGATTGGGGCGAAATTGAAGGGTGTCAGGTTTGGGTGGATTTTTCTGAAAACTGAGGTATGAGAATTTTACGAGTTTTCCACAGCACTTGTGTCAATGGAGGTTAAATATGCTGTGAAATTTTCAAGAAAAGTGTTCATCAAATTTAGCAGGAAATGAAGGAAACGTTATAATGGCCGCCTATGTAAAATTTAAATGTGGTCTTACCCCAAATTAGAAATACGCCCGTTTTATCACAAAAACTGCCAAAATGTGATTTGAGCGACGGGTGATGGTTTTTCGGCTGTATTTGGAAGCTGGTGTAGGCCAGAATATCGTGCAGCTATTGCATACTGTTAGTATTACATCTAAAAGAAGTTTTAAAAGTAATTAATAAGCCAGTTATTATGTGATATGCATGGAAAATAAAGTGATAATTTTGGTGGCGTGAAAGTTAAAAAGTACATTCCAAGCATGTTCTATGATACTGAGTACCACGAAAGCTTGTGTAAAAAGTGTATATGTGTCAGGGCGTGGAGTTTCTTTTAAATCTACATCATGTGCAACAATATTGACATATTTCCAGTAGGATGAATTTCGCCTTAGTTATATCATTTATATTTTTGTAAGCGATATCTATAAATGCGTGTTTCATAACCCCAATACTAACGTGGGTGTTTCTGCTGTTCCAACTTGTCCTTCCTAATTATATGGCACTTTTATATATATGATACTTGGATCGCACAATAAGCAATAATGGGCAAGCAGGCAACATTTTATTCCCCCCCCCCCCAACACGGCCCTAATTTTAGTGAAATGTTGGCCACCATAGGAAGCCAGTTGTCCACACACTTCTACTAATCAGGCATCTAGCACCTATTTTTTATAGCAACATCCATACACTAACTGAGACAAGAAGAACAATTGAGAATCTACATAAATATACCACGAATGTAACAGAGAATATCATAACAGTGTGTGACTCTCCAAATGTGCAGCGACCGCAATGATCCGAATTAGTTCATTTTTAGCCATAAAAATTAAAACTAGTCACCTAAGAGAAGGGTCATATGTTGAAATTGTGTACATGGACTGGCATGCTATCATTTTCAACGATCGTGTGCTTTTCAGCTCTAATATAACCGAATTATACCGAAGTTTGCACAAGGCAAGGCAGCTTAAACTAACTGTAGGCTGACGTCAATTACTCTGACAAGAAGCTGTTTTTACCACTGGTATTTTTACGTTATATCCGTATATTTAACATCAGAAATGTTTGTTAGTACCCTTGTAAGAATTTGGCGATGTTTAAATAAAATATGATTAGGACAATGGACTCGTTGATGTACTTGGAGAGATACTGGGTGCCACAACTGTCAACAACCTTTATCACGTGTCTTGGATGTCCTTGTCAAACGTTTGTTTCTTTCTGAAATTAACTATTTTGCCAGTAGTATCTCTTGTTTCCAATAATGTGTATACATCAGCGAAATACACAGTGGCCAAGTAATTGACGTGTGGCGATGTTTGGACACTCTGTATCAAGCAGAGATCTGCGCCTGTGTAAAAGTATGGTTATTTTAAGGGGGGTTAGGACAACAATTTGTGTGACGCAAGATACACGTTCCACTGGGCATCCCAGTTTTGTTTTCATAATGTACTATGTATATACCTCAATTTACACCCAGCATTTTAGCCCGTTATCTACAATATAATTGTAGTTACCATCAAAAGACGCCTCTGTGCCTTTCAATACTGTGAATATTGTTGAAATGCCTGACTTGTGCTTTTGACACCTACTGGTGTCGCACACGAATGACGTATAGGTCATGATTGCCTCAGATTATTTAGCATAGTTGGTGGGCATTATGTTATACCAAAATTCGTGAAGATTTGCAACGTGCATGTCCAATAAAATGCTGCTTAAAATAATGATTTTGTGTATTTTTTGCAAAAGAATACAACATTTTATGAAAAATTACCAAAAAATTTATTTCGTTAATATTCTATATATTTTATTCCCATATCGGTAAGATACTGTGTTGGCCTGTATGCTGTG
Source organism: Escarpia spicata (assembly GCA_963995525.1). NCBI lineage: Eukaryota > Metazoa > Annelida > Polychaeta > Sabellida > Siboglinidae > Escarpia > Escarpia spicata. Next base: position 69,919,574 of record OZ023205.1, on the reverse strand, counting down.
CTCAGTACCATTCATACCAGGCAAACGTCGTATGTAATATAAAATACCGAATAAGCATGTTTAAACCAACTCAAGGCGCTATTTAGCTTGGAGGTGTGCACAGTTTGATGACGCATATTTTAATTGTTATTGAGGCAGTGCAAATTTCCCTTTGTGGTTAATCTAGTTATATGTATGGCTTGATATAAATCAAACTTTCGTGAAGATTTGCAAGATTCAGGAGATCTATTTGGGGTAAGACCACATTAAGGATTCGTCCGCCGAAAGAGTGCCCTTGAAAATACCGTTTTGGTGTCATGTGTGAATTTTGTTCGAGCACTTTGGCATGGCACATGTCAGTCCAGTGAATACTAAATGTACTACTACATTAGATCTTTCACGAGGTAGCAATAAACATACGCTAGTCGCTCGCATATTCGCACAATGGCTATTTTGCAGAACGCACCAATATTTCAAAATCCGTCACCAGATTGGGGCGAAATTGAAGGGTGTCAGGTTTGGGTGGATTTTTCTGAAAACTGAGGTATGAGAATTTTACGAGTTTTCCACAGCACTTGTGTCAATGGAGGTTAAATATGCTGTGAAATTTTCAAGAAAAGTGTTCATCAAATTTAGCAGGAAATGAAGGAAACGTTATAATGGCCGCCTATGTAAAATTTAAATGTGGTCTTACCCCAAATTAGAAATACGCCCGTTTTATCACAAAAACTGCCAAAATGTGATTTGAGCGACGGGTGATGGTTTTTCGGCTGTATTTGGAAGCTGGTGTAGGCCAGAATATCGTGCAGCTATTGCATACTGTTAGTATTACATCTAAAAGAAGTTTTAAAAGTAATTAATAAGCCAGTTATTATGTGATATGCATGGAAAATAAAGTGATAATTTTGGTGGCGTGAAAGTTAAAAAGTACATTCCAAGCATGTTCTATGATACTGAGTACCACGAAAGCTTGTGTAAAAAGTGTATATGTGTCAGGGCGTGGAGTTTCTTTTAAATCTACATCATGTGCAACAATATTGACATATTTCCAGTAGGATGAATTTCGCCTTAGTTATATCATTTATATTTTTGTAAGCGATATCTATAAATGCGTGTTTCATAACCCCAATACTAACGTGGGTGTTTCTGCTGTTCCAACTTGTCCTTCCTAATTATATGGCACTTTTATATATATGATACTTGGATCGCACAATAAGCAATAATGGGCAAGCAGGCAACATTTTATTCCCCCCCCCCCCCAACACGGCCCTAATTTTAGTGAAATGTTGGCCACCATAGGAAGCCAGTTGTCCACACACTTCTACTAATCAGGCATCTAGCACCTATTTTTTATAGCAACATCCATACACTAACTGAGACAAGAAGAACAATTGAGAATCTACATAAATATACCACGAATGTAACAGAGAATATCATAACAGTGTGTGACTCTCCAACTGTGCAGCGACCGCAATGATCCGAATTAGTTCATTTTTAGCCATAAAAATTAAAACTAGTCACCTAAGAGAAGGGTCATATGTTGAAATTGTGTACATGGACTGGCATGCTATCATTTTCAACGATCGTGTGCTTTTCAGCTCTAATATAACCGAATTATACCGAAGTTTGCACAAGGCAAGGCAGCTTAAACTAACTGTAGGCTGACGTCAATTACTCTGACAAGAAGCTGTTTTTACCACTGGTATTTTTACGTTATATCCGTATATTTAACATCAGAAATGTTTGTTAGTACCCTTGTAAGAATTTGGCGATGTTTAAATAAAATATGATTAGGACAATGGACTCGTTGATGTACTTGGAGAGATACTGGGTGCCACAACTGTCAACAACCTTTATCACGTGTCTTGGATGTCCTTGTCAAACGTTTGTTTCTTTCTGAAATTAACTATTTTGCCAGTAGTATCTCTTGTTTCCAATAATGTGTATACATCAGCGAAATACACAGTGGCCAAGTAATTGACGTGTGGCGATGTTTGGACACTCTGTATCAAGCAGAGATCTGCGCCTGTGTAAAAGTATGGTTATTTTAAGGGGGGTTAGGACAACAATTTGTGTGACGCAAGATACACGTTCCACTGGGCATCCCAGTTTTGTTTTCATAATGTACTATGTATATACCTCAATTTACACCCAGCATTTTAGCCCGTTATCTACAATATAATTGTAGTTACCATCAAAAGACGCCTCTGTGCCTTTCAATACTGTGAATATTGTTGAAATGCCTGACTTGTGCTTTTGACACCTACTGGTGTCGCACACGAATGACGTATAGGTCATGATTGCCTCAGATTATTTAGCATAGTTGGTGGGCATTATGTTATACCAAAATTCGTGAAGATTTGCAACGTGCATGTCCAATAAAATGCTGCTTAAAATAATGATTTTGTGTATTTTTTGCAAAAGAATACAACATTTTATGAAAAATTACCAAAAAATTTATTTCGTTCATATTCTATATATTTTATTCCCATATCGGTAAGATACTGTGTTGGCCTGTATGCTGTGCTCAGTACCATTCATACCAGGCAAACGTCGTATGTAATATAAAGAACCGAATAAGCATGTTTAAACCAACTCAAGGCGCTATTTAGCTTGGAGGTGTGCACAGTTTGATGACGCATATTTTAATTGTTATTGAGGCAGTGCAAATTTCCCTTTGTGGTTAATCTAGTTATATGTATGGCTTGATATAAATCAAACTTTCGTGAAGATTTGCAAGATTCAGGAGATCTATTTGGGGTAAGACCACATTAAGGATTCGTCCGCCGAAAGAGTGCCCTTGAAAATACCGTTTTGGTGTCATGTGTGAATTTTGTTCGAGCACTTTGGCATGGCACATGTCAGTCCAGTGAATACTAAATGTACTACTACATTAGATCTTTCACGAGGTAGCAATAAACATACGCTAGTCGCTCGCATATTCGCACAATGGCTATTTTGCAGAACGCACCAATATTTCAAAATCCGTCACCAGATTGGGGCGAAATTGAAGGGTGTCAGGTTTGGGTGGATTTTTCTGAAAACTGAGGTATGAGAATTTTACGAGTTTTCCACAGCACTTGTGTCAATGGAGGTTAAATATGCTGTGAAATTTTCAAGAAAAGTGTTCATCAAATTTAGCAGGAAATGAAGGAAACGTTATAATGGCCGCCTATGTAAAATTTAAATGTGGTCTTACCCCAAATTAGAAATACGCCCGTTTTATCACAAAAACTGCCAAAATGTGATTTGAGCGACGGGTGATGGTTTTTCGGCTGTATTTGGAAGCTGGTGTAGGCCAGAATATCGTGCAGCTATTGCATACTGTTAGTATTACATCTAAAAGAAGTTTTAAAAGTAATTAATAAGCCAGTTATTATGTGATATGCATGGAAAATAAAGTGATAATTTTGGTGGCGTGAAAGTTAAAAAGTACATTCCAAGCATGTTCTATGATACTGAGTACCACGAAAGCTTGTGTAAAAAGTGTATATGTGTCAGGGCGTGGAGTTTCTTTTAAATCTACATCATGTGCAACAATATTGACATATTTCCAGTAGGATGAATTTCGCCTTAGTTATATCATTTATATTTTTGTAAGCGATATCTATAAATGCGTGTTTCATAACCCCAATACTAACGTGGGTGTTTCTGCTGTTCCAACTTGTCCTTCCTAATTATATGGCACTTTTATATATATGATACTTGGATCGCACAATAAGCAATAATGGGCAAGCAGGCAACATTTTATTCCCCCCCCCCCCCCCAACACGGCCCTAATTTTAGTGAAATGTTGGCCACCATAGGAAGCCAGTTGTCCACACACTTCTACTAATCAGGCATCTAGCACCTATTTTTTATAGCAACATCCATACACTAACTGAGACAAGAAGAACAATTGAGAATCTACATAAATATACCACGAATGTAACAGAGAATATCATAACAGTGTGTGACTCTCCAAATGTGCAGCGACCGCAATGATCCGAATTAGTTCATTTTTAGCCATAAAAATTAAAACTAGTCACCTAAGAGAAGGGTCATATGTTGAAATTGTGTACATGGACTGGCATGCTATCATTTTCAACGATCGTGTGCTTTTCAGCTCTAATATAACCGAATTATACCGAAGTTTGCACAAGGCAAGGCAGCTTAAACTAACTGTAGGCTGACGTCAATTACTCTGACAAGAAGCTGTTTTTACCACTGGTATTTTTACGTTATATCCGTATATTTAACATCAGAAATGTTTGTTAGTACCCTTGTAAGAATTTGGCGATGTTTAAATAAAATATGATTAGGACAATGGACTCGTTGATGTACTTGGAGAGATACTGGGTGCCACAACTGTCAACAACCTTTATCACGTGTCTTGGATGTCCTTGTCAAACGTTTGTTTCTTTCTGAAATTAACTATTTTGCCAGTAGTATCTCTTGTTTCCAATAATGTGTATACATCAGCGAAATACACAGTGGCCAAGTAATTGACGTGTGGCGATGTTTGGACACTCTGTATCAAGCAGAGATCTGCGCCTGTGTAAAAGTATGGTTATTTTAAGGGGGGTTAGGACAACAATTTGTGTGACGCAAGATACACGTTCCACTGGGCATCCCAGTTTTGTTTTCATAATGTACTATGTATATACCTCAATTTACACCCAGCATTTTAGCCCGTTATCTACAATATAATTGTAGTTACCATCAAAAGACGCCTCTGTGCCTTTCAATACTGTGAATATTGTTGAAATGCCTGACTTGTGCTTTTGACACCTACTGGTGTCGCACACGAATGACGTATAGGTCATGATTGCCTCAGATTATTTAGCATAGTTGGTGGGCATTATGTTATACCAAAATTCGTGAAGATTTGCAACGTGCATGTCCAATAAAATGCTGCTTAAAATAATGATTTTGTGTATTTTTTGCAAAAGAATACAACATTTTATGAAAAATTACCAAAAAATTTATTTCGTTCATATTCTATATATTTTATTCCCATATCGGTAAGATACTGTGTTGGCCTGTATGCTGTGCTCAGTACCATTCATACCAGGCAAACGTCGTATGTAATATAAAGAACCGAATAAGCATGTTTAAACCAACTCAAGGCGCTATTTAGCTTGGAGGTGTGCACAGTTTGATGACGCATATTTTAATTGTTATTGAGGCAGTGCAAATTTCCCTTTGTGGTTAATCTAGTTATATGTATGGCTTGATATAAATCAAACTTTCGTGAAGATTTGCAAGATTCAGGAGATCTATTTGGGGTAAGACCACATTAAGGATTCGTCCGCCGAAAGAGTGCCCTTGAAAATACCGTTTTGGTGTCATGTGTGAATTTTGTTCGAGCACTTTGGCATGGCACATGTCAGTCCAGTGAATACTAAATGTACTACTACATTAGATCTTTCACGAGGTAGCAATAAACATACGCTAGTCGCTCGCATATTCGCACAATGGCTATTTTGCAGAACGCACCAATATTTCAAAATCCGTCACCAGATTGGGGCGAAATTGAAGGGTGTCAGGTTTGGGTGGATTTTTCTGAAAACTGAGGTATGAGAATTTTACGAGTTTTCCACAGCACTTGTGTCAATGGAGGTTAAATATGCTGTGAAATTTTCAAGAAAAGTGTTCATCAAATTTAGCAGGAAATGAAGGAAACGTTATAATGGCCGCCTATGTAAAATTTAAATGTGGTCTTACCCCAAATTAGAAATACGCCCGTTTTATCACAAAAACTGCCAAAATGTGATTTGAGCGACGGGTGATGGTTTTTCGGCTGTATTTGGAAGCTGGTGTAGGCCAGAATATCGTGCAGCTATTGCATACTGTTAGTATTACATCTAAAAGAAGTTTTAAAAGTAATTAATAAGCCAGTTATTATGTGATATGCATGGAAAATAAAGTGATAATTTTGGTGGCGTGAAAGTTAAAAAGTACATTCCAAGCATGTTCTATGATACTGAGTACCACGAAAGCTTGTGTAAAAAGTGTATATGTGTCAGGGCGTGGAGTTTCTTTTAAATCTACATCATGTGCAACAATATTGACATATTTCCAGTAGGATGAATTTCGCCTTAGTTATATCATTTATATTTTTGTAAGCGATATCTATAAATGCGTGTTTCATAACCCCAATACTAACGTGGGTGTTTCTGCTGTTCCAACTTGTCCTTCCTAATTATATGGCACTTTTATATATATGATACTTGGATCGCACAATAAGCAATAATGGGCAAGCAGGCAACATTTTATTCCCCCCCCCCCCCCAACACGGCCCTAATTTTAGTGAAATGTTGGCCACCATAGGAAGCCAGTTGTCCACACACTTCTACTAATCAGGCATCTAGCACCTATTTTTTATAGCAACATCCATACACTAACTGAGACAAGAAGAACAATTGAGAATCTACATAAATATACCACGAATGTAACAGAGAATATCATAACAGTGTGTGACTCTCCAAATGTGCAGCGACCGCAATGATCCGAATTAGTTCATTTTTAGCCATAAAAATTAAAACTAGTCACCTAAGAGAAGGGTCATATGTTGAAATTGTGTACATGGACTGGCATGCTATCATTTTCAACGATCGTGTGCTTTTCAGCTCTAATATAACCGAATTATACCGAAGTTTGCACAAGGCAAGGCAGCTTAAACTAACTGTAGGCTGACGTCAATTACTCTGACAAGAAGCTGTTTTTACCACTGGTATTTTTACGTTATATCCGTATATTTAACATCAGAAATGTTTGTTAGTACCCTTGTAAGAATTTGGCGATGTTTAAATAAAATATGATTAGGACAATGGACTCGTTGATGTACTTGGAGAGATACTGGGTGCCACAACTGTCAACAACCTTTATCACGTGTCTTGGATGTCCTTGTCAAACGTTTGTTTCTTTCTGAAATTAACTATTTTGCCAGTAGTATCTCTTGTTTCCAATAATGTGTATACATCAGCGAAATACACAGTGGCCAAGTAATTGACGTGTGGCGATGTTTGGACACTCTGTATCAAGCAGAGATCTGCGCCTGTGTAAAAGTATGGTTATTTTAAGGGGGGTTAGGACAACAATTTGTGTGACGCAAGATACACGTTCCACTGGGCATCCCAGTTTTGTTTTCATAATGTACTATGTATATACCTCAATTTACACCCAGCATTTTAGCCCGTTATCTACAATATAATTGTAGTTACCATCAAAAGACGCCTCTGTGCCTTTCAATACTGTGAATATTGTTGAAATGCCTGACTTGTGCTTTTGACACCTACTGGTGTCGCACACGAATGACGTATAGGTCATGATTGCCTCAGATTATTTAGCATAGTTGGTGGGCATTATGTTATACCAAAATTCGTGAAGATTTGCAACGTGCATGTCCAATAAAATGCTGCTTAAAATAATGATTTTGTGTATTTTTTGCAAAAGAATACAACATTTTATGAAAAATTACCAAAAAATTTATTTCGTTCATATTCTATATATTTTATTCCCATATCGGTAAGATACTGTGTTGGCCTGTATGCTGTGCTCAGTACCATTCATACCAGGCAAACGTCGTATGTAATATAAAGAACCGAATAAGCATGTTTAAACCAACTCAAGGCGCTATTTAGCTTGGAGGTGTGCACAGTTTGATGACGCATATTTTAATTGTTATTGAGGCAGTGCAAATTTCCCTTTGTGGTTAATCTAGTTATATGTATGGCTTGATATAAATCAAACTTTCGTGAAGATTTGCAAGATTCAGGAGATCTATTTGGGGTAAGACCACATTAAGGATTCGTCCGCCGAAAGAGTGCCCTTGAAAATACCGTTTTGGTGTCATGTGTGAATTTTGTTCGAGCACTTTGGCATGGCACATGTCAGTCCAGTGAATACTAAATGTACTACTACATTAGATCTTTCACGAGGTAGCAATAAACATACGCTAGTCGCTCGCATATTCGCACAATGGCTATTTTGCAGAACGCACCAATATTTCAAAATCCGTCACCAGATTGGGGCGAAATTGAAGGGTGTCAGGTTTGGGTGGATTTTTCTGAAAACTGAGGTATGAGAATTTTACGAGTTTTCCACAGCACTTGTGTCAATGGAGGTTAAATATGCTGTGAAATTTTCAAGAAAAGTGTTCATCAAATTTAGCAGGAAATGAAGGAAACGTTATAATGGCCGCCTATGTAAAATTTAAATGTGGTCTTACCCCAAATTAGAAATACGCCCGTTTTATCACAAAAACTGCCAAAATGTGATTTGAGCGACGGGTGATGGTTTTTCGGCTGTATTTGGAAGCTGGTGTAGGCCAGAATATCGTGCAGCTATTGCATACTGTTAGTATTACATCTAAAAGAAGTTTTAAAAGTAATTAATAAGCCAGTTATTATGTGATATGCATGGAAAATAAAGTGATAATTTTGGTGGCGTGAAAGTTAAAAAGTACATTCCAAGCATGTTCTATGATACTGAGTACCACGAAAGCTTGTGTAAAAAGTGTATATGTGTCAGGGCGTGGAGTTTCTTTTAAATCTACATCATGTGCAACAATATTGACATATTTCCAGTAGGATGAATTTCGCCTTAGTTATATCATTTATATTTTTGTAAGCGATATCTATAAATGCGTGTTTCATAACCCCAATACTAACGTGGGTGTTTCTGCTGTTCCAACTTGTCCTTCCTAATTATATGGCACTTTTATATATATGATACTTGGATCGCACAATAAGCAATAATGGGCAAGCAGGCAACATTTTATTCCCCCCCCCCCCAACACGGCCCTAATTTTAGTGAAATGTTGGCCACCATAGGAAGCCAGTTGTCCACACACTTCTACTAATCAGGCATCTAGCACCTATTTTTTATAGCAACATCCATACACTAACTGAGACAAGAAGAACAATTGAGAATCTACATAAATATACCACGAATGTAACAGAGAATATCATAACAGTGTGTGACTCTCCAAATGTGCAGCGACCGCAATGATCCGAATTAGTTCATTTTTAGCCATAAAAATTAAAACTAGTCACCTAAGAGAAGGGTCATATGTTGAAATTGTGTACATGGACTGGCATGCTATCATTTTCAACGATCGTGTGCTTTTCAGCTCTAATATAACCGAATTATACCGAAGTTTGCACAAGGCAAGGCAGCTTAAACTAACTGTAGGCTGACGTCAATTACTCTGACAAGAAGCTGTTTTTACCACTGGTATTTTTACGTTATATCCGTATATTTAACATCAGAAATGTTTGTTAGTACCCTTGTAAGAATTTGGCGATGTTTAAATAAAATATGATTAGGACAATGGACTCGTTGATGTACTTGGAGAGATACTGGGTGCCACAACTGTCAACAACCTTTATCACGTGTCTTGGATGTCCTTGTCAAACGTTTGTTTCTTTCTGAAATTAACTATTTTGCCAGTAGTATCTCTTGTTTCCAATAATGTGTATACATCAGCGAAATACACAGTGGCCAAGTAATTGACGTGTGGCGATGTTTGGACACTCTGTATCAAGCAGAGATCTGCGCCTGTGTAAAAGTATGGTTATTTTAAGGGGGGTTAGGACAACAATTTGTGTGACGCAAGATACACGTTCCACTGGGCATCCCAGTTTTGTTTTCATAATGTACTATGTATATACCTCAATTTACACCCAGCATTTTAGCCCGTTATCTACAATATAATTGTAGTTACCATCAAAAGACGCCTCTGTGCCTTTCAATACTGTGAATATTGTTGAAATGCCTGACTTGTGCTTTTGACACCTACTGGTGTCGCACACGAATGACGTATAGGTCATGATTGCCTCAGATTATTTAGCATAGTTGGTGGGCATTATGTTATACCAAAATTCGTGAAGATTTGCAACGTGCATATCCAATAAAATGCTGCTTAAAATAATGATTTTGTGTATTTTTTGCAAAAGAATACAACATTTTATGAAAAATTACCAAAAAATATATTTCGTTAATATTCTATATATTTTATTCCCATATCGGTAAGATACTGTGTTGGCCTGTATGCTGTGCTCAGTACCATTCATACCAGGCAAACGTCGTATGTAATATAAAGTACCGAATAAGCATGTTTAAACCAACTCAAGGCGCTATTTAGCTTGGAGGTGTGCACAGTTTGATGACGCATATTTTAATTGTTATTGAGGCAGTGCAAATTTCCCTTTGTGGTTAATCTAGTTATATGTATGGCTTGATATAAATCAAACTTTCGTGAAGATTTGCAAGATTCAGGAGATCTATTTGGGGTAAGACCACATTAAGGATTCGTCCGCCGAAAGAGTGCCCTTGAAAATACCGTTTTGGTGTCATGTGTGAATTTTGTTCGAGCACTTTGGCATGGCACATGTCAGTCCAGTGAATACTAAATGTACTACTACATTAGATCTTTCACGAGGTAGCAATAAACATACGCTAGTCGCTCGCATATTCGCACAATGGCTATTTTGCAGAACGCACCAATATTTCAAAATCCGTCACCAGATTGGGGCGAAATTGAAGGGTGTCAGGTTTGGGTGGATTTTTCTGAAAACTGAGGTATGAGAATTTTACGAGTTTTCCACAGCACTTGTGTCAATGGAGGTTAAATATGCTGTGAAATTTTCAAGAAAAGTGTTCATCAAATTTAGCAGGAAATGAAGGAAACGTTATAATGGCCGCCTATGTAAAATTTAAATGTGGTCTTACCCCAAATTAGAAATACGCCCGTTTTATCACAAAAACTGCCAAAATGTGATTTGAGCGACGGGTGATGGTTTTTCGGCTGTATTTGGAAGCTGGTGTAGGCCAGAATATCGTGCAGCTATTGCATACTGTTAGTATTACATCTAAAAGAAGTTTTAAAAGTAATTAATAAGCCAGTTATTATGTGATATGCATGGAAAATAAAGTGATAATTTTGGTGGCGTGAAAGTTAAAAAGTACATTCCAAGCATGTTCTATGATACTGAGTACCACGAAAGCTTGTGTAAAAAGTGTATATGTGTCAGGGCGTGGAGTTTCTTTTAAATCTACATCATGTGCAACAATATTGACATATTTCCAGTAGGATGAATTTCGCCTTAGTTATATCATTTATATTTTTGTAAGCGATATCTATAAATGCGTGTTTCATAACCCCAATACTAACGTGGGTATTTCTGCTGTTCCAACTTGTCCTTCCTAATTATATGGCACTTTTATATATATGATACTTGGATCGCACAATAAGCAATAATGGGCAAGCAGGCAACATTTTATTCCCCCCCCCCCCCCCAACACGGCCCTAATTTTAGTGAAATGTTGGCCACCATAGGAAGCCAGTTGTCCACACACTTCTACTAATCAGGCATCTAGCACCTATTTTTTATAGCAACATCCATACACTAACTGAGACAAGAAGAACAATTGAGAATCTACATAAATATACCACGAATTTAACAGAGAATATCATAACAGTGTATGACTCTCCAAATGTGCAGCGACCGCAATGATCCGAATTAGTTCATTTTTAGCCATAAAAATTAAAACTAGTCACCTAAGAGAAGGGTCATATGTTGAAATTGTGTACATGGACTGGCATGCTATCATTTTCATCGATCGTGTGCTTTTCAGCTCTAATATAACCGAATTATACCGAAGTTTGCACAAGGCAAGGCAGCTTAAACTAACTGTAGGCTGACGTCAATTACTCTGACAAGAAGCTGTTTTTACCACTGGTATTTTTACGTTATAACCGTATATTTAACATCAGAAATGTTTGTTAGTACCCTTGTAAGAATTTGGCGATGTTTAAATAAAATATGATTAGGACAATGGACTCGTTGATGTACTTGAAGAGATACTGGGTGCCACAACTGTCAACAACCTTTATCACGTGTCTTGGATGTCCTTGTCAAACGTTTGTTTCTTTCTGAAATTAACTATTTTGCCAGTAGTATCTCTTGTTTCCAATAATGTGTATACATCAGCGAAATACACAGTGGCCAAGTAATTGACGTGTGGCGATGTTTGGACACTCTGTATCAAGCAGAGATCTGCGCCTGTGTAAAAGTATGGTTATTTTAAGGGGGGTTAGGACAACAATTTGTGTGACGCAAGATACACGTTCCACTGGGCATCCCAGTTTTGTTTTCATAATGTACTATGTATATACCTCAATTTACACCCAGCATTTTAGCCCGTTATCTACAATATAATTGTAGTTACCATCAAAAGACGCCTCTGTGCCTTTCAATACTGTGAATATTGTTGAAATGACTGACTTGTGCTTTTGACACCTACTGGAGTCTAACACGAATGACGTATAGGTCATGATTGCCTCAGATTATTTAGCATAGTTGGTGGGCATTATGTTATACCAAAATTCGTGAAGATTTGCAACGTGCATGTCCAATAAAATGCTGCTTAAAATAATGATTTTGTGTATTTTTTGCAAAAGAATACAACATTTTATGAAAAATTACCAAAAAATATATTTCGTTAATATTCTATATATGTTATTCCCATATCGGTAAGATACTGTGTTGGCCTGTATGCTGTGCTCAGTACCATTCATACCAGGCAAACGTCGTATGTAATATAAAGTACCGAATAAGCATGTTTAAACCAACTCAAGGCGCTGTTTAGCTTGGAGGTGTGCACAGTTTGATGACGCATATTTTAATTGTTATTGAGGCAGTGCAAATTTCCCTTTGTGGTTAATCTAGTTATATGTATGGCTTGATATAAATCAAACTTTCGTGAAGATTTGCAAGATTCAGGAGATCAATTAGAAATACGCCCGTTTTATCACAAAAACTGCCAAAATGTGATTTGAGCGACGGGTGATGGTTTTTCGGCTGTATTTGGAAGCTGGTGTAGGCCAGAATATCGTGCAGCTATTGCATACTGTTAGTATTACATCTAAAAGAAGTTTTAAAAGTAATTAATAAGCCAGTTATTATGTGATATGCATGGAAAATAAAGTGATAATTTTGGTGGCGTGAAAGTTAAAAAGTACATTCCAAGCATGTTCTATGATACTGAGTACCACGAAAGCTTGTGTAAAAAGTGTATATGTGTCAGGGCGTGGAGTTTCTTTTAAATCTACATCATGTGCAACAATATTGACATATTTCCAGTAGGATGAATTTCGCCTTAGTTATATCATTTATATTTTTGTAAGCGATATCTATAAATGCGTGTTTCATAACCCCAATACTAACGTGGGTGTTTCTGCTGTTCCAACTTGTCCTTCCTAATTATATGGCACTTTTATATATATGATACTTGGATCGCACAATAAGCAATAATGGGCAAGCAGGCAACATTTTATTCCCCCCCCCCCCCAACACGGCCCTAATTTTAGTGAAATGTTGGCCACCATAGGAAGCCAGTTGTCCACACACTTCTACTAATCAGGCATCTAGCACCTATTTTTTATAGCAACATCCATACACTAACTGAGACAAGAAGAACAATTGAGAATCTACATAAATATACCACGAATGTAACAGAGAATATCATAACAGTGTGTGACTCTCCAAATGTGCAGCGACCGCAATGATCCGAATTAGTTCATTTTTAGCCATAAAAATTAAAACTAGTCACCTAAGAGAAGGGTCATATGTTGAAATTGTGTACATGGACTGGCATGCTATCATTTTCAACGATCGTGTGCTTTTCAGCTCTAATATAACCGAATTATACCGAAGTTTGCACAAGGCAAGGCAGCTTAAACTAACTGTAGGCTGACGTCAATTACTCTGACAAGAAGCTGTTTTTACCACTGGTATTTTTACGTTATATCCGTATATTTAACATCAGAAATGTTTGTTAGTACCCTTGTAAGAATTTGGCGATGTTTAAATAAAATATGATTAGGACAATGGACTCGTTGATGTACTTGGAGAGATACTGGGTGCCACAACTGTCAACAACCTTTATCACGTGTCTTGGATGTCCTTGTCAAACGTTTGTTTCTTTCTGAAATTAACTATTTTGCCAGTAGTATCTCTTGTTTCCAATAATGTGTATACATCAGCGAAATACACAGTGGCCAAGTAATTGACGTGTGGCGATGTTTGGACACTCTGTATCAAGCAGAGATCTGCGCCTGTGTAAAAGTATGGTTATTTTAAGGGGGGTTAGGACAACAATTTGTGTGACGCAAGATACACGTTCCACTGGGCATCCCAGTTTTGTTTTCATAATGTACTATGTATATACCTCAATTTACACCCAGCATTTTAGCCCGTTATCTACAATATAATTGTAGTTACCATCAAAAGACGCCTCTGTGCCTTTCAATACTGTGAATATTGTTGAAATGCCTGACTTGTGCTTTTGACACCTACTGGTGTCGCACACGAATGACGTATAGGTCATGATTGCCTCAGATTATTTAGCATAGTTGGTGGGCATTATGTTATACCAAAATTCGTGAAGATTTGCAACGTGCATATCCAATAAAATGCTGCTTAAAATAATGATTTTGTGTATTTTTTGCAAAAGAATACAACATTTTATGAAAAATTACCAAAAAATATATTTCGTTAATATTCTATATATTTTATTCCCATATCGGTAAGATACTGTGTTGGCCTGTATGCTGTGCTCAGTACCATTCATACCAGGCAAACGTCGTATGTAATATAAAGTACCGAATAAGCATGTTTAAACCAACTCAAGGCGCTATTTAGCTTGGAGGTGTGCACAGTTTGATGACGCATATTTTAATTGTTATTGAGGCAGTGCAAATTTCCCTTTGTGGTTAATCTAGTTATATGTATGGCTTGATATAAATCAAACTTTCGTGAAGATTTGCAAGATTCAGGAGATCTATTTGGGGTAAGACCACATTAAGGATTCGTCCGCCGAAAGAGTGCCCTTGAAAATACCGTTTTGGTGTCATGTGTGAATTTTGTTCGAGCACTTTGGCATGGCACATGTCAGTCCAGTGAATACTAAATGTACTACTACATTAGATCTTTCACGAGGTAGCAATAAACATACGCTAGTCGCTCGCATATTCGCACAATGGCTATTTTGCAGAACGCACCAATATTTCAAAATCCGTCACCAGATTGGGGCGAAATTGAAGGGTGTCAGGTTTGGGTGGATTTTTCTGAAAACTGAGGTATGAGAATTTTACGAGTTTTCCACAGCACTTGTGTCAATGGAGGTTAAATATGCTGTGAAATTTTCAAGAAAAGTGTTCATCAAATTTAGCAGGAAATGAAGGAAACGTTATAATGGCCGCCTATGTAAAATTTAAATGTGGTCTTACCCCAAATTAGAAATACGCCCGTTTTATCACAAAAACTGCCAAAATGTGATTTGAGCGACGGGTGATGGTTTTTCGGCTGTATTTGGAAGCTGGTGTAGGCCAGAATATCGTGCAGCTATTGCATACTGTTAGTATTACATCTAAAAGAAGTTTTAAAAGTAATTAATAAGCCAGTTATTATGTGATATGCATGGAAAATAAAGTGATAATTTTGGTGGCGTGAAAGTTAAAAAGTACATTCCAAGCATGTTCTATGATACTGAGTACCACGAAAGCTTGTGTAAAAAGTGTATATGTGTCAGGGCGTGGAGTTTCTTTTAAATCTACATCATGTGCAACAATATTGACATATTTCCAGTAGGATGAATTTCGCCTTAGTTATATCATTTATATTTTTGTAAGCGATATCTATAAATGCGTGTTTCATAACCCCAATACTAACGTGGGTATTTCTGCTGTTCCAACTTGTCCTTCCTAATTATATGGCACTTTTATATATATGATACTTGGATCGCACAATAAGCAATAATGGGCAAGCAGGCAACATTTTATTCCCCCCCCCCCCCCAACACGGCCCTAATTTTAGTGAAATGTTGGCCACCATAGGAAGCCAGTTGTCCACACACTTCTACTAATCAGGCATCTAGCACCTATTTTTTATAGCAACATCCATACACTAACTGAGACAAGAAGAACAATTGAGAATCTACATAAATATACCACGAATTTAACAGAGAATATCATAACAGTGTATGACTCTCCAAATGTGCAGCGACCGCAATGATCCGAATTAGTTCATTTTTAGCCATAAAAATTAAAACTAGTCACCTAAGAGAAGGGTCATATGTTGAAATTGTGTACATGGACTGGCATGCTATCATTTTCATCGATCGTGTGCTTTTCAGCTCTAATATAACCGAATTATACCGAAGTTTGCACAAGGCAAGGCAGCTTAAACTAACTGTAGGCTGACGTCAATTACTCTGACAAGAAGCTGTTTTTACCACTGGTATTTTTACGTTATAACCGTATATTTAACATCAGAAATGTTTGTTAGTACCCTTGTAAGAATTTGGCGATGTTTAAATAAAATATGATTAGGACAATGGACTCGTTGATGTACTTGAAGAGATACTGGGTGCCACAACTGTCAACAACCTTTATCACGTGTCTTGGATGTCCTTGTCAAACGTTTGTTTCTTTCTGAAATTAACTATTTTGCCAGTAGTATCTCTTGTTTCCAATAATGTGTATACATCAGCGAAATACACAGTGGCCAAGTAATTGACGTGTGGCGATGTTTGGACACTCTGTATCAAGCAGAGATCTGCGCCTGTGTAAAAGTATGGTTATTTTAAGGGGGGTTAGGACAACAATTTGTGTGACGCAAGATACACGTTCCACTGGGCATCCCAGTTTTGTTTTCATAATGTACTATGTATATACCTCAATTTACACCCAGCATTTTAGCCCGTTATCTACAATATAATTGTAGTTACCATCAAAAGACGCCTCTGTGCCTTTCAATACTGTGAATATTGTTGAAATGACTGACTTGTGCTTTTGACACCTACTGGAGTCTAACACGAATGACGTATAGGTCATGATTGCCTCAGATTATTTAGCATAGTTGGTGGGCATTATGTTATACCAAAATTCGTGAAGATTTGCAACGTGCATGTCCAATAAAATGCTGCTTAAAATAATGATTTTGTGTATTTTTTGCAAAAGAATACAACATTTTATGAAAAATTACCAAAAAATATATTTCGTTAATATTCTATATATGTTATTCCCATATCGGTAAGATACTGTGTTGGCCTGTATGCTGTGCTCAGTACCATTCATACCAGGCAAACGTCGTATGTAATATAAAGTACCGAATAAGCATGTTTAAACCAACTCAAGGCGCTGTTTAGCTTGGAGGTGTGCACAGTTTGATGACGCATATTTTAATTGTTATTGAGGCAGTGCAAATTTCCCTTTGTGGTTAATCTAGTTATATGTATGGCTTGATATAAATCAAACTTTCGTGAAGATTTGCAAGATTCAGGAGATCAATTAGAAATACGCCCGTTTTATCACAAAAACTGCCAAAATGTGATTTGAGCGACGGGTGATGGTTTTTCGGCTGTATTTGGAAGCTGGTGTAGGCCAGAATATCGTGCAGCTATTGCATACTGTTAGTATTACATCTAAAAGAAGTTTTAAAAGTAATTAATAAGCCAGTTATTATGTGATATGCATGGAAAATAAAGTGATAATTTTGGTGGCGTGAAAGTTAAAAAGTACATTCCAAGCATGTTCTATGATACTGAGTACCACGAAAGCTTGTGTAAAAAGTGTATATGTGTCAGGGCGTGGAGTTTCTTTTAAATCTACATCATGTGCAACAATATTGACATATTTCCAGTAGGATGAATTTCGCCTTAGTTATATCATTTATATTTTTGTAAGCGATATCTATAAATGCGTGTTTCATAACCCCAATACTAACGTGGGTGTTTCTGCTGTTCCAACTTGTCCTTCCTAATTATATGGCACTTTTATATATATGATACTTGGATCGCACAATAAGCAATAATGGGCAAGCAGGCAACATTTTATTCCCCCCCCCCCCCCCAACACGGCCCTAATTTTAGTGAAATGTTGGCCACCATAGGAAGCCAGTTGTCCACACACTTCTACTAATCAGGCATCTAGCACCTATTTTTTATAGCAACATCCATACACTAACTGAGACAAGAAGAACAATTGAGAATCTACATAAATATACCACGAATGTAACAGAGAATATCATAACAGTGTGTGACTCTCCAACTGTGCAGCGACCGCAATGATCCGAATTAGTTCATTTTTAGCCATAAAAATTAAAACTAGTCACCTAAGAGAAGGGTCATATGTTGAAATTGTGTACATGGACTGGCATGCTATCATTTTCAACGATCGTGTGCTTTTCAGCTCTAATATAACCGAATTATACCGAAGTTTGCACAAGGCAAGGCAGCTTAAACTAACTGTAGGCTGACGTCAATTACTCTGACAAGAAGCTGTTTTTACCACTGGTATTTTTACGTTATATCCGTATATTTAACATCAGAAATGTTTGTTAGTACCCTTGTAAGAATTTGGCGATGTTTAAATAAAATATGATTAGGACAATGGACTCGTTGATGTACTTGGAGAGATACTGGGTGCCACAACTGTCAACAACCTTTATCACGTGTCTTGGATGTCCTTGTCAAACGTTTGTTTCTTTCTGAAATTAACTATTTTGCCAGTAGTATCTCTTGTTTCCAATAATGTGTATACATCAGCGAAATACACAGTGGCCAAGTAATTGACGTGTGGCGATGTTTGGACACTCTGTATCAAGCAGAGATCTGCGCCTGTGTAAAAGTATGGTTATTTTAAGGGGGGTTAGGACAACAATTTGTGTGACGCAAGATACACGTTCCACTGGGCATCCCAGTTTTGTTTTCATAATGTACTATGTATATACCTCAATTTACACCCAGCATTTTAGCCCGTTATCTACAATATAATTGTAGTTACCATCAAAAGACGCCTCTGTGCCTTTCAATACTGTGAATATTGTTGAAATGCCTGACTTGTGCTTTTGACACCTACTGGTGTCGCACACGAATGACGTATAGGTCATGATTGCCTCAGATTATTTAGCATAGTTGGTGGGCATTATGTTATACCAAAATTCGTGAAGATTTGCAACGTGCATGTCCAATAAAATGCTGCTTAAAATAATGATTTTGTGTATTTTTTGCAAAAGAATACAACATTTTATGAAAAATTACCAAAAAATATATTTCGTTAATATTCTATATATTTTATTCCCATATCGGTAAGATACTGTGTTGGCCTGTATGCTGTGCTCAGTACCATTCATACCAGGCAAACGTCGTATGTAATATAAAGTACCGAATAAGCATGTTTAAACCAACTCAAGGCGCTGTTTAGCTTGGAGGTGTGCACAGTTTGATGACGCATATTTTAATTGTTATTGAGGCAGTGCAAATTTCCCTTTGTGGTTAATCTAGTTATATGTATGGCTTGATATAAATCAAACTTTCGTGAAGATTTGCAAGATTCAGGAGATCTATTTGGGGTAAGACCACATTAAGGATTCGTCCGCCGAAAGAGTGCCTTTGAAAATACCGTTTTGGTGTCATGTGTGAATTTTGTTCGAGCACTTTGGCATGGCACATGTCAGTCCAGTGAATACTAAATGTACTACTACATTAGATCTTTCACGAGGTAGCAATAAACATACGCTAGTCGCTCGCATATTCGCACAATGGCTATTTTGCAGAACGCACCAATATTTCAAAATCCGTCACCAGATTGGGGCGAAATTGAAGGGTGTCAGGTTTGGGTGGATTTTTCTGAAAACTGAGGTATGAGAATTTTACGAGTTTTCCACAGCACTTGTGTCAATGGAGGTTAAATATGCTGTGAAATTTTCAAGAAAAGAAAAAAAGTTCATCAAATTTAGCAGGAAATGAAGGAAACGTTATAATGGCCGCCTATGTAAAATTTAAATGTGGTCTTACCCCAAATTAGAAATACGCCCGTTTTATCACAAAAACTGCCAAAATGTTATTTGAGCGACGGGTGATGGTTTTTCGGCTGTATTTGGAAGCTGGTGTAGGCCAGAATATCGTGCAGCTATTGCATACTGTTAGTATTACATCTAAAAGAAGTTTTAAAAGTAATTAATAAGCCAGTTATTATGTGATATGCATGGAAAATAAAGTGATAATTTTGGTGGCGTGAAAGTTAAAAAGTACATTCCAAGCATGTTCTATGATACTGAGTACCACGAAAGCTTGTGTAAAAAGTGTATATGTGTCAGGGCGTGGAGTTTCTTTTAAATCTACATCATGTGCAACAATATTGACATATTTCCAGTAGGATGAATTTCGCCTTAGTTATATCATTTATATTTTTGTAAGCGATATCTATAAATGCGTGTTTCATAACCCCAATACTAACGTGGGTGTTTCTGCTGTTCCAACTTGTCCTTCCTAATTATATGGCACTTTTATATATATGATACTTGGATCGCACAATAAGCAATAATGGGCAAGCAGGCAACATTTTATTCCCCCCCCCCCAACACGGCCCTAATTTTAGTGAAATGTTGGCCACCATAGGAAGCCAGTTGTCCACACACTTCTACTAATCAGGCATCTAGCACCTATTTTTTATAGCAACATCCATACACTAACTGAGACAAGAAGAACAATTGAGAATCTACATAAATATACCACGAATGTAACAGAGAATATCATAACAGTGTGTGACTCTCCAAATGTGCAGCGACCGCAATGATCCGAATTAGTTCATTTTTAGCCATAAACATTAAAACTAGTCACCTAAGAGAAGGGTCATATGTTGAAATTGTGTACATGGACTGGCATGCTATCATTTTCAACGATCGTGTGCTTTTCAGCTCTAATATAACCGAATTATACCGAAGTTTGCACAAGGCAAGGCAGCTTAAACTAACTGTAGGCTGACGTCAATTACTCTGACAAGAAGCTGTTTTTACCACTGGTATTTTTACGTTATATCCGTATATTTAACATCAGAAATGTTTGTTAGTACCCTTGTAAGAATTTGGCGATGTTTAAATAAAATATGATTAGGACAATGGACTCGTTGATGTACTTGGAGAGATACTGGGTGCCACAACTGTCAACAACCTTTATCACGTGTCTTGGATGTCCTTGTCAAACGTTTGTTTCTTTCTGAAATTAACTATTTTGCCAGTAGTATCTCTTGTTTCCAATAATGTGTATACATCAGCGAAATACACAGTGGCCAAGTAATTGACGTGTGGCGATGTTTGGACACTCTGTATCAAGCAGAGATCTGCGCCTGTGTAAAAGTATGGTTATTTTAAGGGGGGTTAGGACAACAATTTGTGTGACGCAAGATACACGTTCCACTGGGCATCCCAGTTTTGTTTTCATAATGTACTATGTATATACCTCAATTTACACCCAGCATTTTAGCCCGTTATCTACAATATAATTGTAGTTACCATCAAAAGACGCCTCTGTGCCTTTCAATACTGTGAATATTGTTGAAATGCCTGACTTGTGCTTTTGACACCTACTGGTGTCGCACACGAATGACGTATAGGTCATGATTGCCTCAGATTATTTAGCATAGTTGGTGGGCATTATGTTATACCAAAATTCGTGAAGATTTGCAACGTGCATGTCCAATAAAATGCTGCTTAAAATAATGATTTTGTGTATTTTTTGCAAAAGAATACAACATTTTATGAAAAATTACCAAAAAATATATTTCGTTAATATTCTATATATTTTATTCCCATATCGGTAAGATACTGTGTTGGCCTGTATGCTGTGCTCAGTACCATTCATACCAGGCAAACGTCGTATGTAATATAAAGTACCGAATAAGCATGTTTAAACCAACTCAAGGCGCTGTTTAGCTTGGAGGTGTGCACAGTTTGATGACGCATATTTTAATTGTTATTGAGGCAGTGCAAATTTCCCTTTGTGGTTAATCTAGTTATATGTATGGCTTGATATAAATCAAACTTTCGTGAAGATTTGCAAGATTCAGGAGATCTATTTGAGGTAAGACCACATTAAGGATTCGTCCGCCGAAAGAGTGCCTTTGAAAATACCGTTTTGGTGTCATGTGTGAATTTTGTTCGAGCACTTTGGCATGGCACATGTCAGTCCAGTGAATACTAAATGTACTACTACATTAGATCTTTCACGAGGTAGCAATAAACATACGCTAGTCGCTCGCATATTCGCACAATGGCTATTTTGCAGAACGCACCAATATTTCAAAATCCGTCACCAGATTGGGGCGAAATTGAAGGGTGTCAGGTTTGGGTGGATTTTTCTGAAAACTGAGGTATGAGAATTTTACGAGTTTTCCACAGCACTTGTGTCAATGGAGGTTAAATATGCTGTGAAATTTTCAAGAAAAGAAAAAAAGTTCATCAAATTTAGCAGGAAATGAAGGAAACGTTATAATGGCCGCCTATGTAAAATTTAAATGTGGTCTTACCCCAAATTAGAAATACGCCCGTTTTATCACAAAAACTGCCAAAATGTTATTTGAGCGACGGGTGATGGTTTTTCGGCTGTATTTGGAAGCTGGTGTAGGCCAGAATATCGTGCAGCTATTGCATACTGTTAGTATTACATCTAAAAGAAGTTTTAAAAGTAATTAATAAGCCAGTTATTATGTGATATGCATGGAAAATAAAGTGATAATTTTGGTGGCGTGAAAGTTAAAAAGTACATTCCAAGCATGTTCTATGATACTGAGTACCACGAAAGCTTGTGTAAAAAGTGTATATGTGTCAGGGCGTGGAGTTTCTTTTAAATCTACATCATGTGCAACAATATTGACATATTTCCAGTAGGATGAATTTCGCCTTAGTTATATCATTTATATTTTTGTAAGCGATATCTATAAATGCGTGTTTCATAACCCCAATACTAACGTGGGTGTTTCTGCTGTTCCAACTTGTCCTTCCTAATTATATGGCACTTTTATATATATGATACTTGGATCGCACAATAAGCAATAATGGGCAAGCAGGCAACATTTTATTCCCCCCCCCCCCCAACACGGCCCTAATTTTTGTGAAATGTTGGCCACCATAGGAAGCCAGTTGTCCACACACTTCTACTAATCAGGCATCTAGCACCTATTTTTTATAGCAACATCCATACACTAACTGAGACAAGAAGAACAATTGAGAATCTACATAAATATACCACGAATGTAACAGAGAATATCATAACAGTGTGTGACTCTCCAAATGTGCAGCGACCGCAATGATCCGAATTAGTTCATTTTTAGCCATAACAATTAAAACTAGTCACCTAAGAGAAGGGTCATATGTTGAAATTGTGTACATGGACTGGCATGCTATCATTTTCAACGATCGTGTGCTTTTCAGCTCTAATATAACCGAATTATACCGAAGTTTGCACAAGGCAAGGCAGCTTAAACTAACTGTAGGCTGACGTCAATTACTCTGACAAGAAGCTGTTTTTACCACTGGTATTTTTACGTTATATCCGTATATTTAACATCAGAAATGTTTGTTAGTACCCTTGTAAGAATTTGGCGATGTTTAAATAAAATATGATTAGGACAATGGACTCGTTGATGTACTTGGAGAGATACTGGGTGCCACAACTGTCAACAACCTTTATCACGTGTCTTGGATGTCCTTGTCAAACGTTTGTTTCTTTCTGAAATTAACTATTTTGCCAGTAGTATCTCTTGTTTCCAATAATGTGTATACATCAGCGAAATACACAGTGGCCAAGTAATTGACGTGTGGCGATGTTTGGACACTCTGTATCAAGCAGAGATCTGCGCCTGTGTAAAAGTATGGTTATTTTAAGGGGGGTTAGGACAACAATTTGTGTGACGCAAGATACACGTTCCACTGGGCATCCCAGTTTTGTTTTCATAATGTACTATGTATATACCTCAATTTACACCCAGCATTTTAGCCCGTTATCTACAATATAATTGTAGTTACCATCAAAAGACGCCTCTGTGCCTTTCAATACTGTGAATATTGTTGAAATGCCTGACTTGTGCTTTTGACACCTACTGGTGTCGCACACGAATGACGTATAGGTCATGATTGCCTCAGATTATTTAGCATAGTTGGTGGGCATTATGTTATACCAAAATTCGTGAAGATTTGCAACGTGCATGTCCAATAAAATGCTGCTTAAAATAATGATTTTGTGTATTTTTTGCAAAAGAATACAACATTTTATGAAAAATTACCAAAAAATATATTTCGTTAATATTCTATATATTTTATTCCCATATCGGTAAGATACTGTGTTGGCCTGTATGCTGTGCTCAGTACCATTCATACCAGGCAAACGTCGTATGTAATATAAAGTACCGAATAAGCATGTTTAAACCAACTCAAGGCGCTGTTTAGCTTGGAGGTGTGCACAGTTTGATGACGCATATTTTAATTGTTATTGAGGCAGTGCAAATTTCCCTTTGTGGTTAATCTAGTTATATGTATGGCTTGATAAAAATCCAACTTTCGTGAAGATTTGCAAGATTCAGGAGATCTATTTGGTGTAAGACCACATTAAGGATTCGTCCGCCGAAAGAGTGCCCTTGAAAATACCGTTTTGGTGTCATGTGTGAATTTTGTTCGAGCACTTTGGCATGGCACATGTCAGTCCAGTGAATACTAAATGTACTACTACATTAGATCTTTCACGTGGTAGCAATAAACATACGCTAGTCGCTCGCATATTCGCACAATGGCTATTTTGCAGAACGCACCAATATTTCAAAATCCGTCACCAGATTGGGGCGAAATTGAAGGGTGTCAGGTTTGGGTGGATTTTTCTGAAAACTGAGGTATGAGAATTTTACGAGTTTTCCACAGCACTTGTGTCAATGGAGGTTAAATATGCTGTGAAATTTTCAAGAAAAGTGTTCATCAAATTTAGCAGGAAATGAAGGAAACGTTATAATGGCCGCCTATGTAAAATTTAAATGTGGTCTTACCCCAAATTAGAAATACGCCCGTTTTATCACAAAAACTGCCAAAATGTGATTTGAGCGACGGGTGATGGTTTTTCGGCTGTATTTGGAAGCTGGTGTAGGCCAGAATATCGTGCAGCTATTGCATACTGTTAGTATTACATCTAAAAGAAGTTTTAAAAGTAATTAATAAGCCAGTTATTATGTGATATGCATGGAAAATAAAGTGATAATTTTGGTGGCGTGAAAGTTAAAAAGTACATTCCAAGCATGTTCTATGATACTGAGTACCACGAAAGCTTGTGTAAAAAGTGTATATGTGTCAGGGCGTGGAGTTTCTTTTAAATCTACATCATGTGCAACAATATTGACATATTTCCATTAGGATGAATGTCGCCTTAGTTATATCATTTATATTTTTGTAAGCGATATCTATAAATGCGTGTTTCATAACCCCAATACTAACGTGGGTATTTCTGCTGTTCCAACTTGTCCTTCCTAATTATATGGCACTTTTATATATATGATACTTGGATCGCACAATAAGCAATAATGGGCAAGCAGGCAACATTTTATTCCCCCCCCCCCCCCCAACACGGCCCTAATTTTAGTGAAATGTTGGCCACCATAGGAAGCCAGTTGTCCACACACTTCTACTAATCAGGCATCTAGCACCTATTTTTTATAGCAACATCCATACACTAACTGAGACAAGAAGAACAATTGAGAATCTACATAAATATACCACGAATTTAACAGAGAATATCATAACAGTGTGTGACTCTCCAAATGTGCAGCGACCGCAATGATCCGAATTAGTTCATTTTTAGCCATAAAAATTAAAACTAGTCACCTAAGAGAAGGGTCATATGTTGAAATTGTGTACATGGACTGGCATGCTATCATTTTCATCGATCGTGTGCTTTTCAGCTCTAATATAACCGAATTATACCGAAGTTTGCACAAGGCAAGGCAGCTTAAACTAACTGTAGGCTGACGTCAATTACTCTGACAAGAAGCTGTTTTTACCACTGGTATTTTTACGTTATAACCGTATATTTAACATCAGAAATGTTTGTTAGTACCCTTGTAAGAATTTGGCGATGTTTAAATAAAATATGATTAGGACAATGGACTCGTTGATGTACTTGAAGAGATACTGGGTGCCACAACTGTCAACAACCTTTATCACGTGTCTTGGATGTCCTTGTCAAACGTTTGTTTCTTTCTGAAATTAACTATTTTGCCAGTAGTATCTCTTGTTTCCAATAATGTGTATACATCAGCGAAATACACAGTGGCCAAGTAATTGACGTGTGGCGATGTTTGGACACTCTGTATCAAGCAGAGATCTGCGCCTGTGTAAAAGTATGGTTATTTTAAGGGGGGTTAGGACAACAATTTGTGTGACGCAAGATACACGTTCCACTGGGCATCCCAGTTTTGTTTTCATAATGTACTATGTATATACCTCAATTTACACCCAGCATTTTAGCCCGTTATCTACAATATAATTGTAGTTACCATCAAAAGACGCCTCTGTGCCTTTCAATACTGTGAATATTGTTGAAATGACTGACTTGTGCTTTTGACACCTACTGGAGTCTAACACGAATGACGTATAGGTCATGATTGCCTCAGATTATTTAGCATAGTTGGTGGGCATTATGTTATACCAAAATTCGTGAAGATTTGCAACGTGCATGTCCAATAAAATGCTGCTTAAAATAATGATTTTGTGTATTTTTTGCAAAAGAATACAACATTTTATGAAAAATTACCAAAAAATATATTTCGTTAATATTCTATATATGTTATTCCCATATCGGTAAGATACTGTGTTGGCCTGTATGCTGTGCTCAGTACCATTCATACCAGGCAAACGTCGTATGTAATATAAAGTACCGAATAAGCATGTTTAAACCAACTCAAGGCGCTGTTTAGCTTGGAGGTGTGCACAGTTTGATGACGCATATTTTAATTGTTATTGAGGCAGTGCAAATTTCCCTTTGTGGTTAATCTAGTTATATGTATGGCTTGATATAAATCAAACTTTCGTGAAGATTTGCAAGATTCAGGAGATCAATTAGAAATACGCCCGTTTTATCACAAAAACTGCCAAAATGTGATTTGAGCGACGGGTGATGGTTTTTCGGCTGTATTTGGAAGCTGGTGTAGGCCAGAATATCGTGCAGCTATTGCATACTGTTAGTATTACATCTAAAAGAAGTTTTAAAAGTAATTAATAAGCCAGTTATTATGTGATATGCATGGAAAATAAAGTGATAATTTTGGTGGCGTGAAAGTTAAAAAGTACATTCCAAGCATGTTCTATGATACTGAGTACCACGAAAGCTTGTGTAAAAAGTGTATATGTGTCAGGGCGTGGAGTTTCTTTTAAATCTACATCATGTGCAACAATATTGACATATTTCCAGTAGGATGAATTTCGCCTTAGTTATATCATTTATATTTTTGTAAGCGATATCTATAAATGCGTGTTTCATAACCCCAATACTAACGTGGGTGTTTCTGCTGTTCCAACTTGTCCTTCCTAATTATATGGCACTTTTATATATATGATACTTGGATCGCACAATAAGCAATAATGGGCAAGCAGGCAACATTTTATTCCCCCCCCCCCAACACGGCCCTAATTTTAGTGAAATGTTGGCCACCATAGGAAGCCAGTTGTCCACACACTTCTACTAATCAGGCATCTAGCACCTATTTGTTATAGCAACATCCATACACTAACTGAGACAAGAAGAACAATTGAGAATCTACATAAATATACCACGAATGTAACAGAGAATATCATAACAGTGTATGACTCTCCAAATGTGCAGCGACCGCAATGATCCGAATTAGTTCATTTTTAGCCATAAAAATTAAAACTAGTCACCTAAGAGAAGGGTCATATGTTGAAATTGTGTACATGGACTGGCATGCTATCATTTTCAACGATCGTGTGCTTTTCAGCTCTAATATAACCGAATTATACCGAAGTTTGCACAAGGCAAGGCAGCTTAAACTAACTGTAGGCTGACGTCAATTACTCTGACAAGAAGCTGTTTTTACCACTGGTATTTTTACGTTATATCCGTATATTTAACATCAGAAATGTTTGTTAGTACCCTTGTAAGAATTTGGCGATGTTTAAATAAAATATGATTAGGACAATGGACTCGTTGATATACTTGGAGAGATACTGGGTGCCACAACTGTCAACAACCTTTATCACGTGTCTTGGATGTCCTTGTCAAACGTTTGTTTCTTTCTGAAATTAACTATTTTGCCAGTAGTATCTCTTGTTTCCAATAATGTGTATACATCAGCGAAATACACAGTGGCCAAGTAATTGACGTGTGGCGATGTTTGGACACTCTGTATCAAGCAGAGATCTGCGCCTGTGTAAAAGTATGGTTATTTTAAGGGGGGTTAGGACAACAATTTGTGTGACGCAAGATACACGTTCCACTGGGCATCCCAGTTTTGTTTTCATAATGTACTATGTATATACCTCAATTTACACCCAGCATTTTAGCCCGTTATCTACAATATAATTGTAGTTACCATCAAAAGACGCCTCTGTGCCTTTCAATACTGTGAATATTGTTGAAATGCCTGACTTGTGCTTTTGACACCTACTGGTGTCGCACACGAATGACGTATAGGTCATGATTGCCTCAGATTATTTAGCATAGTTGGTGGGCATTATGTTATACCAAAATTCGTGAAGATTTGCAACGTGCATGTCCAATAAAATGCTGCTTAAAATAATGATTTTGTGTATTTTTTGCAAAAGAATACAACATTTTATGAAAAATTACCAAAAAATATATTTCGTTAATATTCTATATATTTTATTCCCATATCGGTAAGATACTGTGTTGGCCTGTATGCTGTGCTCAGTACCATTCATACCAGGCAAACGTCGTATGTAATATAAAGTACCGAATAAGCATGTTTAAACCAACTCAAGGCGCTGTTTAGCTTGGAGGTGTGCACAGTTTGATGACGCATATTTTAATTGTTATTGAGGCAGTGCAAATTTCCCTTTGTGGTTAATCTAGTTATATGTATGGCTTGATATAAATCAAACTTTCGTGAAGATTTGCAAGATTCAGGAGATATATTTGGGGTAAGACCACATTAAGGATTCGTCCGCCGAAAGAGTGCCCTTGAAAATACCGTTTTGGTGTCATGTGTGAATTTTGTTCGAGCACTTTGGCATGGCACATGTCAGTCCAGTGAATACTAAATGTACTACTACATTAGATCTTTCACGAGGTAGCAATAAACATACGCTAGTCGCTCGCATATTCGCACAATGGCTATTTTGCAGAACGCACCAATATTTCAAAATCCGTCACCAGATTGGGGCGAAATTGAAGGGTGTCAGGTTTGGGTGGATTTTTCTGAAAACTGAGGTATGAGAATTTTACGAGTTTTCCACAGCACTTGTGTCAATGGAGGTTAAATATGCTGTGAAATTTTCAAGAAAAGTGTTCATCAAATTTAGCAGGAAATGAAGGAAACGTTATAATGGCCGCCTATGTAAAATTTAAATGTGGTCTTACCCCAAATTAGAAATACGCCCGTTTTATCACAAAAACTGCCAAAATGTGATTTGAGCGACGGGTGATGGTTTTTCGGCTGTATTTGGAAGCTGGTGTAGGCCAGAATATCGTGCAGCTATTGCATACTGTTAGTATTACATCTAAAAGAAGTTTTAAAAGTAATTAATAAGCCAGTTATTATGTGATATGCATGGAAAATAAAGTGATAATTTTGGTGGCGTGAAAGTTAAAAAGTACATTCCAAGCATGTTCTATGATACTGAGTACCACGAAAGCTTGTGTAAAAAGTGTATATGTGTCAGGGCGTGGAGTTTCTTTTAAATCTACATCATGTGCAACAATATTGACATATTTCCAGTAGGATGAATTTCGCCTTAGTTATATCATTTATATTTTTGTAAGCGATATCTATAAATGCGTGTTTCATAACCCCAATACTAACGTGGGTGTTTCTGCTGTTCCAACTTGTCCTTCCTAATTATATGGCACTTTTATATATATGATACTTGGATCGCACAATAAGAAATAATGGGCAAGCAGGCAACATTTTATTCCCCCCCCCCCCCAACACGGCCCTAATTTTAGTGAAATGTTGGCCACCATAGGAAGCCAGTTGTCCACACACTTCTACTAATCAGGCATCTAGCACCTATTTTTTATAGCAACATCCATACACTAACTGAGACAAGAAGAACAATTGAGAATCTACATAAATATACCACGAATGTAACAGAGAATATCATAACAGTGTGTGACTCTCCAAATGTGCAGCGACCGCAATGATCCGAATTAGTTCATTTTTAGCCATAAAAATTAAAACTAGTCACCTAAGAGAAGGGTCATATGTTGAAATTGTGTACATGGACTGGCATGCTATCATTTTCAACGATCGTGTGCTTTTCAGCTCTAATATAACCGAATTATACCGAAGTTTGCACAAGGCAAGGCAGCTTAAACTAACTGTAGGCTGACGTCAATTACTCTGACAAGAAGCTGTTTTTACCACTGGTATTTTTACGTTATATCCGTATATTTAACATCAGAAATGTTTGTTAGTACCCTTGTAAGAATTTGGCGATGTTTAAATAAAATATGATTAGGACAATGGACTCGTTGATGTACTTGGAGAGATACTGGGTGCCACAACTGTCAACAACCTTTATCACGTGTCTTGGATGTCCTTGTCAAACGTTTGTTTCTTTCTGAAATTTACTATTTTGCCAGTAGTATCTCTTGTTTCCAATAATGTGTATACATCAGCGAAATACACAGTGGCCAAGTAATTGACGTGTGGCGATGTTTGGACACTCTGTATCAAGCAGAGATCTGCGCCTGTGTAAAAGTATGGTTATTTTAAGGGGGGTTAGGACAACAATTTGTGTGACGCAAGATACACGTTCCACTGGGCATCCCAGTTTTGTTTTCATAATGTACTATGTATAAACCTCAATTTACACCCAGCATTTTAGCCCGTTATCTACAATATAATTGTAGTTACCATCAAAAGACGCCTCTGTGCCTTTCAATACTGTGAATATTGTTGAAATGCCTGACTTGTGCTTTTGACACCTACTGGTGTCGCACACGAATGACGTATAGGTCATGATTGCCTCAGATTATTTAGCATATTTGGTGGGCATTATGTTATACCAAAATTCGTGAAGATTTGCAACGTGCATGTCCAATAAAATGCTGCTTAAAATAATGATTTTGTGTATTTTTTGCAAAAGAATACAACATTTTATGAAAAATTACCAAAAAATATATTTCGTTAATATTCTATATATTTTATTCCCATATCGGTAAGATACTGTGTTGGCCTGTATGCTGTGCTCAGTACCATTCATACCAGGCAAACGTCGTATGTAAT
The DNA here is from genome assembly GCA_963995525.1 of Escarpia spicata. NCBI lineage: Eukaryota > Metazoa > Annelida > Polychaeta > Sabellida > Siboglinidae > Escarpia > Escarpia spicata. The sequence continues at coordinate 69,888,307 of OZ023205.1, read as the reverse complement.
ATAAAGTACCGAATAAGCATGTTTAAACCAACTCAAGGCGCTGTTTAGCTTGGAGGTGTGCACAGTTTGATGACGCATATTTTAATTGTTATTGAGGCAGTGCAAATTTCCCTTTGTGGTTAATCTAGTTATATGTATGGCTTGATATAAATCAAACTTTCGTGAAGATTTGCAAGATTCAGGAGATCTATTTGGGGTAAGACCACATTAAGGATTCGTCCGCCGAAAGAGTGCCCTTGAAAATACCGTTTTGGTGTCATGTGTGAATTTTGTTCGAGCACTTTGGCATGGCACATGTCAGTCCAGTGAATACTAAATGTACTACTACATTAGATCTTTCACGAGGTAGCAATAAACATACGCTAGTCGCTCGCATATTCGCACAATGGCTATTTTGCAGAACGCACCAATATTTCAAAATCCGTCACTAGATTGGGGCGAAATTGAAGGGTGTCAGGTTTGGGTGGATTTTTCTGAAAACTGAGGTATGAGAATTTTACGAGTTTTCCACAGCACTTGTGTCAATGGAGGTTAAATATGCTGTGAAATTTTCAAGAAAAGTGTTCATCAAATTTAGCAGGAAATGAAGGAAACGTTATAATGGCCGCCTATGTAAAATGTAAATGTGGTCTTACCCCAAATTAGAAATACGCCCGTTTTATCACAAAAACTGCCAAAATGTGATTTGAGCGACGGGTGATGGTTTTTCGGCTGTATTTGGAAGCTGGTGTAGGCCAGAATATCGTGCAGCTATTGCATACTGTTAGTATTACATCTAAAAGAAGTTTTAAAAGTAATTAATAAGCCAGTTATTATGTGATATGCATGGAAAATAAAGTGATAATTTTGGTGGCGTGAAAGTTAAAAAGTACATTCCAAGCATGTTCTATGATACTGAGTACCACGAAAGCTTGTGTAAAAAGTGTATATGTGTCAGGGCGTGGAGTTTCTTTTAAATCTACATCATGTGCAACAATATTGACATATTTCCAGTAGGATGAATTTCGCCTTAGTTATATCATTTATATTTTTGTAAGCGATATCTATAAATGCGTGTTTCATAACCCCAATACTAACGTGGGTGTTTCTGCTGTTCCAACTTGTCCTTCCTAATTATATGGCACTTTTATATATATGATACTTGGATCGCACAATAAGCAATAATGGGCAAGCAGGCAACATTTTATTCCCCCCCCCAACACGGCCCTAATTTTAGTGAAATGTTGGCCACCATAGGAAGCCAGTTGTCCACACACTTCTACTAATCAGGCATCTAGCACCTATTTTTTATAGCAACATCCATACACTAACTGAGACAAGAAGAACAATTGAGAATCTACATAAATATACCACGAATGTAACAGAGAATATCATAACAGTGTGTGACTCTCCAAATGTGCAGCGACCGCAATGATCCGAATTAGTTCATTTTTAGCCATAAAAATTAAAACTAGTCACCTAAGAGAAGGGTCATATGTTGAAATTGTGTACATGGACTGGCATGCTATCATTTTCAACGATCGTGTGCTTTTCAGCTCTAATATAACCGAATTATACCGAAGTTTGCACAAGGCAAGGCAGCTTAAACTAACTGTAGGCTGACGTCAATTACTCTGACAAGAAGCTGTTTTTACCACTGGTATTTTTACGTTATATCCGTATATTTAACATCAGAAATGTTTGTTAGTACCCTTGTAAGAATTTGGCGATGTTTAAATAAAATATGATTAGGACAATGGACTCGTTGATGTACTTGGAGAGATACTGGGTGCCACAACTGTCAACAACCTTTATCACGTGTCTTGGATGTCCTTGTCAAACGTTTGTTTCTTTCTGAAATTAACTATTTTGCCAGTAGTATCTCTTGTTTCCAATAATGTGTATACATCAGCGAAATACACAGTGGCCAAGTAATTGACGTGTGGCGATGTTTGGACACTCTGTATCAAGCAGAGATCTGCGCCTGTGTAAAAGTATGGTTATTTTAAGGGGGGTTAGGACAACAATTTGTGTGACGCAAGATACACGTTCCACTGGGCATCCCAGTTTTGTTTTCATAATGTACTATGTATATACCTCAATTTACACCCAGCATTTTAGCCCGTTATCTACAATATAATTGTAGTTACCATCAAAAGACGCCTCTGTGCCTTTCAATACTGTGAATATTGTTGAAATGCCTGACTTGTGCTTTTGACACCTACTGGTGTCGCACACGAATGACGTATAGGTCATGATTGCCTCAGATTATTTAGCATAGTTGGTGGGCATTATGTTATACCAAAATTCGTGAAGATTTGCAACGTGCATGTCCAATAAAATGCTGCTTAAAATAATGATTTTGTGTATTTTTTGCAAAAGAATACAACATTTTATGAAAAATTACCAAAAAATATATTTCGTTAATATTCTATATATTTTATTCCCATATCGGTAAGATACTGTGTTGGCCTGTATGCTGTGCTCAGTACCATTCATACCAGGCAAACGTCGTATGTAATATAAAGTACCGAATAAGCATGTTTAAACCAACTCAAGGCGCTGTTTAGCTTGGAGGTGTGCACAGTTTGATGACGCATATTTTAATTGTTATTGAGGCAGTGCAAATTTCCCTTTGTGGTTAATCTAGTTATATGTATGGCTTGATATAAATCAAACTTTCGTGAAGATTTGCAAGATTCAGGAGATCTATTTGGGGTAAGACCACATTAAGGATTCGTCCGCCGAAAGAGTGCCCTTGAAAATACCGTTTTGGTGTCATGTGTGAATTTTGTTCGAGCACTTTGGCATGGCACATGTCAGTCCAGTGAATACTAAATGTACTACTACATTAGATCTTTCACGAGGTAGCAATAAACATACGCTAGTCGCTCGCATATTCGCACAATGGCTATTTTGCAGAACGCACCAATATTTCAAAATCCGTCACTAGATTGGGGCGAAATTGAAGGGTGTCAGGTTTGGGTGGATTTTTCTGAAAACTGAGGTATGAGAATTTTACGAGTTTTCCACAGCACTTGTGTCAATGGAGGTTAAATATGCTGTGAAATTTTCAAGAAAAGTGTTCATCAAATTTAGCAGGAAATGAAGGAAACGTTATAATGGCCGCCTATGTAAAATGTAAATGTGGTCTTACCCCAAATTAGAAATACGCCCGTTTTATCACAAAAACTGCCAAAATGTGATTTGAGCGACGGGTGATGGTTTTTCGGCTGTATTTGGAAGCTGGTGTAGGCCAGAATATCGTGCAGCTATTGCATACTGTTAGTATTACATCTAAAAGAAGTTTTAAAAGTAATTAATAAGCCAGTTATTATGTGATATGCATGGAAAATAAAGTGATAATTTTGGTGGCGTGAAAGTTAAAAAGTACATTCCAAGCATGTTCTATGATACTGAGTACCACGAAAGCTTATGTAAAAAGTGTATATGTGTCAGGGCGTGGAGTTTCTTTTAAATCTACATCATGTGCAACAATATTGACATATTTCCAGTAGGATGAATTTCGCCTTAGTTATATCATTTATATTTTTGTAAGCGATATCTATAAATGCGTGTTTCATAACCCCAATACTAACGTGGGTGTTTCTGCTGTTCCAACTTGTCCTTCCTAATTTTATGGCACTTTTATATATATGATACTTGGATCGCACAATAAGCAATAATGGGCAAGCAGGCAACATTTTATTCCCCCCCCCAACACGGCCCTAATTTTAGTGAAATGTTGGCCACCATAGGAAGCCAGTTGTCCACACACTTCTACTAATCAGGCATCTAGCACCTATTTTTTATAGCAACATCCATACACTAACTGAGACAAGAAGAACAATTGAGAATCTACATAAATATACCACGAATGTAACAGAGAATATCATAACAGTGTGTGACTCTCCAAATGTGCAGCGACCGCAATGATCCGAATTAGTTCATTTTTAGCCATAAAAATTAAAACTAGTCACCTAAGAGAAGGGTCATATGTTGAAATTGTGTACATGGACTGGCATGCTATCATTTTCAACGATCGTGTGCTTTTCAGCTCTAATATAACCGAATTATACCGAAGTTTGCACAAGGCAAGGCAGCTTAAACTAACTGTAGGCTGACGTCAATTACTCTGACAAGAAGCTGTTTTTACCACTGGTATTTTTACGTTATATCCGTATATTTAACATCAGAAATGTTTGTTAGTACCCTTGTAAGAATTTGGCGATGTTTAAATAAAATATGATTAGGACAATGGACTCGTTGATGTACTTGGAGAGATACTGGGTGCCACAACTGTCAACAACCTTTATCACGTGTCTTGGATGTCCTTGTCAAACGTTTGTTTCTTTCTGAAATTAACTATTTTGCCAGTAGTATCTCTTGTTTCCAATAATGTGTATACATCAGCGAAATACACAGTGGCCAAGTAATTGACGTGTGGCGATGTTTGGACACTCTGTATCAAGCAGAGATCTGCGCCTGTGTAAAAGTATGGTTATTTTAAGGGGGGTTAGGACAACAATTTGTGTGACGCAAGATACACGTTCCACTGGGCATCCCAGTTTTGTTTTCATAATGTACTATGTATATACCTCAATTTACACCCAGCATTTTAGCCCGTTATCTACAATATAATTGTAGTTACCATCAAAAGACGCCTCTGTGCCTTTCAATACTGTGAATATTGTTGAAATGCCTGACTTGTGCTTTTGACACCTACTGGTGTCGCACACGAATGACGTATAGGTCATGATTGCCTCAGATTATTTAGCATAGTTGGTGGGCATTATGTTATACCAAAATTCGTGAAGATTTGCAACGTGCATGTCCAATAAAATGCTGCTTAAAATAATGATTTTGTGTATTTTTTGCAAAAGAATACAACATTTTATGAAAAATTACCAAAAAATATATTTCGTTAATATTCTATATATTTTATTCCCATATCGGTAAGATACTGTGTTGGCCTGTATGCTGTGCTCAGTACCATTCATACCAGGCAAACGTCGTATGTAATATAAAGTACCGAATAAGCATGTTTAAACCAACTCAAGGCGCTATTTAGCTTGGAGGTGTGCACAGTTTGATGACGCATATTTTAATTGTTATTGAGGCAGTGCAAATTTCCCTTTGTGGTTAATCTAGTTATATGTATGGCTTGATATAAATCAAACTTTCGTGAAGATTTGCAAGATTCAGGAGATCTATTTGGGGTAAGACCACATTAAGGATTCGTCCGCCGAAAGAGTGCCCTTGAAAATACCGTTTTGGTGTCATGTGTGAATTTTGTTCGAGCACTTTGGCATGGCACATGTCAGTCCAGTGAATACTAAATGTACTACTACATTAGATCTTTCACGAGGTAGCAATAAACATACGCTAGTCGCTCGCATATTCGCACAATGGCTATTTTGCAGAACGCACCAATATTTCAAAATCCGTCACCAGATTGGGGCGAAATTGAAGGGTGTCAGGTTTGGGTGGATTTTTCTGAAAACTGAGGTATGAGAATTTTACGAGTTTTCCACAGCACTTGTGTCAATGGAGGTTAAATATGCTGTGAAATTTTCAAGAAAAGTGTTCATCAAATTTAGCAGGAAATGAAGGAAACGTTATAATGGCCGCCTATGTAAAATTTAAATGTGGTCTTACCCCAAATTAGAAATACGCCCGTTTTATCACAAAAACTGCCAAAATGTGATTTGAGCGACGGGTGATGGTTTTTCGGCTGTATTTGGAAGCTGGTGTAGGCCAGAATATCGTGCAGCTATTGCATACTGTTAGTATTACATCTAAAAGAAGTTTTAAAAGTAATTAATAAGCCAGTTATTATGTGATATGCATGGAAAATAAAGTGATAATTTTGGTGGCGTGAAAGTTAAAAAGTACATTCCAAGCATGTTCTATGATACTGAGTACCACGAAAGCTTGTGTAAAATGTGTATATGTGTCAGGGCGTGGAGTTTCTTTTAAATCTACATCATGTGCAACAATATTGACATATTTCCAGTAGGATGAATTTCGCCTTAGTTATATCATTTATATTTTTGTAAGCGATATCTATAAATGCGTGTTTCATAACCCCAATACTAACGTGGGTGTTTCTGCTGTTCCAACTTGTCCTTCCTAATTATATGGCACTTTTATATATATGATACTTGGATCGCACAATAAGCAATAATGGGCAAGCAGGCAACATTTTATTCCCCCCCCCCCCAACACGGCCCTAATTTTAGTGAAATGTTGGCCACCATAGGAAGCCAGTTGTCCACACACTTCTACTAATCAGGCATCTAGCACCTATTTTTTATAGCAACATCCATACACTAACTGAGACAAGAAGAACAATTGAGAATCTACATAAATATACCACGAATGTAACAGAGAATATCATAACAGTGTGTGACTCTCCAAATGTGCAGCGACCGCAATGATCCGAATTAGTTCATTTTTAGCCATAAAAATTAAAACTAGTCACCTAAGAGAAGGGTCATATGTTGAAATTGTGTACATGGACTGGCATGCTATCATTTTCAACGATCGTGTGCTTTTCCACTCTAATATAACCGAATTATACCGAAGTTTGCACAAGGCAAGGCAGCTTAAACTAACTGTAGGCTGACGTCAATTACTCTGACAAGAAGCTGTTTTTACCACTGGTATTTTTACGTTATATCCGTATATTTAACATCAGAAATGTTTGTTAGTACCCTTGTAAGAATTTGGCGATGTTTAAATAAAATATGATTAGGACAATGGACTCGTTGATGTACTTGGAGAGATACTGGGTGCCTCAACTGTCAACAACCTTTATCACGTGTCTTGGATGTCCTTGTCAAACGTTTGTTTCTTTCTGAAATTAACTATTTTGCCAGTAGTATCTCTTGTTTCCAATAATGTGTATACATCAGCGAAATACACAGTGGCCAAGTAATTGACGTGTGGCGATGTTTGGACACTCTGTATCAAGCAGAGATCTGCGCCTGTGTAAAAGTATGGTTATTTTAAGGGGGGTTAGGACAACAATTTGTGTGACGCAAGATACACGTTCCACTGGGCATCCCAGTTTTGTTTTCATAATGTACTATGTATATACCTCAATTTACACCCAGCATTTTAGCCCGTTATCTACAATATAATTGTAGTTACCATCAAAAGACGCCTCTGTGCCTTTCAATACTGTGAATATTGTTGAAATGCCTGACTTGTGCTTTTGACACCTACTGGTGTCGCACACGAATGACGTATAGGTCATGATTGCCTCAGATTATTTAGCATAGTTGGTGGGCATTATGTTATACCAAAATTCGTGAAGATTTGCAACGTGCATGTCCAATAAAATGCTGCTTAAAATAATGATTTTGTGTATTTTTTGCAAAAGAATACAACATTTTATGAAAAATTACCAAAAAATATATTTCGTTAATATTCTATATATTTTATTCCCATATCGGTAAGATACTGTGTTGGCCTGTATGCTGTGCTCAGTACCATTCATACCAGGCAAACGTCGTATGTAATATAAAGTACCGAATAAGCATGTTTAAACCAACTCAAGGCGCTATTTAGCTTGGAGGTGTGCACAGTTTGATGACGCATATTTTAATTGTTATTGAGGCAGTGCAAATTTCCCTTTGTGGTTAATCTAGTTATATGTATGGCTTGATATAAATCAAACTTTCGTGAAGATTTGCAAGATTCAGGAGATCTATTTGGGGTAAGACCACATTAAGGATTCGTCCGCCGAAAGAGTGCCCTTGAAAATACCGTTTTGGTGTCATGTGTGAATTTTGTTCGAGCACTTTGGCATGGCACATGTCAGTCCAGTGAATACTAAATGTACTACTACATTAGATCTTTCACGAGGTAGCAATAAACATACGCTAGTCGCTCGCATATTCGCACAATGGTTATTTTGCAGAACGCACCAATATTTCAAAATCCGTCACCAGATTGGGGCGAAATTGAAGGGTGTCAGGTTTGGGTGGATTTTTCTGAAAACTGAGGTATGAGAATTTTACGAGTTTTCCACAGCACTTGTGTCAATGGAGGTTAAATATGCTGTGAAATTTTCAAGAAAAGTGTTCATCAAATTTAGCAGGAAATGAAGGAAACGTTATAATGGCCGCCTATGTAAAATTTAAATGTGGTCTTACCCCAAATTAGAAATACGCCCGTTTTATCACAAAAACTGCCAAAATGTGATTTGAGCGACGGGTGATGGTTTTTCGGCTGTATTTGGAAGCTGGTGTAGGCCAGAATATCGTGCAGCTATTGCATACTGTTAGTATTACATATAAAAGAAGTTTTAAAAGTAATTAATAAGCCAGTTATTATGTGATATGCATGGAAAATAAAGTGATAATTTTGGTGGCGTGAAAGTTAAAAAGTACATTCCAAGCATGTTCTATGATACTGAGTACCACGAAAGCTTGTGTAAAAAGTGTATATGTGTCAGGGCGTGGAGTTTCTTTTAAATCTACATCATGTGCAAATATATTGACATATTTCCAGTAGGATGAATTTCGCCTTAGTTATATCATTTATATTTTTGTAAGCGATATCTATAAATGCGTGTTTCATAACCCCAATACTAACGTGGGTATTTCTGCTGTTCCAACTTGTCCTTCCTAATTATATGGCACTTTTATATATATGATACTTGGATCGCACAATAAGCAATAATGGGCAAGCAGGCAACATTTTATTCCCCCCCCCAACACGGCCCTAATTTTAGTGAAATGTTGGCCACCATAGGAAGCCAGTTGTCCACACACTTCTACTAATCAGGCATCTAGCACCTATTTTTTATAGCAACATCCATACACTAACTGAGACAAGAAGAACAATTGAGAATCTACATAAATATACCACGAATTTAACAGAGAATATCATAACAGTGTGTGACTCTCCAAATGTGCAGCGACCGCAATGATCCGAATTAGTTCATTTTTAGCCATAAAAATTAAAACTAGTCACCTAAGAGAAGGGTCATATGTTGAAATTGTGTACATGGACTGGCATGCTATCATTTTCATCGATCGTGTGCTTTTCAGCTCTAATATAACCGAATTATACCGAAGTTTGCACAAGGCAAGGCAGCTTAAACTAACTGTAGGCTGACGTCAATTACTCTGACAAGAAGCTGTTTTTACCACTGGTATTTTTACGTTATAACCGTATATTTAACATCAGAAATGTTTGTTAGTACCCTTGTAAGAATTAGGCGATGTTTAAATAAAATATGATTAGGACAATGGACTCGTTGATGTACTTGAAGAGATACTGGGTCCAACAACTGTCAACAACCTTTATCACGTGTCTTGGATGTCCTTGTCAAACGTTTGTTTCTTTCTGAAATTAACTATTTTGCCAGTAGTATCTCTTGTTTCCAATAATGTGTATACATCAGCGAAATACACAGTGGCCAAGTAATTGACGTGTGGCGATGTTTGGACACTCTGTATCAAGCAGAGATCTGCGCCTGTGTAAAAGTATGGTTATTTTAAGGGGGGTTAGGACAACAATTTGTGTGACGCAAGATACACGTTCCACTGGGCATCCCAGTTTTGTTTTCATAATGTACTATGTATATACCTCAATTTACACCCAGCATTTTAGCCCGTTATCTACAATATAATTGTAGTTACCATCAAAAGACGCCTCTGTGCCTTTCAATACTGTGAATATTGTTGAAATGACTGACTTGTGCTTTTGACACCTACTGGAGTCTAACACGAATGACGTATAGGTCATGATTGCCTCAGATTATTTAGCATAGTTGGTGGGCATTATGTTATACCAAAATTCGTGAAGATTTGCAACGTGCATGTCCAATAAAATGCTGCTTAAAATAATGATTTTGTGTATTTTTTGCAAAAGAATACAACATTTTATGAAAAATTACCAAAAAATATATTTCGTTAATATTCTATATATGTTATTCCCATATCGGTAAGATACTGTGTTGGCCTGTATGCTGTGCTCAGTACCATTCATACCAGGCAAACGTCGTATGTAATATAAAGTACCGAATAACATGTTTAAACCAACTCAAGGCGCTGTTTAGCTTGGAGGTGTGCACAGTTTGATGACGCATATTTTAATTGTTATTGAGGCAGTGCAAATTTCCCTTTGTGGTTAATCTAGTTATATGTATGGCTTGATATAAATCAAACTTTCGTGAAGATTTGCAAGATTCAGGAGATCAATTAGAAATACGCCCGTTTTATCACAAAAACTGCCAAAATGTGATTTGAGCGACGGGTGATGGTTTTTCGGCTGTATTTGGAAGCTGGTGTAGGCCAGAATATCGTGCAGCTATTGCATACTGTTAGTATTACATCTAAAAGAAGTTTTAAAAGTAATTAATAAGCCAGTTATTATGTGATATGCATGGAAAATAAAGTGATAATTTTGGTGGCGTGAAAGTTAAAAAGTACATTCCAAGCATGTTCTATGATACTGAGTACCACGAAAGCTTGTGTAAAAAGTGTATATGTGTCAGGGCGTGGAGTTTCTTTTAAATCTACATCATGTGCAACAATATTGACATATTTCCAGTAGGATGAATTTCGCCTTAGTTATATCATTTATATTTTTGTAAGCGATATCTATAAATGCGTGTTTCATAACCCCAATACTAACGTGGGTGTTTCTGCTGTTCCAACTTGTCCTTCCTAATTATATGGCACTTTTATATATATGATACTTGGATCGCACAATAAGCAATAATGGGCAAGCAGGCAACATTTTATTCCCCCCCCCCCAACACGGCCCTAATTTTAGTGAAATGTTGGCCACCATAGGAAGCCAGTTGTCCACACACTTCTACTAATCAGGCATCTAGCACCTATTTTTTATAGCAACATCCATACACTAACTGAGACAAGAAGAACAATTGAGAATCTACATAAATATACCACGAATGTAACAGAGAATATCATAACAGTGTGTGACTCTCCAAATGTGCAGCGACCGCAATGATCCGAATTAGTTCATTTTTAGCCATACAAATTAAAACTAGTCACCTAAGAGAAGGGTCATATGTTGAAATTGTGTACATGGACTGGCATGCTATCATTTTCAACGATCGTGTGCTTTTCAGCTCTAATATAACCGAATTATACCGAAGTTTGCACAAGGCAAGGCAGCTTAAACTAACTGTAGGCTGACGTCAATTACTCTGACAAGAAGCTGTTTTTACCACTGGTATTTTTACGTTATATCCGTATATTTAACATCAGAAATGTTTGTTAGTACCCTTGTAAGAATTTGGCGATGTTTAAATAAAATATGATTAGGACAATGGACTCGTTGATGTACTTGGAGAGATACTGGGTGCCACAACTGTCAACAACCTTTATCACGTGTCTTGGATGTCCTTGTCAAACGTTTGTTTCTTTCTGAAATTAACTATTTTGCCAGTAGTATCTCTTGTTTCCAATAATGTGTATACATCAGCGAAATACACAGTGGCCAAGTAATTGACGTGTGGCGATGTTTGGACACTCTGTATCAAGCAGAGATCTGCGCCTGTGTAAAAGTATGGTTATTTTAAGGGGGGTTAGGACAACAATTTGTGTGACGCAAGATACACGTTCCACTGGGCATCCCAGTTTTGTTTTCATAATGTACTATGTATATACCTCAATTTACACCCAGCATTTTAGCCCGTTATCTACAATATAATTGTAGTTACCATCAAAAGACGCCTCTGTGCCTTTCAATACTGTGAATATTGTTGAAATGCCTGACTTGTGCTTTTGACACCTACTGGTGTCGCACACGAATGACGTATAGGTCATGATTGCCTCAGATTATTTAGCATAGTTGGTGGGCATTATGTTATACCAAAATTCGTGAAGATTTGCAACGTGCATGTCCAATAAAATGCTGCTTAAAATAATGATTTTGTGTATTTTTTGCAAAAGAATACAACATTTTATGAAAAATTACCAAAAAATATATTTCGTTAATATTCTATATATTTTATTCCCATATCGGTAAGATACTGTGTTGGCCTGTATGCTGTGCTCAGTACCATTCATACCAGGCAAACGTCGTATGTAATATAAAGTACCGAATAAGCATGTTTAAACCAACTCAAGGCGCTGTTTAGCTTGGAGGTGTGCACAGTTTGATGACGCATATTTTAATTGTTATTGAGGCAGTGCAAATTTCCCTTTGTGGTTAATCTAGTTATATGTATGGCTTGATATAAATCAAACTTTCGTGAAGATTTGCAAGATTCAGGAGATCTATTTGGGGTAAGACCACATTAAGGATTCGTCCGCCGAAAGAGTGCCCTTGAAAATACCGTTTTGGTGTCATGTGTGAATTTTGTTCGAGCACTTTGGCATGGCACATGTCAGTCCAGTGAATACTAAATGTACTACTACATTAGATCTTTCACGAGGTAGCAATAAACATACGCTAGTCGCTCGCATATTCGCACAATGGCTATTTTGCAGAACGCACCAATATTTCAAAATCCGTCACTAGATTGGGGCGAAATTGAAGGGTGTCAGGTTTGGGTGGATTTTTCTGAAAACTGAGGTATGAGAATTTTACGAGTTTTCCACAGCACTTGTGTCAATGGAGGTTAAATATGCTGTGAAATTTTCAAGAAAAGTGTTCATCAAATTTAGCAGGAAATGAAGGAAACGTTATAATGGCCGCCTATGTAAAATGTAAATGTGGTCTTACCCCAAATTAGAAATACGCCCGTTTTATCACAAAAACTGCCAAAATGTGATTTGAGCGACGGGTGATGGTTTTTCGGCTGTATTTGGAAGCTGGTGTAGGCCAGAATATCGTGCAGCTATTGCATACTGTTAGTATTACATCTAAAAGAAGTTTTAAAAGTAATTAATAAGCCAGTTATTATGTGATATGCATGGAAAATAAAGTGATAATTTTGGTGGCGTGAAAGTTAAAAAGTACATTCCAAGCATGTTCTATGATACTGAGTACCACGAAAGCTTGTGTAAAAAGTGTATATGTGTCAGGGCGTGGAGTTTCTTTTAAATCTACATCATGTGCAACAATATTGACATATTTCCAGTAGGATGAATTTCGCCTTAGTTATATCATTTATATTTTTGTAAGCGATATCTATAAATGCGTGTTTCATAACCCCAATACTAACGTGGGTGTTTCTGCTGTTCCAACTTGTCCTTCCTAATTATATGGCACTTTTATATATATGATACTTGGATCGCACAATAAGCAATAATGGGCAAGCAGGCAACATTTTATTCCCCCCCCCCCCAACACGGCCCTAATTTTAGTGAAATGTTGGCCACCATAGGAAGCCAGTTGTCCACACACTTCTACTAATCAGGCATCTAGCACCTATTTTTTATAGCAACATCCATACACTAACTGAGACAAGAAGAACAATTGAGAATCTACATAAATATACCACGAATGTAACAGAGAATATCATAACAGTGTGTGACTCTCCAAATGTGCAGCGACCGCAATGATCCGAATTAGTTCATTTTTAGCCATAAAAATTAAAACTAGTCACCTAAGAGAAGGGTCATATGTTGAAATTGTGTACATGGACTGGCATGCTATCATTTTCAACGATCGTGTGCTTTTCAGCTCTAATATAACCGAATTATACCGAAGTTTGCACAAGGCAAGGCAGCTTAAACTAACTGTAGGCTGACGTCAATTACTCTGACAAGAAGCTGTTTTTACCACTGGTATTTTTACGTTATATCCGTATATTTAACATCAGAAATGTTTGTTAGTACCCTTGTAAGAATTTGGCGATGTTTAAATAAAATATGATTAGGACAATGGACTCGTTGATGTACTTGGAGAGATACTGGGTGCCACAACTGTCAACAACCTTTATCACGTGTCTTGGATGTCCTTGTCAAACGTTTGTTTCTTTCTGAAATTAACTATTTTGCCAGTAGTATCTCTTGTTTCCAATAATGTGTATACATCAGCGAAATACACAGTGGCCAAGTAATTGACGTGTGGCGATGTTTGGACACTCTGTATCAAGCAGAGATCTGCGCCTGTGTAAAAGTATGGTTATTTTAAGGGGGGTTAGGACAACAATTTGTGTGACGCAAGATACACGTTCCACTGGGCATCCCAGTTTTGTTTTCATAATGTACTATGTATATACCTCAATTTACACCCAGCATTTTAGCCCGTTATCTACAATATAATTGTAGTTACCATCAAAAGACGCCTCTGTGCCTTTCAATACTGTGAATATTGTTGAAATGCCTGACTTGTGCTTTTGACACCTACTGGTGTCGCACACGAATGACGTATAGGTCATGATTGCCTCAGATTATTTAGCATAGTTGGTGGGCATTATGTTATACCAAAATTCGTGAAGATTTGCAACGTGCATGTCCAATAAAATGCTGCTTAAAATAATGATTTTGTGTATTTTTTGCAAAAGAATACAACATTTTATGAAAAATTACCAAAAAATATATTTCGTTAATATTCTATATATTTTATTCCCATATCGGTAAGATACTGTGTTGGCCTGTATGCTGTGCTCAGTACCATTCATACCAGGCAAACGTCGTATGTAATATAAAGTACCGAATAAGCATGTTTAAACCAACTCAAGGCGCTGTTTAGCTTGGAGGTGTGCACAGTTTGATGACGCATATTTTAATTGTTATTGAGGCAGTGCAAATTTCCCTTTGTGGTTAATCTAGTTATATGTATGGCTTGATATAAATCAAACTTTCGTGAAGATTTGCAAGATTCAGGAGATCTATTTGGGGTAAGACCACATTAAAGATTCGTCCGCCGAAAGAGTGCCCTTGAAAATACCGTTTTGGTGTCATGTGTGAATTTTGTTCGAGCACTTTGGCATGGCACATGTCAGTCCAGTGAATACTAAATGTACTACTACATTAGATCTTTCACGACGTAGCAATAAACATACGCTAGTCGCTCGCATATTCGCACAATGGCTATTTTGCAGAACGCACCAATATTTCAAAATCCGTCACTAGATTGGGGCGAAATTGAAGGGTGTCAGGTTTGGGTGGATTTTTCTGAAAACTGAGGTATGAGAATTTTACGAGTTTTCCACAGCACTTGTGTCAATGGAGGTTAAATATGCTGTGAAATTTTCAAGAAAAGTGTTCATCAAATTTAGCAGGAAATGAAGGAAACGTTATAATGGCCGCCTATGTAAAATGTAAATGTGGTCTTACCCCAAATTAGAAATACGCCCGTTTTATCACAAAAACTGCCAAAATGTGATTTGAGCGACGGGTGATGGTTTTTCGGCTGTATTTGGAAGCTGGTGTAGGCCAGAATATCGTGCAGCTATTGCATACTGTTAGTATTACATCTAAAAGAAGTTTTAAAAGTAATTAATAAGCCAGTTATTATGTGATATGCATGGAAAATAAAGTGATAATTTTGGTGGCGTGAAAGTTAAAAAGTACATTCCAAGCATGTTCTATGATACTGAGTACCACGAAAGCTTGTGTAAAAAGTGTATATGTGTCAGGGCGTGGAGTTTCTTTTAAATCTACATCATGTGCAACAATATTGACATATTTCCAGTAGGATGAATTTCGCCTTAGTTATATCATTTATATTTTTGTAAGCGATATCTATAAATGCGTGTTTCATAACCCCAATACTAACGTGGGTGTTTCTGCTGTTCCAACTTGTCCTTCCTAATTATATGGCACTTTTATATATATGATACTTGGATCGCACAATAAGCAATAATGGGCAAGCAGGCAACATTTTATTCCCCCCCCCCCCCAACACGGCCCTAATTTTAGTGAAATGTTGGCCACCATAGGAAGCCAGTTGTCCACACACTTCTACTAATCAGGCATCTAGCACCTATTTTTTATAGCAACATCCATACACTAACTGAGACAAGAAGAACAATTGAGAATCTACATAAATATACCACGAATGTAACAGAGAATATCATAACAGTGTGTGACTCTCCAAATGTGCAGCGACCGCAATGATCCGAATTAGTTCATTTTTAGCCATAAAAATTAAAACTAGTCACCTAAGAGAAGGGTCATATGTTGAAATTGTGTACATGGACTGGCATGCTATCATTTTCAACGATCGTGTGCTTTTCAGCTCTAATATAACCGAATTATACCGAAGTTTGCACAAGGCAAGGCAGCTTAAACTAACTGTAGGCTGACGTCAATTACTCTGACAAGAAGCTGTTTTTACCACTGGTATTTTTACGTTATATCCGTATATTTAACATCAGAAATGTTTGTTAGTACCCTTGTAAGAATTTGGCGATGTTTAAATAAAATATGATTAGGACAATGGACTCGTTGATGTACTTGGAGAGATACTGGGTGCCACAACTGTCAACAACCTTTATCACGTGTCTTGGATGTCCTTGTCAAACGTTTGTTTCTTTCTGAAATTAACTATTTTGCCAGTAGTATCTCTTGTTTCCAATAATGTGTATACATCAGCGAAATACACAGTGGCCAAGTAATTGACGTGTGGCGATGTTTGGACACTCTGTATCAAGCAGAGATCTGCGCCTGTGTAAAAGTATGGTTATTTTAAGGGGGGTTAGGACAACAATTTGTGTGACGCAAGATACACGTTCCACTGGGCATCCCAGTTTTGTTTTCATAATGTACTATGTATATACCTCAATTTACACCCAGCATTTTAGCCCGTTATCTACAATATAATTGTAGTTACCATCAAAAGACGCCTCTGTGCCTTTCAATACTGTGAATATTGTTGAAATGCCTGACTTGTGCTTTTGACACCTACTGGTGTCGCACACGAATGACGTATAGGTCATGATTGCCTCAGATTATTTAGCATAGTTGGTGGGCATTATGTTATACCAAAATTCGTGAAGATTTGCAACGTGCATGTCCAATAAAATGCTGCTTAAAATAATGATTTTGTGTATTTTTTGCAAAAGAATACAACATTTTATGAAAAATTACCAAAAAATATATTTCGTTAATATTCTATATATTTTATTCCCATATCGGTAAGATACTGTGTTGGCCTGTATGCTGTGCTCAGTACCATTCATACCAGGCAAACGTCGTATGTAATATAAAGTACCGAATAAGCATGTTTAAACCAACTCAAGGCGCTGTTTAGCTTGGAGGTGTGCACAGTTTGATGACGCATATTTTAATTGTTATTGAGGCAGTGCAAATTTCCCTTTGTGGTTAATCTAGTTATATGTATGGCTTGATATAAATCAAACTTTCGTGAAGATTTGCAAGATTCAGGAGATCTATTTGGGGTAAGACCACATTAAAGATTCGTCCGCCGAAAGAGTGCCCTTGAAAATACCGTTTTGGTGTCATGTGTGAATTTTGTTCGAGCACTTTGGCATGGCACATGTCAGTCCAGTGAATACTAAATGTACTACTACATTAGATCTTTCACGACGTAGCAATAAACATACGCTAGTCGCTCGCATATTCGCACAATGGCTATTTTGCAGAACGCACCAATATTTCAAAATCCGTCACTAGATTGGGGCGAAATTGAAGGGTGTCAGGTTTGGGTGGATTTTTCTGAAAACTGAGGTATGAGAATTTTACGAGTTTTCCACAGCACTTGTGTCAATGGAGGTTAAATATGCTGTGAAATTTTCAAGAAAAGTGTTCATCAAATTTAGCAGGAAATGAAGGAAACGTTATAATGGCCGCCTATGTAAAATGTAAATGTGGTCTTACCCCAAATTAGAAATACGCCCGTTTTATCACAAAAACTGCCAAAATGTGATTTGAGCGACGGGTGATGGTTTTTCGGCTGTATTTGGAAGCTGGTGTAGGCCAGAATATCGTGCAGCTATTGCATACTGTTAGTATTACATCTAAAAGAAGTTTTAAAAGTAATTAATAAGCCAGTTATTATGTGATATGCATGGAAAATAAAGTGATAATTTTGGTGGCGTGAAAGTTAAAAAGTACATTCCAAGCATGTTCTATGATACTGAGTACCACGAAAGCTTGTGTAAAAAGTGTATATGTGTCAGGGCGTGGAGTTTCTTTTAAATCTACATCATGTGCAACAATATTGACATATTTCCAGTAGGATGAATTTCGCCTTAGTTATATCATTTATATTTTTGTAAGCGATATCTATAAATGCGTGTTTCATAACCCCAATACTAACGTGGGTGTTTCTGCTGTTCCAACTTGTCCTTCCTAATTATATGGCACTTTTATATATATGATACTTGGATCGCACAATAAGCAATAATGGGCAAGCAGGCAACATTTTATTCCCCCCCCCCCCCAACACGGCCCTAATTTTAGTGAAATGTTGGCCACCATAGGAAGCCAGTTGTCCACACACTTCTACTAATCAGGCATCTAGCACCTATTTTTTATAGCAACATCCATACACTAACTGAGACAAGAAGAACAATTGAGAATCTACATAAATATACCACGAATGTAACAGAGAATATCATAACAGTGTGTGACTCTCCAAATGTGCAGCGACCGCAATGATCCGAATTAGTTCATTTTTAGCCATAAAAATTAAAACTAGTCACCTAAGAGAAGGGTCATATGTTGAAATTGTGTACATGGACTGGCATGCTATCATTTTCAACGATCGTGTGCTTTTCAGCTCTAATATAACCGAATTATACCGAAGTTTGCACAAGGCAAGGCAGCTTAAACTAACTGTAGGCTGACGTCAATTACTCTGACAAGAAGCTGTTTTTACCACTGGTATTTTTACGTTATATCCGTATATTTAACATCAGAAATGTTTGTTAGTACCCTTGTAAGAATTTGGCGATGTTTAAATAAAATATGATTAGGACAATGGACTCGTTGATGTACTTGGAGAGATACTGGGTGCCACAACTGTCAACAACCTTTATCACGTGTCTTGGATGTCCTTGTCAAACGTTTGTTTCTTTCTGAAATTAACTATTTTGCCAGTAGTATCTCTTGTTTCCAATAATGTGTATACATCAGCGAAATACACAGTGGCCAAGTAATTGACGTGTGGCGATGTTTGGACACTCTGTATCAAGCAGAGATCTGCGCCTGTGTAAAAGTATGGTTATTTTAAGGGGGGTTAGGACAACAATTTGTGTGACGCAAGATACACGTTCCACTGGGCATCCCAGTTTTGTTTTCATAATGTACTATGTATATACCTCAATTTACACCCAGCATTTTAGCCCGTTATCTACAATATAATTGTAGTTACCATCAAAAGACGCCTCTGTGCCTTTCAATACTGTGAATATTGTTGAAATGCCTGACTTGTGCTTTTGACACCTACTGGTGTCGCACACGAATGACGTATAGGTCATGATTGCCTCAGATTATTTAGCATAGTTGGTGGGCATTATGTTATACCAAAATTCGTGAAGATTTGCAACGTGCATGTCCAATAAAATGCTGCTTAAAATAATGATTTTGTGTATTTTTTGCAAAAGAATACAACATTTTATGAAAAATTACCAAAAAATATATTTCGTTAATATTCTATATATTTTATTCCCATATCGGTAAGATACTGTGTTGGCCTGTATGCTGTGCTCAGTACCATTCATACCAGGCAAACGTCGTATGTAATATAAAGTACCGAATAAGCATGTTTAAACCAACTCAAGGCGCTGTTTAGCTTGGAGGTGTGCACAGTTTGATGACGCATATTTTAATTGTTATTGAGGCAGTGCAAATTTCCCTTTGTGGTTAATCTAGTTATATGTATGGCTTGATATAAATCAAACTTTCGTGAAGATTTGCAAGATTCAGGAGATCTATTTGGGGTAAGACCACATTAAGGATTCGTCCGCCATTACCCGCCGAAAGAGTGCCCTTGAAAATACCGTTTTGGTGTCATGTGTGAATTTTTTTCGAGCACTTTGGCATGGCACATGTCAGTCCAGTGAATACTAAATGTACTACTACATTAGATCTTTCACGAGGTAGCAATAAACATACGCTAGTCGCTCGCATATTCGCACAATGGCTATTTTGCAGAACGCACCAATATTTCAAAATCCGTCACCAGATTGGGGCGAAATTGAAGGGTGTCAGGTTTGGGTGGATTTTTCTGAAAACTGAGGTATGAGAATTTTACGAGTTTTCCACAGCACTTGTGTCAATGGAGGTTAAATATGCTGTGAAATTTTCAAGAAAAGTGTTCATCAAATTTAGCAGGAAATGAAGGAAACGTTATAATGGCCGCCTATGTAAAATTTAAATGTGGTCTTACCCTAGCTGTGGGCTAGGCTGGCTCAGGTTTCACACAACAAGGAGGAGACATTTATTTTTGGTGAGTGTCAACTTGTTCAATAATACTTTTAAGGTATTATTTCCCTTTTCTAATTATACCACATCATGAAGTGAAAGATTGTCCATCAATAGACCTAAACTTGCATGGATGTTTTAAAGCAATTATTTAGTTATAAGGGTTTTCACTATATGGAAAATTGCTATGAGTGGACACCCCAGGATGCTGTGGTTGACCCCCACTGGCTGGTTGTAAACAGTAGTGGTCTTAATGAGTTTTAGAATACTTGCATCCTGCTGGTGATATAACTTGCAGAATATACAGTTTTAATCATGTTTAATCAGGTACTGTGTTTTGTATTATGATGCTTAATCTATGTGCTATTAGGTTAATATACGGCCATATTATGCATTTAGCAACAAAGTGTGTTCTATGAAGCTATGCAGTCAGTATCAGAAACTGCCCAGTGGCCACTAATGTCCTCATGATTAATCACCCTATGGGGTTGGCTGGGTAGGATGTGGAGCATATTTCCTAGAGACTAACACTTGAAAACAAGTTGGGAGCCACCCTGGATAGTGTAGCTAGATGGTAAACACTGGCCAAGTGTTTGGTTCAGTCATTTAACAAGTCATAGAATAGGTATACTCTGTAGTAAATTGGAACAGAATATGGTAACACAAAGTAGTATAGGAATATGGAATTGAAATACTTGTTTAAATAATTATCTGTGTTCTGCTATAAATGACATGTTGCACCATGCCATTGCAGGAGGGAGCCAGGCCTGGAATGAATTATGTGAGATTCATTAATGAGCCTCCAGAGCAGTGTTGGGGTGAGCATGGTCATTACAGTCATGGTAGATTATGTAATTATTGCATCTGTTAGATGCTTATACTTGTGTTGTTGATTTACATACATTTGCATTCCTAGTATAACTTGTACGACAATTATAGATCTTTAGGTTACTTTACATTATACTGGATTCATTATATTGCGCGTGCGTGCTGTGTGACATGTGTCCACGCATCATAATTATTAATATATCTACGTACGTATATTTGTATTGTTAGTACTGTATTGACAAACTGTTTACTTTGTTTAGGTTTATTTTTGTATCCGGAAGTGTCGTGTACTGGCCGTGGGCTGTGCGTACAGCGACATTATAGAATGAAGATTCTCGTAGAGAAAGTACGAACACGTTTATTGTGACACATTGAGATGTAAAAGGAAAAGAGGAAACGGGGCATGGTAAACGGTTCCGCGATCAAGGATCTAACATTCCTCCCCCTTTAAGAAGAACATAATTAGTATAATTATTAAAATGTAAACTTTTAACGCAAACAAACGTATCAATGTCATATCTAAGATAGCTAGTATGCCATTGTTTATAGTACTAATCTAGTGCTCTCGCGACTAGCCACATCTACCGAAACCTAGTCTATTCTGGCTATCTTGATCTATGCATTGTCCGTTATGACAAGTTCACAAGTTTACAAGTTCAATCTGTCCGGTGGCTTCACCACTCTGTGTGATCTTCTCAGCGGTACTACCACGTCTGGTACTACACAGGACTGCGACCGTTCAACTGTTGGTCTTGAGATCACCTCTCCTGTGGCGGTACCCGTAGTCACGTCCGAGTTGCCAGATGATAGTGGTGTCGATGTTGTTCGCTCGAATCAAGGTAGTACTTCACGTTCTGCAAGCCTCGGTGGAAGTTGAGGTTCTTCAACCCTCAATGGTACCAGACGCTCTTCCGTCGCCTCGATCGGCCTTCTCTCGCGCAAATGATCCTGGTGACGCTTCCACACTCTGTCATCCTGCAGACGTACCTCGAAGGTCAGCGGACCCAGCCGGTTCTCTATCACCGCAGCGACCCATTTCGGTTGTCCCTGAAAGTTCAACGCCCAGACACAGTCTCCTGTCATGAAACTTCGCTCCACTGCTCTCTGGTCGTGGCGTTCTTTGTCTTCTTCCTGTTTGCGCAAGACTCGGTTCTGAATGGATGGTCGTAGAAGATCCAGTCGTGTGCTCGGTGGTGTCTTCAACACAAACTCTGTTGGAGCTCTGCCGGTTGTAGCTTGTGGAGTTACCCTGTAGCGTGCTAGGAAGGTGTAGAGACGAGATTCTAGGTTGCCATTTGTCTTCTTCAACCCTGCTTTTACAGTCTGAACGGCGCGTTCAGCTAAGCCAATACTGGATGGGTGATAAGGTGAAGACTTGATGCGTTTGATTCCGTTAGCTCGACAAAACTGTTCAAACTCCTCACTGGTGAAACAGCTTCCGTTATCTGATACCACTGTGCTTGGTAGACCCAAAATCGCAAACGTCTGTCTTAGCTTCGTGAGAGTTGCACTGGTTGTCGCAGCTGATACAACGTGTGCATCGATGTACTTGCTGTGAGCATCGACTATGATGAGTATCATACGTCCCTCGAACGGTCCCGCATAATCAATGTGTATTCGATGCCACGTTCGTCCCGGCCATTCCCATGGATGCAGTGGTGCCACTGGTGGTTGTTTGCTGTGTATTTGGCATGTCGTGCAGTCCTTAACACACATCTCGATTTCAGCGTCCAAACCTGGCCACCAGAGGTAGCTTCGGGCTAACGCCTTCATCTTCACTATGCCCGGATGCGTCTCGTGTAGTTCTTTCAACAACGTGTCACGACCCTTTGGTGGTACGATGACTCTTGCTCCCCACATCAGCACCCCGTGTTGGACACTCAGTTCGTCTTTCCTTCGAGAGTAACTCTCCCACTCGCGTGGTACATCGTTAGGCCATCCTCCTTCCACGAACCGTAGAACTTGTGACAGCATCGGATCGTTTGCTGTCCATTTAACGATGTGTTCTGCCGTGATGGGTGTATCGTTCATGGTTGCAAGTGCTAGAACCACTTCCTCCGGGACTGGTACTCGTTCAGGAGTGTCTGGTAGCGGCAAGCGACTCAATCCGTCTGCATGACAGATACTCGTACCCGGTCTGTACTCCAGATGGTACTGATAGTTGCTTAGTGTTAGTGCCCATCTCTGAATGCGTGCACTAGCCATTGCGGAGATGGCACGATCTTCCTTCAACAGCCCGACCAACGGCTTGTGGTCGGTCTGCAACGTGAAGTCCTCCCGTAAAGGTACTTATGGAACTTGGATATCCCGAAGACCAACGACAACGCTTCCTTTTCCAGCTGTGCGTACTTCTTTTCCGCTGTGGAGAGAGAGCGTGATGCGTATGCGATAGGCTTGTCGCTGCCATCGGGCAATCTGTGTGACAGTACGCTTCCAATCCCGTAAGGAGATGCGTCACTGCTCAAGATGATCGGGAGTTCAGGGTTGTAGTGTACAAGCACATCTGAAGAAACAAGCAGTGCCTTAGACTCATCGAAAGCCTTTTGTTGCGCCGGACCCCACTTCCACTTTGTGTGTTGGCGTGTCATTTCATGCAGCGGAGCAAGCAGCGTACTGAGATTGCGCAAGAAGTTGTGATAGTAGTGAATGAGTCCTAGATAACTCCTCAACTCCTGTACATTCTGTGGTGCAGGCGCGTTCTGTACTGCTCGCACTTTGTCTTCCGTAGGATGAATACCTTCAGCATCAATCGCATGACCTAGATAGGTGCACGATTTCTGACGAAATGCACATTTCTCCTTCTTCAGGCGTAACCCTGCGTCTTGTAGTCGCGTTAGCACAGTAGCCAGATTACGATCATGCTCTTCTGGCGTTCTTCCTGTGACCAGGATGTCGTCGAGGTAGACTACAGTCATGGGTATGTTCTGTAGTAACTGCTCCATGATTCTCTGGAAGATACCTGGAGAAGAACTCACACCGAAAGGCAGACGTTCGAATGCGAACAGCCCTTTCGACGTGTTGATTGTAGTCAACGGACGTGATTCTTCATCCAGTACGACCTGTTGATACGCATGGCTCATGTCCATCGTTGTGTACAGTGTACCACCTGCTAATTTTGTAAACAGATCAGATACGTTCGGGATCGGGTACTTGTCTACCTTGACGGCTCTGTTGATGGTTACCTTATAGTCGCCACAGATTCTGACTGCGCCGGTAGACTTCAAGACCGGTACAATGGGCGCGGCCCACTCAGAATACTCCACAGGACGGATGATTCCGGCCTTCTGCATACGATCTAACTCGTCCTCTACTTTGGCTCGTAAAGCAAGAGGTACAGGTCGAGGTTTACAATACCTCGGTTTAACCGTGTCATCAACGTAGAACTTCGCAGTCAGCCCCTTTAGAGTGCCTAGTCCCTCACTGAACATTGATTCGTAAGGCTTTAGGAAGTCCTCTCTGTCTACCTGGTTCACGGTAGCCCAGTTCACTTTCAACACTGTTAGCCAGTCCCTTCCCAGCAGGTTAGGTCCCGACCCAGGCACTACGATTGCCTGCAGCCTGTGCTGTTGATTGTTGTGACAAACGTTCACCTGCGCTCGCCCTAAAGGCTCAATTGTGGTACCTGCGTACGGTCGCAACCTCGGAACGTTACGCGTGTCGAGAGTGAGCACAGATGTCTTGCAGATTTTAGCCCACTCATCCCCCGATATAAGCGAAACTGCTGCTCCGGTATCTATCTCCATAGCCACTTCACTTCCCTCTATCTGGACATTGCAAATGTACGGTGGTATGGTGTGGGTGGCACTTGCATGATACAGGCCAAGTGTGTATGTGTCTTCACATAACTTGTCATTGCGTTGCGAGTGTGTGTCATTTTCTACTAAGTGTGTCTGTTGAGTGTTTGCATTGCACACATTAGCAAAGTGATTTAGCTTTTGACACTTGTAGCATCTCCTGCCCCAAGCTTTGCACATTCGCCGATCGTCGTGTGGCGGTCCACCACAGCCTGAGCATGCTGGTGCTGCCCCTTGTGACGTCTGTACCGCTGCTGACTACTCACGACTGGTCGATCGTCTCGACGTGGCGTCCCTTGGCGATCAGGCGGAAAACGCTTTCTTGGTGGATTGCTATCTCTGTGTGTCGCCACCTGGCGACCAAAGCTGAAACCTCCACGTGAAGAGTTGCGCCGTCCCTCGTCATTCGATACGGCGTGGACAGGCCTCGGTACGGTCGAAAAAGAGTTTCTCATGATTTTCGACTGCTGTAGCGTAGCTTCCAGTGTGCGCCCGAACGTCAGTAACTTCTCTAGCGTGATTGTAGGTTCACTTAACCCCTTGTCACGCACTTTTGACATGGCACATTTTTGGATGATTTGCGACTTCACTTCTCTGTCTTTCTCATGGAACTTACAGTTTTTGGCTAGTTGCTGCAATCGTGCATTGAATTGGTCCAGCGTCTCTGACGACGTCTGTTCAGCCTGTCGGAACTTGAATATGTCATATTCTTCATTGCACTGCGGCCTGAAGTAAGCAGTGAGCTTCCGCTTGGTTTCTGCGAAATCATCATTTTCTGTCACCCCCACTGCTTCACTCAATTCAAACACTGCCTCACCAGCATAATGAAGCAACATCGCTCTCATTCTTGTATCGTTCTGAATGTCTTTAGCCACCACAAAGTTCTCAAAGCGCCTCACCCAACGTTCCCAACGATGGCCTGCGCTGTCAGTCGGCTCCAGCGAAAAATGTGCGACGTCAGCGACAGTTTCCATTTTCACACAGAAATTAGACGTAGTCTAGTTCAAAGTAACTCGTAGAGTTGTCAGTTTACCTCGTCGCCAATTAATGTCGTGTACTGGACGTGGGCTGTGCGTACAGCGACATTATAGAATGAAGATTCTCGTAGAGAAAGTACGAACACGTTTATTGTGACACATTGAGATGTAAAAGGAAAAGAGGAAACGGGGCATGGTAAACGGTTCCGCGATCAAGGATCTAACAGGAAGTAAGACCACAAATAAAGAACTTGATCGAAAAGATTGGAGCCGACTTGTTGTTGTACAAATTGGCCCCGTCACATACAAGAAGGTCGTCCT
Organism: Escarpia spicata; assembly: GCA_963995525.1. Lineage (NCBI taxonomy): Eukaryota > Metazoa > Annelida > Polychaeta > Sabellida > Siboglinidae > Escarpia > Escarpia spicata. Next base: position 69,862,135 of record OZ023205.1, on the reverse strand, counting down.
GTAGCCTACACATCGAGAGCGCTTACACCAACTTAGATGAGGTATGCTCAACTGGAAAAGGAAATGTTAGCTATCGTGCATAGTTGCAAGAAATTAAATTACTACATCTTTGGAAAAACTACAACGGTTGAGAGCGATCACAATTCACTTCAGGCTATATGCGTAGAGACACTGCTATCAGCGCCCATGAGTCTACAAACAATGTTGCTAAGACTGCAACCGTACGACCTGAACGTGACGAACAAGTCAGGCAAGGAAATTCCTATGGGAGATACACTGAGCCTACCCGATACAGTACCTGATATTTAGCTAGTCATGGTCATGCAATATGATCAACTTCATCGCCGTAACACCTTCACGATACAAGCAGTTCCAGGAATGCACAGCCGATGAACTGAACGAGCTACACGCTATGATCCTCAGAGGTGTACTCGACAAAACGTGACGAACTCTCCGTATCTGACGGTGTAGTGTACAAAGGTATGATCGAGAATAGTGGTGCCGCCAAGCATGAGGCCAAACATGCTTCCACAAATACACGAGTCGCACATGGCCACAACGAAATGCAAGCAACGAGCACGGGAAGCACTATACTGGCCAGGGATGACGCAACAAATCGAACATTTCGTGAGTGGTTGCGCTGTGTGCAATACATACAAGAATAAGCAACGAACCGAAATGCTCAGGCCAACGAAAACATCCGATCTGCCTTGGATTGGGGTAGCTGCGAACATTTTCGAGCGGGAATGAACAGTGAGGATGGCTCCATTTCCAAGAAATGGCTACACGCCAAAGTTGTAAGCCAACATCAAGCGCCTCGATCGTATGTCGTTGAATGGAACGGGAACAAGTACAGGCGCAACAGAAGACACCTGCGATTGTCAACGTTCGGAGTGGAACAGGTATACCCCAGAGTCAGGCAAGAAATAAGCAGTGAGAGAGCCCGATCAACAAATGCTAATCTGGGAGTCACCTAAACTGCAGCAATCACCCCATCGGCACATCGCCCTTTACTGAACGCGAGAACAGTCCATAACATAACGACTGACGGGGTCATGGTCTAGTTAGACTTCCTGTTTGGTTACATGTTGGTTACGAAGAAAAATGCAGTGTAATTTTGAGAAATGATTTGTTTACAATATTAACATGCTGTGACATAAGTGCATTTGAGTAGGCAGATTTTCATGTGTGATTGTAGAAGGTGTTGACTGTAGAATGGTGGATTTTTATATTATTTGAATAAGCGGAAGGATATATGGCAGCAATTTGCCAGATTGACCTGTTTGCGGAGTAATGCTTACCGGCATTTGTAAATATTGACGAGTGTCACACATGCAGGCATTTTACGAGAGCTGGATGTATGCAATTTTTGTTAAAATCTATCAGCATGTCAATGAGATAATGATAACAGCAGGTGAGAAGTTTAAGACATTTTGCAGGTCACGTTTTCTTACCAAACGTTAACATGGTCGCCAATGGGAAAACCATATGTGTATTGACCCCAGACCAGCTGCCGGACAGCCTTTGTGTGTCAACAAACACCAGAGAGGGTGACCGTGCGTCCGAGCCCTGTGAAGAATATCACAAGCCGCGTTTAGCGTTCGCAGTGCACCCATCGCCCCCCATGGGAATTGCGACCCGTAGTGGTCGTGTGAACAATCCGCCAGGACGCCTGGACTATGGCCAGGTTAACCGAAGGGCAAACGTCGCGACTGAAACGTTCCAATCCCACTAGGGCAGAATAATCAAGACTGCAGATAGTCTACTCTATAGTTTATTTAACTTTAGATGTGTTTCAGTAGTAGTTCGCGCACGAAGAGTTGTTCGCAAGAAGAAGCTGAACTTTATATCTTAGTTTCGAGGAAGCACATAATGCCAAAGACACTGATTGTTGAATAAATTCAGTAATTTGAGTTTTAATTAGAAGTGTGAATAATCGCAAGAAAATGGAAGCAGACGTGGAATTTTATAAATACGTACTTACTTGGTAAATTGTACAATTGCATAAGTAGGGCCTACACGTTCACGTGTATTAACTATTTCTAAATTGGAAGACCATACATTTTGTTTTAACAGTAAGTTAACCTGTCTTTGAAAGAAAGGGAGGTGCAATGTTCAGGCTTGCACTAACTGCGCATGCACGCGATTAGCGCCAATAAAGGTACAGAGTTACCACACTGCCTTTCCATAGTCGAGTCACGATATATTACATCTACGGTCTAGCGCAGTCCTGATCTCGTTGACTACCCAGAATAGGGCTGTCTCGGTCGAGTGATTTCGCTTGTAAGCGGACTGAAATATGTCCGTAAGTGGCTAGGTTAATGTTCAATCTATTGGCCACAACCTTTTCAATCACTTTCGAAAGTTGGAACAGATTGCCGACTGGGCGGTAATTACATAATTAAGGTATCGTTATACAGTGACGGCTTCTTCAAAAGTGGATGCACAAATGCTCGCTTCAGTTCACTCGGCATTGTTCCTTCTGCCAAACACGCATTTGTTATGCCGGCAACAATGATCGCGACAGTCCGTCAGTGTTCTGTTTTACATGATCGGATGGTAACGGATCAAGTGTGCAAGACGTACCATTCTAGCGATGATAGCCGTTATTTCACGTGTTATATTGTAGGTACAATTAAATGTGTCAATTGGTGTGACAAAGCGACGTGTTTCACGCTGCGGTGTGATGCGATGTCTCGCAACATGTAAACCGAGTCGAATTTCAGCTATCCTGTTGTTGAAAATAGTACGAAAATGAATCGCAACAGGCAACGACGGAGTCATATTCGGGATACGAATGTGATGGCTTCCCACTCAGCGATTTCACGATGTTGAACATGCTTTTATTGTCAGCGTTCAGAAGTTTATCTCCATAGCAGTTGGTTTTCGAGAGGGCAATGAGCTTGTTGCACTCATCGCATGCATCAACGTACATTAAATTTGTCGATGAATCTCAAGCTTTGTGCGTCTCCACAACGGCTCGTTTTTCGCCGTTGTCTCCTCGCGTCATCGATGTTGCTGTTGTACCACGGGTTTGGTTTATTACCCCGCAAGGCAGTCAGTCGCTCTGGTGCATGTTTGTCAATACATGTTCTCAGTGAAGTTCCGCTGCGCTGGATGTTGACATCATGTTTGATAGTGACTCACACGTTGATCGAATGTCATTGTTAAAAGAATCGGCGTCAAACGAGCGGTAATTGCGTTTTACTATGTGTCGATGTCTTAGTTGGTCTTTGGATGCTCATGACGTAGCGCACCACGTGGTGATCTGATAGACATCGGAATAACATCAACAGAAGTAGCGAGATTGTGATTTTTTGGGGTTATCACAAAGTCCAATGTGTGGCCTGCAGAATGTGTAGGCTCCGTGACGTGTTGAGTTAAATTGTATGAGTCCAGTAGTTCCACGAGCGACCGGGTATCTGCTTCAACGTCGCATCTGATGTTGAAGTCACCAACAATGCACGTTGGTGTTATACATGTCGACATCTCTCGGAACAGGTGTTCTAGTTCCAGGTAGAACTCCGCCTGGGAGTCTTAGTCGATCGATGATAGCAGGCGGTAGAGCGTGCACAGGTTGAATGTTCTAGAAGTGGCTCCGGTGAACTGGATACGCATCATTTCAAAAGACTCATATTTCGTTTTAGGGAGCATCTTGCATGGTAACGTGTTCCTGTGGATGATGTGACGCCGACACCACCGCCGCGTCCAGCCGCACGAGGAGCATTAAAGATCCTTTCTGCGTCAGTTCGGTGATTATCGGTTTGTCGATGTTTTTTTGGCCACCTTTCTATTATGGCTAAGATGTCAATGTCGTGGTCGGTCACGAATTCATTGTTGGTTAACGTTTTATTTCTGACAGATCGAGCATTGAGGACAGCGACTGAGAGAGTGGTCTTTGTCAGGCTCGTATTATCGCGTGTAGAAACGTCAACTAAGTCGCACGGATCACTACGGCGAGCTGATTTGCAAAATATTGTTCTGGGGATATGTGTCCTGGCAGTTACGATCACATATATCGCATGACCTGATGGTGAGGTCGATTGCACAACAGGTGCAGTGTGTATTGAAGTACGTTTGTGTCTACGGTTCTTACCGGCTCGACACCCACGCGGTGGTACGGCTATCCCAAGTTGCTTCAATAGGCAATAGACCAGCTCGAAGAGTCTATTGTCTTTCGTGCCTGTCGTATCAAATGTGAGTCAATATAGGTAGAACAATGTAGTCTTCGTTAACACGAACAGGTGTGATTGCAGGCTGTAGTGGCCAAATATCACAAATATTCACGAGTATAGTTCCAATCAGCATGAACCCAAACATAGAGCGTATTATCATAAAACGGTTGTACAATTATAACGATGATCGAATGTTTAGAAAAACGCATTAAAGAAGTGAAATCCACGAGCACATACAAAACACAGCTGCCACCAGGGGCGCTCAACGTTACATATGAATATATACCGAAGAAAGTCTGCCACAATCTTGCATATTCTCAGTGATACATGTACACAACAAAGTTTGATGCATACATATAACGAATATTTGTAAAGAAACGTTTAGTCGATCTTACACATTTCCATTGATATTTGACCACAAGTGAGATTTATCATAACCCTTAATGATCTGTAACTATGATTCACCGAAACCCATTTGATTAATAATTATTACAAACTCACAATATAGTCCAAAGGACTTCGAAGCCTCTTGGCCCATTTTTTTAGTTTATTTAATATTCCCACTCATAGTGTATATACAAAGAACTCTAAATTAAACTTATATAGGATCCTATGTGATTTGTTATATCAAATGTAGGTGTCACTTAGGTGGCTCGCTCTTCACGTCGGTGCACGAAATGCACGGTTGATTTGGGTGTGGCCGTCACGTTGATCCAGGACAGTACAGCTAGGACGTTGGTTGTGGACGATGCAGACATGTGTCGGGTGGATCGGAGGAATGCCAGACTACTCGGCCAACGGACATCGTCTTTGCGATTCATTTGTAAGCTCGACTCCACTGGGCTTTTGCTTACATACATAAAATTAAATATGTAAATATCATATGGTAATTGGGCTGCACTTTGCTCAGTTCGTAAAGTGACAATAAAAGCATCATCAGCATTATCTAACCAAAGTGTCTTCCCTTTGATGACGATCATATGAATAACAAATAACTCAGAGCAGCCCGTAGGCTTTATTATGTTCACGATACACAGGTTTTGTTATATATATATATGTGTGTGTGTGTGTGTGTGTGTGTGTGTGTGTGTGTGTGTGTGTGTGTGTGTGTGTGTGTGTGTGTGTGTGTGTGTGTGTGTGTGTGTGTGTGTGTGTGTGTGTATAGGTATATATAATCTATATAAGCCCCGTCTACACGTAGTTTTTAACCAGGGATACACGTTTACACGGTGACAAAATGCCGTGCTAAAATGGTGGGTGGAGCAGGCGCGGGTCAGGCTCAGCAGAGCTCGTGTAGATGGATAATCCGGGGTTATCTCGTAGAGTCTTGGCTTCGCTATTGATGTAGCAGTGGTCGCTAATCCACTTCCACTTCTACTTTTCCGCGCCAAACACTAAGAATTATTACAAATTCTATTCAAATCGAAAAATGAGTGTGATAGGACTGAACCGGAGCAGCGATGAGTGCAAGTGTCTTTTGGACATTTGGGGGAGGGCGGATATTCACGCTTGTTTCGATGGAAGCGTCAGAGACGCCAAGATATATGTCAGGATGAGCCATGAATTGTCGCAGGTAGGTCCTAGAGACGGATACGCCAGGACCCCAACTCGGAAAAGAAACAAAAAAGTGTACAGTTCATCATCTGCATAAACAGCCTACTGATTGCGATGAAGTTGACGTACATGTTCGATATTAGTCAATTTGATCAGTTTATTCGCGGGTATGTTCTTAAACAATTAGTATCCGCAAGTAGAATCAGTAACGCATCCTATATTTACATTACAAAGTATAGTATCTCTCACGTCGTACTGACGCCACTGCACCGAGATGCTTCGTGTAGATGCTACATATTTAACCCGGGTTAAATTACGCTTCGTGTAGACGCTTGTAATGAACATAACACCGTCTGATGCTGCCACCTGTCGTATAGTTTATAGTGATTTAAACATGTTGGAACTCTCCTGTAGTTACGAGAATAAAGAAGTTAGTTCTGTCACCGATGCCACGATGTACGTGTCACTATTTTATATTTGGCGACGAGAGATGCGCGAAACAGAACCAAAAGACAAGTGTGTGAGTAGTGTCGTCTATCACAGAGCGTGTGTAAAAAGCAAGTCCGTTATGAACGTGTTGTTCAATTTTAATCCGTTGGCCGTGTTGTCAGCCACGAGAACCATACCACAGACAGTGCCGTGTGCAAAAATGAGCGGGAACCACGCATACTGCGAACATGTGACATTCGTATCAAGTCGGTTGTTTACTGTGTAAAAACTAGTAAACAAGCCAGCAGTCGTGATTCAGTAGACTGTATCTGCATGGAGTAGATTTGTGCAGGATGCAGTCATGGCAACGTCATTAAATGTGCCGTGCATACAGCCTTTTGAAAGCGAACTTTCCGATAGTGACGCCTCGTTAGCTCCCAAATGGGATAAGTGGCTACTCAGATTCGAGAACTATCTGTCCGCCATCGCAGTAAATGACGAAGGACAGAAGAGAGCACTGTTGTTGCATGCAGTTGGCAGTACAATATTCGATATTTTTTTCAACCTGCCGAACAGAGGGACAACTTATGAACAGGCCAAAACAGCGCTACCAGCATACTTCAAGCCGAAGGTTAATCGTGAGTATGAACGTGCCGTGTTTAGACGCATGCGTCAAGAGAGTGGCGAAAAAATTGACGCTTACCATACCCGTCTCCGCCAGGCAGCGGCCAGTTGCGAGTTCAACGACATTAACGGTGAAATTAAATCACACGTGATACAGACAACCACAGACTCAAAACTGCGTAAACAAGGAATGACAAACGATGCGTTGACGCTAGGCGACATAATCGAAGCGGGTCGAAATAACGAGCTAGCACAAGCCCAAAGTTTGGACATTGAAAAAGACTTGACAGGCATCCAACAAGATGCCAAGACAATCGGTCGCACGTTCGGACAATCGAAACGTAGAAAACCACAACATGGTGTAACAAAATGTAGATACTGTGGGAAAGGTTTTCCGCATGTAGGAGGCAAGGAAACTTGCCCGGCATTTGGTAAACAGTGTTTTGTGTGTTATAGACGAAACTATTTTGCTAATTTTTGTCCTAAGAAAGGTCAGAAAAATACCACAAACAAACAGTTTGTGAGGAAATCAGTTCGTGCAGTTAGTGATGAGGTTGAGGATTACGTATTTACAGTAGGGACTGTAACTGATGAAAGCACGGAGAGTGATGGTTGTGAAAATAATATAAATGATGTTTCCGCAAACACTGAGGGTGATGTTTGTGAAAGTAGTATACATGGTGTTTACCATAGCACTTTTGTAGCAAAACCGCCGAAGTTCAAAATCGAGTTTGAAAAGTGTTCAGTGATGATGACAGCTGATAGCGGTGCATCGTGTAGTCTAATTGATGAGAGTACGTTTCAGAACAAATTGAAGAATGTTCATCTTGAAACATGTCATGACAAATTGAATGCATATGGTGGTACACGTATAGTAACCATTGGAAAGTTTCATAGTACTATTGTGTGTGGTAAGAAAACTGCTAGTGATGTTTTCTATGTAGTGAAAGGAAACTGTGGATGTTTGCTCAGTGTAAATGTGAGTCAAAAACTCGGACTCGTTCAGGTTGCAGATCATGTGGTGCATAATGTCGGAAATACTGAGTGCCCAGAAGTGAAGAAATACCCGAAGGTATTTGAGGGTATTGGTAGGTTAAAGAACTTTGAGGTAAAGCTTCACATCAATGAAGCTATTCCCCTGTTGCTCAGCGCCACAGAAGAATCCCTTTTTATGAACGTCAAAAGGTTACAAAGGAACTGTTTGAGTTGAAAAGGAATGATGTGATCGAAAGGGTAGAGGGTCCAACTCCCTGGGTGTCCCCAATAGTGGTGGTACCGAAACCCAAAAGGCCCGGTGAGGTTCGTATCTGTGTCGATATGCGACAGGCGAACAAAGCAATCATGAGAGAGCGACACCCGTCTCCTACAGTTGATGACATTGTTCAAAAACTGAACAATGCGCGTGTGTTCAGCAAGATTGATTTAAGATCAGGCTATCATCAGTTGATGCTTGCAGAGGAGTCTCGCTATATCACCACATTCTCCACTCATGATGGTTTGTGGCGATACAAACGCCTTAATTTTGGTATTTCGAATGCGAGCGAAGTGTTTCAGAATGTTGTTGAAAATGTCATTGAAGGAATTGACGGTTCTTTCTATATGTCCGACGACATATTTGTATTCGGTAAGGGCAAAACCGACGAGGAAGCGTATGCCGAACATGACAAGAGTTTGGATCAGATGCTGAAGAGGCTCGATGAGAATGGACTCACAGCAAATCTTGCCAAGTGTGAGTTTCGAAAGCCAAAGATGGAATTCTACGGTATGATGTTCTCAAAGAACGGAATCGATCCAGATCCGAAGAAAGTAGAAGCACTCCTAGAAATGGAGCCGCCTGTCGATGTGGGAGAAGTGCAGAGTTTGTTGGGAATGACAAACTACCTCGCAAGGTTTATTCCCAATTACTCGACAGTAACAGCACCACTGCGGAAGCTCACATGCAAGAAACAAGAGTTCAAATGGGAGCTTGAACAACAGTCCTCGTTTGAGATGCTGAAGGGTGTCCTTGGTACGTATCCAATCGTTGCCTACTTCGACATGAAGAAGGAGACAGAAATCATTGTAGAGGCATCCCCTGTAGGGCTAGGTGCGATGCTAGTACAATACCAAGACAAGAAGCCCCAAGTAGTTGCATACGGGAGCAGAGCCCTAACACCAGTTGAGCAGCGGTACAAGAGTCAACTAGAAAGAGAAGCGCTGGCAGTTGTCTGGGCCTGCGAATACTTTCATGTGTATGTCTACGGGGCGCCACTGAAAGTGGTAACTGACCACAAGCCGTTAGTAACGTTGTATGGAAATCCCGGCGCCAAGCTGCCCCTGAGACTAGACAGATGGGCTATGAGGCTGCTGCCATACCAGCCAGTTATCGAGTACCGTCAGGGTAAAGATAATCCGTCGGATTACTTATCTCGCCATCCGCAAGTGTCAGACAGAAGTTCTCGAGAAGAACTTGTGGCAGAAGAGTATGTGAACTTCGTCACAGAGGAAAGTATCCCAAAGCAATGAGTAATACAGAAGTCTTAGAAGCAACGTTGGCAGACCCAACTCTCAGTGCTGTGAAAGATCTTCTGTTAACTGGAAAATGGTACATGCTTGAAACAAAGTATGGACAAGATCCAGGTGTGGACTTTGAAGCGATGCAATCGTACAGCAGAGTTGGAAATGAACTCACTGTAACACGAGATGGATTAGTGTTGAGAGGAACCCGTATTGCGGTTCCAGCGAGTCTACATCACAGGGTAATCCATCTGGCCCACGAAGGGCATCAAGGGATAAACAAGACCAAGGCTCTCCTCAGAGAGAAAGTCTGGTTTCCCAGAATTGACGCTATGGTAGCTAAGCTACTTGATAAATGTGTAGCGTGCAAAGCGACTTATGATCCAAAGCCAAGGGAACCATTGGTCATGTCTGATCTTCCTTCAAGGAAATGGTCTCATCTATCCGCATATTTTTATGGACTATTACCTACAGGTGACTACCTCCTTGTTGTCATGGACGAGTACTCCAGATTCCCTGAAGTCGAAGTGATAAGATCCCTGTCGGCTCAGACAGTTATTCCAGTCTTCGAGAAGATATTCTCGTCAAGAGGTACTCCCGACAACCTGAAAACAGACAATGGAACTCCGTTCCAAAGTGAAGAGTTTAAGAGGTTTGCTGTCAACCTAGGTTTTCTCCACCAAAGAGTAACACCATATTGGCCTGAGGCGAATGGTGTAGCCGAGAGGTTCATGAGAACCATAGGCAAAGTCTGCAAATGTGCACAGGTAGAAGGTAACCCCTGGAAACGAGAGTTGTACCGGTTTCTTATAAACTACAGGGCAAGCCCACATACCTCGACAGGATTACCACCAGCAACGGTTTTGAATGGTGTACCGTTGAAGATGAAGCTACCCCAGGTCCATGCTGAGGAAATGGATGAAACACTCCGTCAAAAGGATTGGGCGGCAAAGAACAAGATGAAGGAATATGCGGAAGCACGACGAAAGATAACCAAGTCTGACATTGGTATCGGAGATAAAGTGTTGTTGAAGAATGTGGCACAACAAGGGAAACGAGTGCACAAATTCCAACATGAGCCTTTCGAGGTCATAGAGAGGAAAGGTACAATGGTAACAGCACAAAGAGGCCAGGAAGTCAAGGCGCGAAACACAAGTCATTTTCGCAGAGTCAGCACTGACATTGAGCCGTTGCAATACAGGCCAGTCGAACCTGACCCAGCTCCTACTATAGTACCCCCAATAGTCCCAGTAAGTCATCCAGTGGGATCTCCGTACTCAACTGAGGCTAGTACGAGTCTTTCCCCTTCCGTGCATGCTCCACCCAGTCGTCCACCTAGGGTTAAGAGTGTACCCAAACGGTTTGAAGGTTTTCGTGTAAACCTGCCTAGTTTCTGTAAACAGTGATGTAGTTTCAACACTGTACTGAGTATAGTTTCAACATATCAGGCGATATTTGTTTATTTGCAAAACATAATTGTATAAAGTTTGGGGAGATGTAATGAACATAACACCGTCTGATGCTGCCACCTGTCGTATAGTTTATAGTGATTTAAACATGTTGGAACTCTCCTGTAGTTACGAGAATAAAGAAGTTAGTTCTGTCACCGAAGCCGCGATGTACGTGTCAGTATTTTATAACGCTACACAGAGGAGTGATGACCACACGTTTTTAGTACAATGTAGTTTCCTTTCTCAACATGTGCTAGAACCAACCAGGGGTGAGAATATGTTAGATATAGTTTTGTTCTCACAGAATAAATTAGTTGACAATGAGGTCCGCATACACGCGAAAACGTAACGTACATACAGGTTGATTAATGTTGCATTAGATAATTAGTTATAGTATGATATAATATATATATTAAAGATAATAAGAATTAATATGTACGAATACTGTTAGACGAATAGTCATATTAGGATACAATATTTCATTATGGTAAGGAAGTTAAGGATAATTAAAATGAAGGAGAATATTGAGTTAGTTAAACCAGATGTGTATAGAGTCTACTGATTCACCTGCGCTGGTCGATCCTTTTCACAAGTGACAATAACGCCCATTCACACCTTACAATAACGGGCGATTTCGAAATAGTTTAAACTTAGCTTTCGGATCATACGGTGGGCACACATCAATTCTAATCAATTACATGAAAGAAAATTGCTGTAGGGCTATGTTGCTGATTAAAAATTCATTTTACCATCAAAGTAAAATCAGAAAAGAATGAAATTGATTGCATCGTCGATACATGTTCCCTTGAAAAAGAATCTAGGGAAACGGTCCAAAAAGAAACACTTATCGAAAGAAGCCATTATAAGAAAATAAGTACAAACAGATGGTTTGGAAATCATATAGACGTACTGGAAATGTTGAAGACTACAACATTTATAAAGAAGCACTTAAACAGCTTAAATTAGAAATTCAAAGAGAAACCAGCTTGTAATATAAAACATGACAGCAAGAGTTTTTGTGCGTATGTTCGTAGCAAATAGAAAGTTCAATGTCTGTGTGAAAACTGAAAACTCACAATTTTAGCACAGTATACAAGTAACATTTACGATCATTCTATAAAAAGTTATTATGTACCTTTCTGGAAGTCCGCCATAAATTCGCGCACGGATGCGGGTAGCTGCAACATTTGGCTTATGACGCAAAACACCTTTAAATGATGACTACGATTAACAGCAACGCATCGTACAAACTGATATAATATTAAACATAATAATAATAATAAGTTATATTTGTCCAACATAACGATAATATACATATGGTAGCACATAAAATACGTACTATGTCAAAAAAGAGTATAGGCCTATTGAAGAAAGTTCTTATAGTTGTATATACCCCTGAACAACTTAGGGTTAGTCTGCATTTTCTCAGTAAAACTGTAATAAAAACAATTTTGTAGATCACGATATAAATTCAATTTACCTCTTTTTTGTCCTTTGTATTGCGTCGAGACATGAAAATTAACGCGAGTGGCACTTGTTTCATGGCGTCATCTTCTTGCAGGAAGGCGTGGATTGAAAACAGTTGAACAAAAAGCGTTTTGACGACCTTGAAAGTTCCATCTCGATACCACCGCCTTGCGTGTGCCAGTAGGTCAAGCTGTCTGTCTGTTGCAAATAACAGGTGACACTGGTCGTCCACACGAATGTCGGCTTGGATGAATCCTTCGGGCAGGAAATCTTCAGCCTGCTGAAATTATACAATATGAACATTACATTTTAATTATGACAACTGTAGACCAACATCTAATTCGCGCAGCAGAACACTCTCAACGATCGCGCTAGCGGACTGGAATATTTCGGACCTTTCTTTAGCTTTGATCTATGACAAGCAAACAACAATGTACGATTAAGGACGATGTTATAACCAGAATGGGTACGCTCTATGTACATGCTTACTGTTATCATTATTCTTATTTAATGATTATATACATACACACACACACATATATATTATTATTATTATTAGTTATATAAATATTACTTATATTTAACTTTGTTTTCACTATCAACGATGTAGCCACTCCGACTTCAAGACCGTGGTCTTTAATCCCAATGATGAACTTGTCACCGGTTTGATGCACAGTAGCTTGGCAGTTTGTGTTCTTGTTATGCACTGTGCGCCCCCACATAGGTGACTCACCTTTCTGTCGCTGGAACACCAAATAATAAATATATGATAACCCACAGACATTGTTTTTGACGTATCAAATGCATAGAAAGAGTTAGTCATTTTAACAGGATTAATGAACAATTGTGTACATTATAAAGAGTTTACAATTCTCAAAGAATTGTTTTAATGCAGAAATGTTATTCATTCATTCATTCTTTAACGGACACCTGTAATCAGAATGATTTGTTATATTGTTCGTGAATTTACCTTGATGGTGTACGAGTAGCCGTCGCAGACGAGCTTCCTCCTTTTTGGTGGAACAAATTCTGTATCCTTAATTGATGGGTCAAGCCATGTTTCTGTCCCCAGAACTACATCCGGGGTGCAACTGTCAATCAACTGTAAAATTTCACTTTGTTTGTTTTTTATACTCTGGAAGTTGATGTTTACTATCCTAACTGGTCTGCCTCTACTCTGAGCATTGGCATTTCTTTGTGGTGTCGAGCGGTCGGCGGGTTTCCATTGGTTTTGGGTCAGGGCTACCCAGAGATAAGTCAGCAGATATGGTGTGGGATGATGATCTTCTTTCGGAGTCCAAATCATATAATGTGCTACAGGGCTTAAATTTGGTTGTCCACAAACGATGCAATGCCAACTGACTCTGCTGTGTTGTAAATGGGCATATCATTCACTGTTGATGCTCTGGCAACTTGCGTGGTACCATTGATCGCAGGTCTCACAAACTACTCCTCTTTGACCCCATGTAACGTTTTCATTGCACGTTCCACACGGATATTTGCTGCATTCACGATTAGTAGTTGATGGTGTACAAGAGTTTGCCATGTTGGTGTGTTTATGTATGGGACCGTCTAACACAGGTGGCAGAACGAAGAAGCTGAAGAACACTGCATGAACTTTGACGATGTGTGAACGTTGACGGCGATGGATACCATGATAGTAATTAATTTATCTTGTGTGGTTCCTATTACTACTACTTACTGAAAAGACATGCAATATATATATATATATAATATGTACTGTTATACTCAACGTGAAAAGAAGTGCAGGGTTTGGCTAGTACAAAAAGAAACATATGATGGGTTTTAATAATTTATGCTAGTTTTAATCCGTGGGGTGGGGAGCCATCCTGCAATCGTTGATTACCGAATGGCCGGATGTGGTTGGTGTGTTGTTGTCTGGGTTAGTATAGAGACGCAAAGACGGCGTTGTGTGAAACACGTTTTATTTTAGCAACATGGCGTGGTCAACACGCAAAGCATCATGGGACCATATTCAGCGTTCTACCAAATCGTCCCATATGATACAAGTCCAATGTGGGGTAACTCTACACCTCCCCTCAGAGTTCGCATTCACATGCTGAACTGTACAGTCATGTTCACCTGCAAACATGTCTCTAGACAATAGTGAACTTCGGTGACTATAAGTTCAAACGTTCAGGCGGCTTTATAGCTCTTCCTGATCTGGTCACAGTCACACATGGAGAGGCCGTGTCTCCGGTTAGACTAGTGTCGGTGTGCTGTGGCGATGATCGCGTCGTCTCCGTAGTAGGTGCGCGCGATCTGCTTTCACTCACATCTGGGATGCAGGATGGTTGTGGCCCTCGCACCGGACTGGTCATCGCATGTTGTTCGTCCGGAGTAGGAACCAGAACTCTCCTGTTACGTCGCACCGTGCCGTATTCGGTTCTCACGAGATACGATCTAGGGTGATGTGTCTGTCTCAGTATCCTGCCCTGTCGGTCCTGATCCCTAACCCATACTTGGTCACCTGGCTGTAGGACAGGAAGTTCCTGTGTCCTATGTCGGTTGTTGTAGGTACGTGTTTAGTTGGATCTGTAGGTGTCCTCTTTGGTACGGACCTTCTCTCTGTCACCGGTCTGTACCCTTGGCTGGAGCGTGTTCGGGAGTGTTGGCAGTTGTGTTCGTAATCTTCTTCCCATCAGTAGTTCAGCTGGGGATAGCCCATTCTGTAACGGAGTTGACCGATAGGTGAGAAGAGCCAGGTAATGGTCTTCATTCTTCCTAAGCAACGCTTTCACTGTACGGACAGCTCTCTCCGCCTCGCCATTGGCTTGCGGATATCGCGGCGAGCTCGTTGTGTGAACGAACCCATATGTTGCTGCGAACTGTCGAAATGCATCAGCACTGAATTGAGGCCCGTTGTCTGACATGACAACATCTGGTATGCCGTGAACGGCAAACAGTTCCTTCTGCGTTGTGATGACAATTTCTGATGTTTGGTCGCGAAGCTGCTTGATCTCAATCCATCTCGAGTAAGTCAATTGCGATGAGATATGCAATTCCATGAAACTCGAAAAGGTCCATGCCAAGTCTCTCCCAGGGACGAGATGGGAACGATGCTGGCATGAGTGGTTCTTTGGTTTCCGGACGATCTTTCGCACACGTTGAGCACTTAATAACCATGTCTTCTATGCAGTTGGACAATCCTGGCCACCACACCGATGTGCGAGCCCGAGCGCGACATTTCGTGATACCAAGATGGCCCTGGTGTATGCAGTGTAGTATATCCAAACGCATGGCCCTCGGAATCACGATGCGTTCATCATACAGTAGGAGATCATCGACTACCGCGAGATGGCTCCTGTTCTCCCAGTACGGTCGTATCAGCGGCAGATGTGGCATGTAAGCTGGCCATCCTAGTGTGCAAAATGTTCTGACTTGTTCGCACTCAGCATCTGCTTTCTGTGCCGTTCGAATGTCCTGTAGACGTTTCTCCGTAGCTGGAAGTATGGTTACTGTGTGTTTCGCGTAACACTCTACCTCTTCCACAAACATGATGTCGGTCTGCTCTGGGAAGTTGACTGGAGCGCGAGATAATGCGTCAGGTGTCGTTTGATGCTTTCCCGGGACGTATACGACTTCCGGGTTGTATCGCATTATTCTCAGACGAAATCGTTGGATGCGAGGTGGCATCTTGGCTAGCTCTGTTGTTTTCAGAAGTGGCACGAGAGGTTTGTGATCAGTCTCGAGCGTGAAGTTTAGCCCCATCACATACTCTATGAACTTCTCGCAAGCCCAGGTTGCTGCAAGAGCTTCCTTCTCTATGACTGCATAGCGTTTCTCGGTTTCTGTGAGTGATCGGGAAGCATAGCAGACTGGACGACGTCTGCCACCATCTTGAATTTGCAGTAACACTGCCCCGATCCCCTGAGAAGATGCGTCTGCTGCGATCACTGTTGGGCGGTTTGGGTCATAGTGTGCAAGTACGTCGGGAGATACAAGCATGTCTTTCACTTGCTGGAAGGCAGTTTGTTGTGCCTCTTCCCATAACCATGCCCTGTCTTTGCACAGTAACTGGCGTAACGGTTCGTTGATATCAGCCAGTCGTGGAATGAATTTTACCATTTGGTTCACCATACCCATGAAACGTTGGAGTTCCGTGACATTGGTGGGAGCTGGGAATTGTGCGATGGCTGCCGTTTTACTGCTGTCTGCATGTATCCCTGAGGCATCGATGACATGTCCCAAGAACTTGATCGACCGCTTTGCAAATTCACATTTGTTGTTCAGCGTTAGTCCGGCTTGCTGTAAGCGCAGCATGACAGCTCTAACGCGCTTGTCATGTTCTGGTTTGTCTTTGCCATGTATCAATATGTCATCCATGTGGCAGATTACTCCTTCTTGGCCTTCCAGAATGGCCGACATGGAGCGCTGGAAAATCTCACTTGCTGAGCTGATACCAAACGGAAGTCTGTTAAAACAGAATCGCCCGAAAGGTGTGACGAATGTTGTGAGAAGCCTGGACTCCTCATCCAGTGGAAGTTGCCAGAATCCGCTGTTGGCGTCTAGTTTTGTGAACAACTTGCTTGTTTCCAGCTTAGCTAAATTATCATCCACAGAGTGCATTGGGTGTATCTCCCGTAGGACTGCTCGATTAAGCTGTGTGAGATCGACACAGATGTGTAGTGAAGTTCCTGACGGCTTGGGAACAATCACAAGTCCCGAACACCAATCTGTGGGTTGTGTAACTGGAGAGATAACCCCTTGTCGCTGCATCATCTCAAGTTCCGCTTTCACCTTCGGCAGCAGAAGATGCGGGATCTTCCTCGGTGCGTACAAACACACTGGTCTGGCGTCTGCACGAAGCGTCACATGATATTCAGTCTTCAACTTGCCGAGGCCAGTAAATAGACTCGGAAATTCTGCTTTGAAGTTCGCTGTTGGATCATTTACTTCCTCAACGCCATCGGATCGCGACACAAGTCCGAGTTTAACACAAGCTTGTTTGCTCAACAGAGAACACTGCTGGTTATGTAGGACGTATACTGTTTCAGTTACTTCTTTGCCACGGTATTTCAGGGTCGCGTGGAGTATGCCCCTGACCGGCAGATGGTCCACGGAGTTTCTTCTGATTCCTGTGGAGCTGAACCCGTTTCAACCACTGTTCCCTGTCACTTATGACCGAAACTGATGCGCCTGTGTCGAGTTTGAAACGTGTGTTATGACCGTTCACACTAACGCGTGCAGACCAAAAGTCACTCTCGTCTTTGATCTCCCCCAGAAATGGGATGTCCTCCCTCTTTACTTCGTGGACTCTGCCACTGTGTCTCCTGACTGCACTGCCGCGACACACTGCTTGGAAGTGCTCTTGTTTTCCGCATGCCCGACAGCAGTCATCTTTAGCTGGACATTTCTGTCGTGTGCTGGTTGACGCCCGCACCATTGGCAGGTACTAGTCGTGTCATTGGGGTGAGTGTAGCCTCGTTTTGGCTTTTTGCTCCATTTTTTGGGTACTGCTTTACTAGCTGGTCTGACGTGATCGACTTCGCGGGCACTGGAGGGCGTGCTAATTTCCCCTCTTACTACTTCTCTGTCAAGCTTGCGTGCCTCCGCCTGGCGGATAATCTGGACAGCTTGCTCAAGCGTCAAATCTGGTTTTGACTGTAGGCGATCTGACAGCCCGTTGTCAGCGACGCCTGCGACTATTCTATCGCGGATCAACTCGTCCTTTAGATCACCATAACTGCAGTTTTCTGCCATTCGGTATAAGTCTTGTATGAAACTATCGACTGGCTCTGATGCCGTTTGTCGTCGGGTGTTGAAACGTGCCCTTTCGACAATGGTGTTTCTTCTCACATTGAAATACTGGTCAATGGCAGACTTTACCTCAGCGTACGTTGCCTTATTTTCATCGATTTTGATCGTGGTCAGAATAGCGTCTGCACATTCGCCCATTGCGTATAGCAAAGTGCTTACTTGTTCAAGCTGTGACTTCGCTTGTAGGCCTGATGCAACTCGGTAACGTTCGAATCTTGTTGACCATTTTGTAGGTACATCACATTCCGCTAGGGGCAGCACCGTAAATTTGTCCCGCATTCTAGACCTGAAACCTGTGACGGTTTTGGACGCCATTGCTACTGCTCCCGCCGAGATTGGGGGATTCCCCAAAATCGCTTGGCAACATTATGCAAATGAATTTACGTCGTATTTTGATGATCACATGAACCAATGAAAGACTGATCTACGTCATAGCCAGTTTCGCGGGAGTTTTCCGAGCACGATAAGCGAGGTAGGTGGATTCAAACTTTGATGTTGTAAACAATCGTTTAAAAATATGGTATAATAGATTTTCACCCCGTTAGTATCCTGTTGCAACCTTTTATAAATACATATGCCTTCATATGATATGCATTTTATGGTTGTGGACCCCCGTGGGAGCGTGCAATCGCTCGTGGAAAAACAGGCCTGTCGCACGCTGTTCGGCGTTCAAAGATGAAATGCGTAGTTTGTAGCCTGCGCGCGACCGGTTCAGCGGTACGTACGCCACGCTGGCGTTGCATAATTATGATGTACTGGCGCGCGCAATGCAAATCATAACATTTTTGCTATGCGGGTTAAACTGTATGCGTTTCAAGCAATCGTGAAAATAATCATAGTTTTAAACTGATTTACAAATGTAGCACTGGGCCTGAGAATGTGAGCGTAGTCGTAGACTGCATCGATCCAACATTCGTACGCCATTTCCTACGATGCAAAATCCACGCAATCCAAACTGTTTGCACCTAAATCCTAACATGTTCTGTGCACAAAAGTAACTATTGATATGTAAGTGTTGCATGGTATTCATTATTTTTCCAAATAATTCTGTGAAAATATTAGTTTTCTAATTTAAGGCCAGGCACGGCAGGCAAAAATGTATTATTGCATATATCTGGCATTTAAATGGAAACGTGATCGTGATTGGGTTACTTGTGCCACGTGGGCACTGACCTGCCACGTAATTGGCTGTTGTGAGGGATGGGCTAGGATCAATGGGTTTGACTCCATCTTGGAATCTTTGAAATTACCACCTACTGCAAGATTAAAACATTTAATATTAAATCCAGTGCCATCAGCACTTTTGTAATTATGTCCATTTAATTTAACATTTATTATTGTTTAAAATAAGAAATAGTAATTAAAATGTTGCCATGATATTTTAATTATTGTAATACAACAGTACTCAATGCCAGCTTTTTAATAGTTGTCTTAATATTTTTGTGTGTAAGATTACTTACACAAAAACAAAGTCCAGTGACACCAATTTTATGTTTATTAACACTAGTGGTACTGCATTAATTTGTATCACACACATACATTAATACAGTTTTCCTCTATTTCATGTTGAAGGATTCTGCTGGAAATGTATGAAGAGTAACAGTACATTGACAGTGTCCTGTGAACATTGGCACGCTTCACTTGCATTGCTGTATGACACCTTGAACGGATTTTATCTACAATCGACCAACAGTGTCCTGTGAACATTGGTACACTTCACTTGCATGGATATATGATATGAAACAGTGAACCGATTATATCTACACTAGTCGGCAATGTACTCTGTTCCTCCTTCTATAGTTCCCTGTATGTGCAGTGAAGTTGACAATAGTTATTGTACTTCTGCTGTTTCAGTTGTTTTCAATGTCTACTTGTCGGCTGCATACTGTGAACAACATGTTAACATTACTTCATGTTGATGTGAGACATTAATGAACAAAAGAATTAAGTATCATTGTTGTAGTACTGACCTTTGCATTGTACTGTGAACATTTCATGACATTGAACTATACAGGAAATTATACAGATCTTGGAATGCATAATAAATTATGTTAAATTCAAGCAATGCTGTTGTGTTTCTTCACAACAATGGTTGTGTCAGGGACACCTCAATGTTTACAAACAAGTCAAATAATGCCCAATGGTCAACAGTTAGTAGTTGAACTTTCATTTTGATCAACATACCATAATTATTAAGTAAAAATAAATTGGACATTAATAATATAGACAACATGGTTAGAGGAAATTTTTTTTCTAAATTAATCATTAATGGTTCACACTTTAATATGCCATTTTATCCAAAAAATTATGGTTAATATGTAGATGTGATAAATTACAAGGATTTATAAAGTTACTAAGTCCATGTGTTACACTAAATAATTTAAGTAAGTAATTTGTCAACATAATTAAATCGGTGCTCATTCAAGGTCAATTATCTAGGTCGTATCAAGGTCATATGCTATTATGGTCAAGGTTAAACATTTAGTTACTTTTAATTTGATAGCACAACATACCATAATTATTAGTTTAAAATAAATTGCACATTCATACATGCAATTAGGTCAAAGGTCATTTAAAAAAAACAAGTTACCTCACTATTGTTCATGCTTTAATATGCTACTTTATAGTCGGTGTGTACATAAATGTTCCATTTCAACACTTTATAAACATACCAAGCCCATGTGTCACACAGAATCATTTAATTAGGTCACTTGTCAACATATATAGGTCAACGGTCATTAAAGGTCAAATAACTAGGTCACGTCAAGGTCACAGTACAAGGTCAATATTTTTGGGTCATAACATTTTACTTTACTTCAATATCTTACAATATACAGATTATGTAATGTTTTGCCTATATTCAGTGGCACATGGTGGCAGCACAGTCTGCACAAGCTCCAGATCACAAGAAATGGACATGAATCCTATAGACACAATCACCCTTTTTTCAGACACTAAAAAGTGGATTTACTTTGTTAATAATAGAGATAATTCAAAATTTCAAAAAGGGTTGTAAACTACATAGCATACACTATCACATAGAAGTGATTAAATGATTATATATCAATTTTGAATTTTTTTGTAATGTATGATTTTGTCCATAACTCAGTTTGAGCTGGACCTGTTGCTCCTTCGAATTTCCATGGAAGGGGAAGTTGCGTCGATTGGCGTACCTCTTCGTTGGCCATGTTCGCGTATCGCTGCCACCATGTGTTGTTGTCTGGGTTAGTATAGAGACGCAAAGACGGCGTTGTGTGAAACACGTTTTATTTTAGCAACATGGCGTGCTCAACACGCAAACCATCATGGGACCTTATTCAGCGTTCTACCAAATCGTCCCATATGATACAAGTCCAATGTGGGGTAACTCTACAGTTGGTTCCCCCACCTTTGCTGTTCTCATTTAGATTATAACCATGTTGGCTAGGTAATGAATAATGATTTTAATTATGTAATCTGCATAATATATTCATGCATAATGAGTTCAGCTTTATATATAAAGCTCTTATACAAACTTATATCTGCCTTGTGTTATTCAGCAAACTAGCCACGATTCATATCCGTTTAACAAGCACATAAAACCAACATTTGATCAAAGCTCAAATGGTATTTCTGTGGGCGTTGCTGCAGCCTGTATTTGAAATGTTCGGTACACCGACCTAACCATGGGACAAGCTCTTCCAGCCACAACAGTTGGGCCTCTCTTTCATTCGCGCTTTACTCGGAAAGGTAATCTTTTCTATGCTGTTACGGATATTACACCGTGTTTGTTTAATGTCATTCTTACATTTTTCCAAAAGATTTTGATAATTTTGTTTGCGTTACGAATGAGTTTTTTCAGAATTCTTTGGTAGTGGCTAAGTGAGTTTTACGATTTATATAAATCTCCGAATCTGCAGGTGTTTGTTTTATGTTTCATGTACAATTGATCGTTGTAAGCAATTGACGGGATTATGCCATTTGTGATCCACTGAGACTTGCTGTGTTTATGCTTATTGAATTTGATCGTATACGTACTGGCCAGTGTTTATCTTTTGCCCTGGAAATTACTTTATTAAGAATGTTGAGATTGTCAGTTGGATTGGCAAGGTTAGTTATGTTTAGCATGTAACAAATACATGCATTATTTATTTCCGTTTTAAATGTATCTATCGATGCTGCATTCCAAGTTTTGATTCTAATTGATTTGGTGGCATTTACACGTTTTGGTTCAAGATAATCTAAAAATATGAAGTATGGTAGGTGATCTGATATTGTGTTAATTAATACACCAGCAGTTGCCTGTGAGAAGCCATGTGATAGCTTACATAGGAAATTATCTATAAGCGTACAGTTTCTACTCGAAAGCCTAGTCGGTACTGTATTGTTTTGGAGAAAAAAACTTGAGCAACAAGATAGAATCAAAATTTTCACTAAATATTGCATTTTCTTTAATTTGCAGTAAATCAATAGTATAGTCACCAGCAATGATGACTTCACTTTTATATTTTGTTATGATGATCAAGAAAAGGGATTAATTAACTATTTTTCATAAATGTCTGACACGTTTCGTTGTTATGCCCGGGTGGTCTATATATATATTTCCTAATACAACTTTTTGGTCAAGTTGCTTTGATGTAATTTCAATAAATTGTCCTTCCCATACTTGTGAATTCTGATAGGTGTTTATTGAGTTATTATCATATTTGTTGCAAAGGTAAATTGCTAGTCCTCCATGCGCGGTACATATTAATTATACCTTGCGAAATTATAGTGTAACCGTTAATCATAAAGCGTGATGTATCTGAATTATCTGACAACCATGTTTCTTGTAAGCAGACTGCACTGATTTCAAATATATATATATATATATATATATATATGTATATATATAAGCCATACTGCATTCATGTGTATAAGTCATACAACACGTTTAAACTATTGATATAATAAGCAATTAGCTTAGAACAATAAATGATGACCTATCACCAGTCAACTGTTACTGGTATACATACTGTAACAAGTTTTAGATATTCATGGTGCCCTAGTTGTGGACTGTATAGAAGAGGGGGGAACTGATACGTTTATGTTCTCGACTTATCGACTGCTGTCAGCAAGTTGACATTAACCAGCAGCGTTATTCCCACTGGTTTGACGGATGTGGTGTTGAGGCAGTGAAATTTGAAATCTGACCAAACAATGCGCTTTATCCACTAAGTTACCCGTGCGTGAGTGCCAATTGAACCACGCCCATGTCGCTCTGCGGTGAAGCACCACATAATTTGGAAGTATTTACTTACAGTCAACTGACATTGCAATATAGCGGCTTTGTAGCCAAAATGTATGTGTACAACTTGGACAACATGGACACAACTTAGTAAATTGACGTATTCGTTGTTGTCATGGGCGTTGTCCCGTTTGACAAGTCCGCCGTCTTTCCGAATAAGTTTCGGAAAAAGTAAACCGAATAAACGAGAACGCGCATAAATTCACATACAGTCATTTGCAAAAGATTAAGACCAGGAGTAGTATAGAGGGCCCACAGAGGCGGGTGCACTTCACCTTTAGTGACCTTTAGGCACAACTCTATGCATAAAAAATACCCCTAATTACCCCTAAACGTTTTCGGCCACCTACTTATAAAAAAGATCAAAGGGTTTTGTGACACTAATCGTTTTCGGACGAGTATTTATAAAAAACGTGATGGATTACCCCCTCTAAGTACATTTGAGGTGCCACCTAGCGGGGAGCACAGTGAGTCCTTTAGTACTTTCCCTAGCGATCAACTTCGGACCTAGCGTGTGCTTACGTAAGCAATAATGCGTTTATAGTGCGGCTATAAAACCGCGTTAAAACCACTCATAAATGCCGGCGCCGGATTAGCTCTCCTGGGAGAGCGTTCGACTAGGGATCGAAAGATCTCGGTTCCGAATCCGCACGTCGGCACCTTTTTAGATGCGCTCCATCTAGCGGCGTCGGCTGCTCCTTATATATAAGAGGTACCGGTGGTATTGGTAGTAGTAGTCGTCGGTATGTCGGAACCTATAAAGTTTGGCGGATCGCGCTCGTTCTTGTCGAATATGTACGCGTGCCGATTTAGGGCGTTCGGCCGGGGCTTTCGGTCCGTTGAGCAAGCCTATCAGTATAGGAAAGCAATGTTCAACGAAGACCTGGAATGCGCGGCTCTTATCAAAAGAACGCGATCGCCTTATCTGGCAAAACGACGCAGTTACGAAATTTGAAAAAAGAGAACGGAAAACGAATGGAAAGTCGTTAGGGTCGCGTGTATGAAGGGGTTGTTGATGAGCAAGTTTGGCGGGTCGGATAAGTTGAAGGCCGCCCTGTTGGCCACAGGAGACGTCGAATTGGTGGAATGGGTACCGAGCCGGGAGGGTTTCTGGGGTAGCCGGCTCGTGGACGTTTCGGGGGAGAACAAGCTCGGTAAACTGTTGATGGAGGTGCGCGACGCGTAAAAAATATTCGCCGCTATCAGTCGTGGAAAATGAGGGGACCACTGTTGAAGCATCCTTTTACGTGTATAGTAGCCGGCCCTACGGGGTGCGGTAAGACGACGTTCGTCGACCGGCTGATACGACACGCTTTGATCGAGCCGCCGCCCGAGAAAATCCTGTGGTGCTACGGACAGTGGCAGACCGCCTACGCGTCTATGGTTCCTAAAATAGAGTTCGTAGACGGCCTGCCGGATCCGACACGTTTAGATGGTAAAATGAGGACGCTTTTAGTACTCGACGACCTCATGGCGGAAACTGATAGCAGCGTGACGGAACTATTTACTAAAATAAGCCATAATTGTAGTACGTCGGTCGTACAACTACGACAGAACATGTTTGCGAAAGGGAAAGAAAACCGTACAATCAGCTTGAACGGCCAATACATAGTGCTATTCAAGAGCCCCTGTGACGCCGGTCAAGTAGGTCACCTAGCGAAACAGATGTACCCGGGAAAGGTCAACTACATGATAGAGGCTTTCAAAGACGCGACGTCGCCGGCGTACGGCTATCTCTTCGTGGATCTGAAACAGGAAACGGAAGAGGACATGCGCTTGCGTTCGTGCATATTTCCGGACGACCGCCTTCAGTACGTCTACGTACGGAAGGGTGGCGGTCAACTATAAGTAGAGAGGGACGTCACCGCGTACGCTTATTAGTCGCTATGACGGGACGACGCGCGGTGATAGCGGCGAAGCGACGACCAAACGTGGCGGCGACGGTCGCGGAGCAACGCGTGAAGAGACACATTTTCGCCCTGCAGCTGTTGGATAGGCATAAGCGAAACATCGATCTGCGAAAAGCCGTGCTCGCCCACTCGGAGGTCGGTCTCATATGTAGTCTGTGCGATTGCGCGTACAATATTCTGAGAGGGAACGTGAAGGTGTCGCCGAAGCAGAAACGCGTGTTGACGAAATACAGAGATCACCTGCGTAACCTGGTCAACAAACGAATTCCGGTGAAGCAGAAGCGAGCCATCTTGCAAACGGGGGCGGGTGGTTTTCTGACGGCCCTGCTAGCGCCGTTAGCGAGCACCGTTCTCCTGCCACTACTCAAACAGGTCATCGGGTAATGGCGAAGAAGATGGCGTTGGTCGACCCGCGATTGGTGGAAAGCCTCCTTCTACCACAGCAATAGGCGAGCAGCACGCCCCGATCACGTGTGCTGAGTAGCCTGGACAGCGACATGAAGGATATTCTAGAGCGGTCGGATATATCCGAACGCGATAAGGTGGCGTCGTACAATCAACTGATGAGTCGCTACAACACGATAGAGGCGGCTCGAGCGGCGCAACCGGTACGCGTGTCGGTTGTCAACGGCGGTGAGCCGCCGCCAGTGACGCCACCGTCGTCGTCGGAGGTCGTAGAGCGCGAAATAATAGCCAGCATGCCGAAAACGCTGAAAGAGAAAACGGGTCTGCTTATCGCGAAAATGAAAGCCGATCCGTTGTGTCGATGGAACGACCGC
This sequence comes from Escarpia spicata, assembly GCA_963995525.1. Classification (NCBI taxonomy): domain Eukaryota; kingdom Metazoa; phylum Annelida; class Polychaeta; order Sabellida; family Siboglinidae; genus Escarpia; species Escarpia spicata. Next base: position 69,836,203 of record OZ023205.1, on the reverse strand, counting down.
GGCGAATTCGTGTACGATGGTAAAACGGTCGCGGGGAGTAACATGGTCGATCTAGTGAACGCTCTCGTGCGAACGAGAAAGAAGGCGACGTTGCCCGTAGGATGACGAGAGTTCGGGGCGTTCGTGAAGGGTATGAACATTCCTATGGAATTCGTAGGCAACCCGCACTATCGGGCGTATATGGAGCGGAAGCAGGCGCTACGAGAAGACAGTCCAGCAGTGGCGCGACGGGGACGGAGGCGCGAAAAGAGACAAGCGTCGCCGGTGTGGGAAGAATTATGATGCCGCCGCGAAAGATAACGGCCATCGTCAGCAGCCTTATCATCGCTGTTATCGCTTTTTATATAATAATAATCGTCGTTCATTGGTCGCCGTCGTCGTCGTCATGGTGTCCGGGTGGAGTCGTCGTCCAAAACGAAAGCAGCTCCAACGAAACGACGACCTGAATGATGTCTACTTTGATCCGAAAAGGGCGGGAAGTTACGGCGGCGTCGATGCGTTGCACCGGGCGTCGAAGGGACGACGACGACCGGACGTCGAGAGGTGGCTAGCGGCGCAGGACGCCTATACCCTACACAAACCGGTTAAACGACATTTCAAACGACGGCGCGTCATCGTGGGCGGTCGAAACCAGCAGTGGCAAGCCGATCTGGTCGACTTGACTAAACTGAAAAAACACAACGATGGTGTAACATTCCTATTGACGGTCATCGACGTCTTTTCCAAGCGGGCGTGGTGCGTTCTGTTGAAGAGTAAGTCCGCCCGTTCGCTCGTCACCGCCTTCGAGCGTCTGCTGAGCGGCGCGCAGCCGCCGAACGCGCTGCAGACCGACAAGGGGACCGAGTTTTTGAACCGACCCCTGCAAACGTTCCTAAAGAGTCGCGGCGTTCATCATTTCGTGACGCATAACGAGGAGACTAAAGCGAGCGTCGTGGAACGTTTTAATCGGACTTTGAAGACGCGCATGTGGCGTTATTTTACGAAAAACGAGACGCTGCGCTACGTAGAGGCGTTACCGGATTTCGTGCAATCGTACAACAACGCCTACCACCGAAGCATCGGTAGGACGCCGGCGAGCGTCGACGCGACGAATCAGGAGACCGTATGGCAACGACTGTACGGAGGTGGTGGTGGTCGCCAGAAAAAAACGAAACTGCGCGAGGGAGATCGCGTACGTATCAGTAAGACGAGGGGTCAATTAAAAAAAGGATACATGGCTAATTGGAGCGAGGAGCTCTTCACCGTCGTAGAGGCGCACCCGTCCGAACCACCCGTTTATCGCCTGAAGGACGACGCCGGAACGCCGATAGAGGGCACCTTCTACGAAACGGAACTCCAACGCGTAGTCGTTCCGAAAGACAAACTGTATCGCGTAGAGGCGGTTCTAAAGCGTCGTCGCGGCAAAGCGCTCGTAAAATGGAGCGGTTATCCGGCCTCCTTCAACAGTTGGATCGACGCCGCGTCGCTGGTGGACCTGTAATGCGTTGGACTCGTCACGAGGGGTGCTGGCGACTGCACGAGGCGGGATTATGCAGCGGATTTTCGTTCTTCTATAAGGGCCCCTGCTGTATCGACAGACCGCAGTGGCGTGACGATGATCGACGAGGCGACGAGGCACGACGACGATACCGCTTCAGGCGCGCCTACCAGCAAGGACGCCGCCGATACCACTCCAGGCGAGCACGCCAGCAAGGACGTTATCGATGCACCCGCCGAGTTCGACACTGTCCACGAACCCGTTCCATGGCGGCTCTGTGGCAACGAATGCCCTAAGGCCGAAATCGTATTCCTCTGTCAGGTCGTCGTCCTGTACTTCGTCATTGCCGTGAGTATATACAATCTGACGAGAGGTCAAGGCGACTCCAACCTGTGGACGGCGCTGTTGAGCAGCTGTCTCGGTTACCTGCTCCCGAGTCCGTCTATGAGCCGAGGCGGACAACGACGACAAAGCGATGGCGGTATCGTCTGACTTTTACCTGACGCTACCGAGCAACGCGTCTATGAAGCGGCACCCCGAAAATACGTTGACGCACTACATCACGACGTTGCCGCGACGTTTCGACCTGTCGGGGGAATGGGAATGCGGACTGGTAACGTTACAGTATCCGCACACGTGGTACAACGTGATAAAGGATGACGCCTACTTCTTCCTGTCTTGCGCGACGGGCGACGCGGGTACTTACGTGACCATGGATGACGTCATGCTATACCGACAGGGCAATATTACTTACTGTTTCTACAACAGCGTTTACACGCTGCTGCACCAGATCAACGCGGCGCTAATGAAATTGAGCACCGATAGGGTCAAGGCGCGCCTAGAGTACAGCGACGTCTCTAACCGAATGACGTTTCATATGTCGCCGGGTGTCACCTTTACCCTACCGCATATGAGCCGTCTGAAGGACGTACTCGGTTTCCATAACGACGTTATCGCGAGTCCCCCGATGATGACCGCCGCACCGGAAGTCGTCCTTATCGACACCATGCCCGTCGCGTACACGTAAGAGTACGAAGGTCACAATACGGTGGACATGAGGGCGGTCGTCGACAGCATGTACGTATACACGGACATCGTGGAATCGCGCGTCGTCGGTGACGTGTACGCGCCGCAACTTCGAAACATCAGCGTCTACGATACGCACGGCAGCATTACATCGGAAACGTTCGACCGCGTCCAATACGTGAAACTGCTGCGGCATCAATTCGATACGGTCGAGGTCGATATAAGAGACGATCTCGGTCAACCGATACCATTCGAGTAGGGGAAGCTAGTGGTGACACTGCACATCAGATGCTGTAAATCGAATATGTTTTAACGACAATGCCGGCGAACCCGTACGAAGACTACTACGTTCGACAGGTCGGCGGTCAGCTGCCGGTCTTCGTCGGTGGTCGAGGGCAACGAGGACACGGTCTAGGCAATCTCTTCGGGAGCCTGTTTCGAAGCGCCATGCCGCTTATCAAGAGAGGCGCCTTGGCTTTGGGAAAACGTGCACTCAAAACCGGCATGCACGTGGCGCGGGACGTCGTTGCCGGCGGCAATCTGAAAGAGTCGGTAAAAAAGCGCGCGAAGGCGGCCTGTACCGATCTACTCGACAGCCTATTGAATGCGCCGCCGAAAAAAAGTGCAGCGCCGCCTCCGCGCCGTCGTAAAGAAGCCGCGTCGAGTGGCGCCGACCGTCAGTAGACGGGAGAAACGGCGTCGACCGGACGACATATTCGACGACTAGCGATGGCGTTCGTGAATAGCTGCGCAGCTTACGAGGGCGTGAAGTCCGAACTGGACCTGTTCAGCGGGGTGGTGACGAAGACGAACCTCGAGAGTAGTCACTGGACCGTCTACCAGCCGCTGACGGCTCTCGACGCCGGCGGCCCTATCGAGTTCCACATTCCGGGGTCGGGCAACGACTATACGGACTTGTCGACCCTTCAAGTGTACGTCCGCTTTAAAGTGGTTCAGGGGAATGGCGCCGATCTGGCGGCCGGCGCCGAAGTGGCCCCGGTCAATAATATTCTGCATTCGATGTTCAGTCAAATCGACGTTTCGCTGAACGGCACGCTCGTGACGCCGTCGACCAATACGTACATGTACCGGGCCTACCTAGAGACCCTGCTGAGTTACGGTAGCGATGCGAAACGTTCGCATCTTACGGGGTCGTTGTGGTACAAAGACACCGCCGCGCACATGGATACGCTCGGGGACGAGAACACCGGGTTCTTGATGCGACGCACCCTGATGAGGGGGAGCCGCGAAGTGGAGCTGATGGGTCGCCTGCACGTCGACGCGTTTATGCAAAACCGCCTCCTACCGAATGGCGTCGACACTAAAATACGCATGGTGCGCTCGAAGGACGCCTTCGCACTCATGGGCGCGCAAGTCGCACCGGGGTGTCGCATCGTGATACAGGCGATTTCCCTGTACGTGCGAAAAGTGAAGTTGAACCCGCAAGTCCAGATGGGTCATATCAAAGCTTGGGAGACGGGGACGGCTAAGTTCCCGATGCGCCGCGTCGACTGCAAGTCGTTCTCGATAACGGCGGGTACGCTGTCGCACACGCACGAGAACCTGTTCATGGGTGCGATTCCGAAACGCGTATTTCTGATGATGATCGACAACGTCGCCTATAACGGCGACTCCACTAGAAATCCGTTCGACGCGCGACACAACGACATAAACTTCCTCACGCTCGTCGTCGACGGGCGTCAGGTGCCGAGCAAGCCACTGCAGCCGGTACGTCCGAAGCTACATGAATCTCTTCGAGGCCACCGGAAAGGCGGCCGAGAACGAGGGGAACGACCTATCGCGCACGGACTTTGGCACCGGCTACACCATCTTCGGTTTCGACCTGACACCCGACGGCTGCAACGGGGACCATTTCAACGTCGTGCGTCAGGGGACCGTGGGCGCCGAAAAGCACTTCAGGACGCCGTTACCCCGACCGGTGAACGTCGTCGTGCACGCGGAATACGAGACGGTGATGGAGATCGACCGGAACCGGAACGTCTTGTACGACTGCGTGTGACGTAATGGATACGTTCCAACTGATGCGTCGCCTGAAACTCTATGCGTACGCTAAACCCATAGTCGTCGGCGTCGTGCCTAAAGACGCGCTAACCACCACCACCCCCACCACTTACCCGATGGCCTTCGTGTGCCACACCGACGACGGCGGCGAACCGGGCGAGCACTGGGTGGCCATCTACGTCGACCGGGGAGGCGTCGGCGAATACTTCGATTCGTACGGTCTGCCGCCGCTGCACGCCGACTTCCGCGCATTCCTGCACCGCTACTGCGGCGACGCGTGGACGTACAACGACAAGCGGCTGCAGAGCGTCGTCTCTAACGAGTACGGACAATATTGCGTCGCCTACCTGCTCGTCCGAAGTCGCGGTATGCCGTTGACGACATTCCACACCCTATTCGACCCCGATCGAGTGGCTAATGACTGTCTCGTATTCGATTGGTTAAAATAATAACGCTTCTTCGTTTCGCTTTTACGTGTATTGTAGTAGTAATAAAAAACGATGAAAACAAATGTGAATTGTTTTATGTTTTTATTACCCTACATACCTACATACATACAGAACCCCTCCCGCCACCCCCTACGAGTTAGACGAGTAAGTTATACGAGTTAGACGAGTATCGGCGCCGTGGTGAGCACGCGGCGTTTAGCGTAGAAGTAGCTCAACGCCGCGCGCTCTTGAACGTACGTCAACACGGACGAGTCTTTCACCTGGAAGCCGCGGTTCCAGCCGACGCCGCTGCGTCGGTCGCGCAGTACGGCGAGGAAGGTGTGCTCGTCGAAGTCGGCGTTCTGACGCTTGCTCAGACCCTTCGTGCTGTACTTCGCGCCGGCGTCGCCGCCGAAACAGTAGTAGGTCTTGCTGCACAGCGCCACGATTCCGGCGCCGCGTCACTCTTCTTTGAAGAGACCCGGCGTTCGACGATCGAATAGACGTCGGCGCGCGCAGCAGTCGCCGTCTCCCTCCCACGCCAGTCCGGCGACGCGGCATCGTACGTACGCGTCCACGTGCGCGTCGCAACATTCGGCCGGAAACCAGAGCGAACGATTCCGGAAGTAATGTTCGCGCCGCGCTTCCGGTACGAGCGCGTCGATGTCGCGGCCCGCAAGGGCGATGTACGCCGAGTCTGTGTCCATAGCGCAGTACTGGAAGAGCGGGCGGGGGATGTAGGCGTCGACGAAATCGTAATAGAACTCGAGCATTCTCAATTTCGCGTACTGATACACGAAATAGCCGATTTGGATCGGCAGGCCGTAGACGACGGTGCGCTTATTCAGCGCCACCTCGTACAGCTCGTCGTCGACGACGACGTCGAGTTGCCGGAAGCGACGGTTGTTGACGAGTAGCGAGGCGCCGACCGGCGTGGCGTACTTGACATCCCGGTGCCGATCGACGCGCGTAATCGTTTTCCCGTACGAACTGTTGCCGAGTAGTTTAAAGGTGTCGGCGATGATCGATTTGTCGGGGTCGACGTCGCCCTCGCGTCGCGCCGTCGACACCGAAGCGGCGAAAGCACGCGATCGGCGACGAGCCCGTGCTCCAGCGAGAAATGGATTGACAGCGGCAGGTCGTTGAATAGGTACAACAACGTCAACCCCGGTGCGCTGATGGCGTTCTTGAACATGTCGATGCGCTGGCGTCGATAGAAGGCGAACTGCCGCTCGATGGCCTCGAGAAACGGCGCCACATCTCGGTTATTATACCAGATTAGAAAATCGCGCATCGTCGTCATGCGCTCGTCACGCCACGCCGCCGCACAAATCTCGTACGCCTCTCCGGAAATTCCCTCGCGTTTCAGGTGGCTGTAGAAAGTCTCGCGCGGCGGCAGGACGGTCTCGTCCAGGCGCGTCAACGCGTCGATATACTCGTACGGAAAGTACCCCTTCGTCGCCGCGCAGCCGTACGCTTTCAGATAGCACTCGTAGCTGACACCGGGCGCGAGGTAATTAGTTATATCGAGGAATTTCAACGTCGACGTCGTCAGGCACATGTAATTGTTCTGTCGTTTAATGATGAACGCCGACGATGTGTGCGGCGCGTCGTCGGTTATGAGCAGGGGGGGTCAAGTACTTTTTGACGACATTCAAATCGTACTTACCGCTGTTGAAGCCCAGTGCGGGCATTTGACGAAGGTGCGTCCACAGGCGGTCGGCGAGTGCGGCGTATGGTGACGCATCGTTGTCGTCGTCGACGCTGCGTCGCCGCCAGTCGTCGTCGAGCGCATCGAGCGCCTCGAAGACCGCGTCATAGCGTGGGCGTAGAGCTGTGCACGCCGCCGCGCTCACGGCTTCCAGGTCGTCGATGAGGCGGCGCGCTAGTTCGGCCGAATCACCGGTCGTGACGTAACAGCGCGCCACTTCGTGTCCGGGCACGTTCGACGCGACGGTCACGCTGAGCAGTTCGTGTCGCGCTATCCACCGGCATTTGTCGGTATCCGGCGGCAGCTCGTTGGCGGCAAAATAGCATTCAAAATCGAATGTCGCGCGGTACGGATAGTAGCGCAGGTCGTCGTCGTCGCCGACGTCGATGCCTTCGTCGTCGAGCCGCTGAAATACGGACGGCGTCGGTCGGTAGACGCTGCGGGAAACACGTGACGAAAGCCACCTTCGCACGTCGCTTCGTGACGTAACTTGGACGGGCTCCGCCAGAGGGAGTTGCCGCATTTTTCGCACTTGTACGTTTTCGCGTACGCGCGCAGGTCGCCTATGTACGAGAAATGTTTGTCGTACAGGTTGACGTTCAGGGTCGTGGGGTGCGTTTCGAGCGACCGACGGACTAGTTCGGCGGCGCCACCACCGTTCGCCGTTGATGCCGAAAACCGTCTCCACGCGTTCCAGTTCGTTCAGGCGCACGCCGTTCGACGTCGTCGAGGCCGTGACGCGGTAATAGCGCGCGTGCAATCGTTTAGCGACTCTCGTTAAACGGGTCGAATCTATTTTGGGGCCGTTCCGCGTTCCGCGTTGTCGACCGCCGTTGTCGACCGTCGTAGGGCGTGCCTTCACGATCTTTCGTCAACGTCACGACGTGCTTGTTGTTGCGCACGTAGGCAGGGAGCGCGGCACCAATGCACCCGATAGGATGGTCGAGGATGGCGTTCACGAAGTAGGTGGCGTTCGTTACGAGTTCGACCACCCACCCCGAGTCGGGACGCTGCGCGATGACGTACTGTAGTACGTCGGTCGTGCGCACGACGTCGAGGAAGCGTTCGAACGAACGGCTATCGGTAACGAGGGCGGGCGTTTCGAGGAGGCGACCGCAGCAGTTACAGGAAGAATGAAAATAGCGGTAACGACCCGACACCTTGTGGCGTAACACGAAACCATAGCTTACGTTAATTTTAAACGCATTCTTTTATTCGCGAAACATAACCCTCAGACGCGGTTCGAGCACCCGCGTACTCGTACAGGCGGTCATGCGATAGTTGTAGCGGGACTGTACGGCACCGCGCGCTACCAACGTCTCTATGCTGCGTCGGTGCTCGTCCACGACGTGCTGTAGAGCATCGTTGTCGGCTGGTGGACCGGGAGGTGGCGATGGACCAGGAGGTGGCGACACCTGACGGCCGCACGCCTCCCTCAGGTGTCGTAGCATAACGTCGCGCCTACTGTACGTTGCGCCGCATTTCGGACACTCTCGTCGTTTTACGCATAGCGCGTCGTCGCCGCATCGGCTCGAACTCTTTGCGTGTCGCTCTAACGTCGACTGTTTCGCGAAATAAGTACCGCATTTCGGACATTGCCACCTAGTAGGCGGCATACTTTTGTGCTGTGTGCATACTTTTGTGCTGCTACTTTTTCGAGCACCTCTATTTATAACAGGGGTGCGGTGGTGGATGTACGGACATGCGCAGTGGGTGGTGCTACCTTTTTTCGAACCCCTAGTGTTGTTAAAGTGGTGGATGTGCGCGGTGGTGGGTGCTACCTTTTTTTTGAACCCCTAGTGTGTGTTTTGTTAAGTAACTCGGAAACGGAATGTACACATGGGGGTGGTGGTGGGTGCTACCTTTTTCGAACCCCTAGTGTTGTTAAAGTGGTGGATGTGCGCCGTGGTGGGTGCTACCTTTTTTCGAACATGGACGGCCGTTTCCAGTAGAGCGTGGTTGATGCATTCGCGCCAGTCCGTGCCTAGTAGCCAGTCCGACACGAACTGGACCAGATACAATTCCCCCGCACGCCCCGGTTGCTGCTGACTGATCGCCTTATCGTGCAGTAGCTGCACGAGACGCGTGAAGGTCGGTATCAGCGATCGATGTAGAAACGTCTCCAACACGGCGTTGAAGTGATGCATGACGAGGCCGGACATGTTGTCGTAGCGCTGTGTGTACACACGAGTCGGCCGGCCATATGCACGTACGGGTAGCCCTCATTGGGCTCGCATACGCCGCATCGATCGCGCGCCCTCTCCAGTATCATCTCACCGAGGCATTCGGCGAGTAGGGACATTGCGTGCGGCTCATAGCGACAGGCCAACTGACCCCGCCCCGTCGCGACGACTTGTCGTTGTATCACTTCCGGCGGTGTTAGGCTCCAACACGTTGGCGCCAACGGGTACAGGCTTTCGTACGTCGGCGGTAGCGCTCGAGTCATTTCGACGGGTGGCACACCAAGCGCCTCCTCGATGATAACGTCCAACTCGTTATCGGCACGCACGCACCCCTACAGCACAAAGCATGTCCTAATCTTTACGTTCGGCGACCACCGTCAGCAAAGCGTCTACGAATTCGCACATACATTCACGCCTGGTGCGCTGTCGTGCCGCCTACAAACACATTATAATTAGTCCGCAGCAGCTTTTTTCTCACTGTGGTTCAGTAGTATTCTCACGAACGCGGCAACCTCAGCGACCCTTTCACGTGCACGCCTGGTGCGCCGCCGCCGTGCCCTCTACAAACACACATTATTATGATTAGTCCGCATCTTTTTTATCAACCCGGGCCAGCTGCACAGCATCTTTTTCCTCACTGTCCACGAACGCGGCAACCTCCGCATACCTTCCACGCATCCTTTCGTTGTTAGCTAACATTTCCAGCAGTACGCGGCGCACCTCCTACAGCAATAAAAAAAAAAAAATGTCATGCTTTAAATAATTTCGCTTCGTAAGCTAAGCACCATGCCATTATGTAATTCTCGACCGTCTCGGCTAGTAGGCGCGCAGCCTCGTCACTTGTCGGTTTACGCGTCAACAACGCTACCAGCAGCGGGCACTCCTACACAAACAACACAAGAAACACATTAGTCGTCGTATCTCTTCAGTGTGCGCACCGTATAAGACGGCTCTCCTTGCCAAGTCGTCTTACGCACACTGATCTCCACTTCCGTGCCGGTTAAATCCAGAACGGTATCACGAAGTGGCTCCTCGCTTAATTCCTCCAAGTAGTCGGCTCGGTACTCGACGAGATTAGCCATTTGCGTGTCAAACAGCGTAAGCCAAAGCTCATCTTCTTCGTCCTCACCATCTCGCACCATCACACGCAACGCAAAGAAATCGTGCGTTCGACATATCATAGGCCCATCTTTGACTTTCTGATACAGCTTGCGCCGGCACCGGGAACATCCTCTATACGTGCACTTCTCTTTGTACGACACAGCGTCAATCAGAACGGGCGTCTTAATTTTATACACGCCATTCTCAACGCACGCCAGCTCCCTCACACTCACCAATGTAGCCCGTGTCGACGTCTCACCGCTACTCTCTCTTTCAAGCGACGCACTCCGCGCTACAACCGGCTGCCCCAAAGCCGCCTCGTCGGCCCCTCGCTTACGGCCGAGCGGCGGCGCGATAACCACCACGGGCCTCTTAGCAGGCGTTGTACCCGCTGCTGCTCCGCTGCTGCTGCTGCTGTCGGCTGCTGATGGCCGCCGGTCGCCTTCGACGCCTGCTTGCGTATTGCCTTAAGCTTTTTCGGTGTCATCTCAGTATTGTCGGCCATTCTTGCTGCGGGAGAACGTCTGCTGCTGCTGTAATATGTTAGACCACTTGCGTTATACAACATAGCAATTTTTCAACCGTTTTATACACTCACAACATATGGCGCATGCGCACTTAACACATAACGGCCTAGTCTACCGTTCTCTTACAACATTTCGCGCATGCGCACTAACGCATAACTGACTAGTCTCCGAGGTATTTGCTTTAGGAAAAAACTCAGCGGTCATGTTAGTGCGTTCATTGTCAAATGTGTATTTACATCGAATTTCTATAATATAACTACACCACACGATTCCCTACTCCCGACTAATCCTATACAACGCTTATTTTCATGCTTTTAGCTTTTCGTTTATTGTTTTTGAAATGGCATTGTTCTCTGTTCACATTCCGATCGCGATAAGCCACTCAGTGTTTTTGCGTCGCCACTAGTCTCCGAGGTATTTGCTTTAGGAAAAAACTTAGCGGTCATGTTAGTGCGTTCATTGTCAAATGTGTATTTACATCGAATTTCTATAATATCACTACACCACACGATTCCCTACTCCAGACTAATCCTATACAACGTTTATTTTCATGCTTTTAGCTTTTCGTTTATTGTTTTTGAAATGGCATTGTTCTCTGTTCACATTCCGATCGCGATAAGCCACTCAGTGTTTTGCGTCGCCTTCGCGCATGTGCACTTAACGCATAACTGACTAGTTTGCTTAAGGAAAAAACTCAGCGGTCATTTCAGTACGTTCATTGTCAAATGTGTATTTACATCGAATTTCTATAATATCACTACACCACACGATTCCCTACCCCCGACTAATCCTATACAACGCTTATTTCATGCTTTTAGCTTTTCGTGTATTGTTTTTGAAATGGCATTTTTCTCTGTTCACGTTTCAATCACGATAAGGCACTCAGTGTTTCGCGCCGCCAGACGGCGCTCTCATTCCACCGTTTGCTCATTTTCATACAAGTATGGCGTCGCATACAACGTCTTCTGCAAAAGAGCAGCGGTAAGCCGGCTTTTTACATTATTATTTAATTAATTTAGTTCTTATTAATTAGCAATAGAGCGGTAAGTTGGCTTTTACATTATTGGGTCTCATTAATATGAGTCCTATTCTGTTTTATTTATTAATTACTTTAGTTCTCATTAATTTGGGAGCCTCCTAATTAATAAGAGCCTCATTATTCACAGGCATTATTCATGTTGTGAATTAATTACTTTAGTTCTCATTAATTTGGGAGCCTCCTCATTATTCACAGGCATTATTCATGTTTCACAGAATCCAACTGCCTACACGCGGGACGACTACCATCAAGCCAATGTGTATCGTCGCCCCCCTACCACGCACCCAGCCACCAACTGTCAGCAGTCCGTTCACGCCGGCAGCTGTCAGCAGCGCTCCACCAGCCGAAAACTGGGATGACGGCATCGGCGTCAATATTCATCCACCAACACATGACAGTCACGACGATGACGTCGAACCGGATTACCTCATATCGTCCTTCTTAATCAAAGGCTCGTGGTTCACGCCGATACCACAGGATGAACGATATTTGCGACGTGGATTTAATGCACCACTCATGCCGGGCGTTGGACGCGCCCGTAACGACTTTCACGCGCCAACAATGCAGGCCCCTGGACGCTCACGTAGACTGCTGCAGCGCCACCGTGATTTTTAGTTAGTCTAGAACATTCTAGTGATTTTTAATCTACTAATAAAATAATCTATTACTTACACCGTTTCCCACTCGTCTATATCCACCGCACATAAACATCCCACGTACGCCTTACCAGGCCGCTGTTTTAAACGCATTCCGTCTCCCCGCTGAATGCATTGGTTTTATTTTGATTGCACTGTTAAACGCACAGCGCCAGCTAAGCTGTACGGCTAAATTTAAACGCGCACAACTAGGCTGCCGGGTCATAGGCCACAGCTGCAATCGCTTAGCGCGCTGCAGCTGCTGCTACATAGGGTACAGCGGGGTATTCTCATAGGGCTGACGGGAGTATTCTGCACACAGTGGGTTTAGCGCGGTTATAACCACAGTGGTTTTAGCTATAACCGCAGTGGTTTTAACGTGGTTATATAAATGCTTACGTAAGCACACGCTATGTCCTACGTTGATCGCTAGGGAAAGTACTAAAGGACTCACTGTGCTCACCGCTAGGTGGCACCTCAAATGTACATAGAGGGCGTAATCCATCACGTTTTTTATAAGTACGCGTCCGAAAACGATTAGTGTCACAAAACCCTTTGATCTTTTTTTTATAAGTAGGTGGCCGAAAACGTTTAGGGGTAATTAGGTTTTTTTTTATACATAAAGTTGTGCCTAAAGGTCACTAAAGGTGACGTGCACCCGCCTGTGTGGGCCCTCTATACTACTACCAGGAACGATTTTTTGAAGAAATTTGACAAAACTATGATTTCTTGGCCTTCACATAACATTATATCAGTTTATTTCGCTTAATAAACGCAGTACTTGACAATTACGCTACATTATTAATGTTAACTTGTTCTATTCTCATTGACTCTACGGTTCGTTCTTATAAAGTGCACCGCACATATCCGTGTTCGTTCTTTTTCACTGCACCGCACATCAGCATTAAACGTTCAAGACCATCGCTGAAAGGTATATTTATCAGATAGTAATGATATGTATCGTACGCATATTCCACTAATCGGCAGTAGTTAAAAGATAATACAGTTCTTGTCATAGAAACAACGAAACCGCGAATAGTTCTGTTTGTGAGCGATAATATAGCATTTACAATTCTCGTAATGACAGAAACACTGCTACACATACACACAGTACTACAGTGACGGACGCTCTACCAAGATTGTAGTTAAACAAACATACTCAAACTACATCATCATGGCCAATGTGGAAATACGATGCACATACACAGACTGTGTTTACAAGACTGAAAAACTACCGGTCGAGTATGCCATGCAGCTTCTGGCCATGCACAACACGTCGGAGCACAATGCAGTGCCGCCGCCCACCCAAGCCACCGCCCCCCAAAAAGCGAAGGCAGACCGCCCGCCCATTGACATGGGAATCACAACAGAACGGTGGGTCTACTTCCAGAAAAGGTTGAATACGTACTAGATTGCAACAGGCCTCACCGGAGCGGACATACAATGTCAACTTATGGACACCTGCAGTGAGCAGCTCCGCTACGCCATGTTTCAGGACAACAACGACATCGAGCAACAGCCAGAAAAAGATATTCTCGACTCCATACACAGGATAGCCGTCAAAGCCGAAAACGTTATGGTGTCCAGGGTCGCGCTCAACAACCTTCAACAGCAGGCTGATGAGGGAATCAGAAACTTTACTGCCCGGGTGAAAGGTCAAGCAGATCTGTGCCAGTTCACACAAAAATGCACGTGTACAAAAGAAGTGCGATACACCGACGAGATGGTACGTGACGTGATCATCCGGGGACTGTATGATCAGGACACACACAACGCGAGGTCCTCGGCATGCAGGAACAGGACATGGAACTCGACGCCTTGATCAAACTACTGGAGGCCAAGGAGATCGGAAAGAAAACACAGGCCTCCATCCTCGGCGATACAGGCGCCGGCATATCCAGGTACAAAAGGGACAAGAACCCATCGCAAATCGACAACCAGAACAGACATTTTAAATGCCACTACTGCGGTAGAACCGGCCAAGGAACTAATACAAACGTGCGTACGTCCAAGGCTAACAGAGAGGCCAACTGTCCAGCTTTCAACGCCACGTGCAACATATGCTCATTGACAGGGCATTTCTTTGCCGTATGCCGCAAACAGACGCCTCGAAAGTCGGACAAGATCGACAAACCGGGTTCGCCGCCCAAGTCCGGTAACATGGAGATGAAAACGCTGAAATTAGACGACACCGAGGGCGCTGCAGACCGATCCATGCCCTCCGTGTACGAAGAGATGTGCGAGGCGAAGGACTCACACTCTTGCGATACTCGAGCCGGCCGGGCTCGTGTCGGCAGCTCACTATCTTCCGGCACTCGATCTGGCAGTCGTGCTGGCGGTCGGGAAAACAACGGGGAAACTGACGACATCGAGGAGATCGGCCTCGTCACCAGCATCGCCAGCCGCGGCAGCAACAAGTGTGGCAAGGAAGTCGTCATCGAATCGCAACAATTCAATAGACTGCGTGGTTGGATCGAGAGGCCAACCCACAGTCACACTGCAGGCCTGTGTTGTGCCATCAGACTATGCCCACTTTGGCTATCACTTCAGTAAACCGGCACGCACATGTCAACTGCGGGTCATTACTGACACTGGCTGCCAGTCGACCATCATCAACACAGACAAGTCCACAACATGGGGTACAAGAAGAGCGACCTCATTCCCACCCGACTTCGTATGCAGGTCATAGACACCAACCCCATCGAAATCATCGGGGCAATCATTCTCCGCTTGTTAGGATTGGACCGTCATGGAAACTCGCACGAGACAACCCAGATCTGCTACGTCTCTAACAAGATCAAGGGGATGTACCTAAGCGAACATGGGTGCAAACAGCTTGGGATCATACCGGAATCCTTCCCATCAGTTGGCGCTGTCGACACAAACAACGATGCCGCAGCCAGCTCATCTATGCCACCACCATCCACCAGGGACAACTGCAATTGCCCTGGGCGTACGATGCCTCCGCCACTGCTCACGTCCATCCCATTCCCTCCTACAAAAAACAACAGAGGGAAACTTGAGGAGTGGATTAAAGACTACTACAAAGGCAGTACTTTCAACACATGCGAGCATCAACCCCTCCCCCTCATGGAGGGACCACCAGTCCGCATCATGGTCAACTCGAACGCCTCACCTGTCACCATTCACACACCTATATCGGTTCCTCTACACTGGCAGGAACAGGTCAAGGCCGACATGGACAGAGACATCGCATTCGGCGTCATCGAGCCTGTTCCTGTAGGTGAACCTATGACATGGTGCAGCAGGATGGTCATCACCAGAAAAAAGAGCGGGGGGCCTCGACGCTGCGTAGACTACCAGGCCCTCAACAAGTTCTGCAGCAGAGAAACACACCACACCATGAGCCCGTTTCATCAGGCGACGCTCTTCCCGGCGAACATGAAAAAGACTGTTACCGACGCTTGGAACGGCTACCACTCAGTCCCCATCCACGAGGAAGACCGTCACTACACCACATTACAGGTACAAGACCCTGCCCCAGGGGTTTGTCGCCGCCGAAGACGGCTACACTCGACGATACGACGAAATTGTTGCCGACATCCCGAACAAAACTAAGTGCATTGACGACGTAGGCATGTGGGCCCCGACAATCGAGGAAGCATTTTTCCAAACCTGCAACTGGATGGGTATATGCGGACGACACGGTATCACTCAGAACCCGGAAAAATTCCACTTCGCGGAAGACACGGTTGAGTTCGCCGGATTTGAGATAACGAAAACAAACATCCGGCCCAGCGACACATTCATCCGCGCGATCCAGGACTTCCCAACACCGCGGAACATCACCGACATAAGGTCGCTGTTTGGACTGATTAACCAGGTCAGTTACTGTCAATCGTCGTCCGAAGAACTACGCCCATTTCGTGAACTTCTGTCACCCTCAACCCCTTTCTACTGGGACGAGACCTTGGATGCTGCCCTTGCACACGCCAAGAGCGAGATCATCAAGACCATCGCCGAGGGGATCAAGATCTTTGACAAAAGACGAAAAACTTGCTTGTCCACCGACTGGTGCAAGTACGGCATCGGGTTCTCCCTTGGACAGAAACATTGCTCCTGTCCATCCGAGGAACCATGGTGCTGCAACACCTGCTGGAAACTGACGTTCGCCAGCAATCGGTATACACACAACGCAGAGGAGAACTATGCCCCTGTAGAAGGCGAGGCCTTGGCCGTCGCCTGGGCACTCGACAAAGCCAGGCACTTCGTCCTGGGCTGTAACGACCTCATCGTTGCCACCGACCACAAGCCCCTCCTCAAAGTGTTGGGGGACCGGAAGATGGAGGACATAAAAACCCCGCGCCTCTACAACCTGAAAGAGAAAACACTACCGTTCCAGTTCAGGATCACCCACGTACCTGGTAAACGCCACTTCACCGCTGACAGCCTGTCCAGATACGCCTCTGGAGACCCCAATCCTAACAAGATGGACCTATCAGATGATGCACATGCGGCTGGCTATTCATCGGTACCGGCTGAACTTTGGTGGTACCAGGGGCTGCGCCGCATGGGCAACGAGGGGAATTTCAGTCACGAGGTTCCCGCACAGGAGGAATACCTAGCATTCGGAGCCATGACCACACTGTCGTCCATCGAATCGGTCACGTGGGACAGCGTCAGAGAACAGACCACCAGCGACCCCACCATGCGACAGTTGCACGACACGATCCTAGTAGGCTTCCCGGAAGACAGCAGGCACATGCCAGAACTCACCCGGATCTATCATCAGTACAGGGCCGACCTCTCCATCACGGCGGGCGTAATACTGTACCAGGACAGAATCGTTATCCCGCCATCACTCCGTGACCAGGTCCTGGAAACACTACACGCCGCCAACCAAGGTGTGACGTCCATGAACGCCAGAGCGAAAGCATCGGTTTTCTGGCCGGGAATCACGATTCAGATCCAAGAGCTGCGCAATAACTGTCAGGCGTGCCACAGAATTGCTCCCAGCAACCCCAAGCCGCCTCCCACACTCTCACCCGACCCAGTCTACCCATTCCAGATGTTGTGCGCCAATTACTTCTGTTACAGCGGCCACAATTACCTCGTCATCGTGGACAGATACTCGGGTTGGCTTTACGTGTGTCAACTAACGGGGGGTTCGCCGGCACTCGTCAAGAAGCTACGGGAATTCTTTGTCACATATGGTATCGCCGAAGAGTTGTCATCAGATGGCGGCCCCGAGTTTACGGCTGAGCTCACCCAGCAGTTCCTCCGAGACTGGGGAGTTGCTCACCGCCTCTCGTCGGTAGCCTACCCCCATTCCAACAGCCGGGCCGAGATCGGGGTTAAGTCAGCTAAGCGCTTGATCATGGAGAACACCGGGCCACATGGCGACGCCGACATCCCGGCATTCCAGCGAGCCATGCTCACGTATAGGAACACGCCTACGCCACTTGACAAACGCTCCCCGACTGAAATCGTCTTTGGCCGCCAAATCCGCGACTTTATACCCGTCATGCCAGGAAAATACGAGCCATACGATACCTGGACAGACACAGCCGCCAACCGGGAGAAGGCTCTCATGGAACGCCATGCCAAGGAGGTGGAAGCCCTCCTACCCCACACCAAGAAACTGCCGCCTCTGAAAGTGGGGAACAGCGTCCGCATCCAGAACCAGACTGGGAATGCGCCACGACGTTGGGACAAGTCTGGACAAGTCATCGAGGTCCGGCAACACGACCAGTACGCCATCAAAGTCCACGGGTCTGGCAGAGTCACCCTTCGCAACCGCCAATTTCTACGGCGCTACGGCCCGTACGTGGTTAAGCCATGCCCACGCCGTATCACGGATGACATCCCCAACAGGTCCGCTGACATAGGGAGACTGCCCCTATCCCTACTTCCCATGGAGGACCTGACACAGGAGATCTCCACACCACTCGGCAGCGACGCCAATCGCTCGCCACCGACCCTGGACACGGCAATGTTCAGAAAGTCGCAGTGCGCCGACAAAACATACGCCCCAACCCGCACAGCCTCCACTTTGAGCCCGACACAGGGAATGAAGATACTCCGGTGGCCTCACCAAGATCGTCCGCCGATGAACCGCCATCCGCGGGACCGAACCGGGAAACTGCACCGCAACAGAAGCTCGCATCGCCGCCACCGTCAGTACCAAACACTATGTTCCGAGCAGACAGCCCAAGGCGGCAGACACGCTTGCCGACCCGCTTCAACGACTACGTGGTCGGTAACGAGTGATCGAACAAGGTACTCGAAGAGTTCGTGCGTCTCCCGTCACAAGAACTCGGGGCGAGGGAGGACATTGACAGTTACGCTACATTATTAATGTTAACTTGTTCTATTCTCATTGCCTCTATGGTTCGTTCTTATTAAGTGCACCGCACATATCCGTGTTCGTTCTTTTTCACTGCACCGCACATCAGCATTAAACGTTCAAGACCATCGCTGTCTCATTCTTTAGAAAGTACAACATAATATGAAACTTTAGGTCGTTCAAAAGTGTCAGTGTCTCTACTTCTCAGTATTTAGTGTGGCCTCCTTTGCTGTCAATGACCGCCTGGATGCGATGTGGCATGCTAGAAACCAGAGATTCGCAGTACTCCTGGGTGATTTCGGTGACCCAAACGTCCTTGATAGCTTGTTTCAAGTTTTGAGCGCTTGATGGTTGTTTGTCTGCCACCTTATCCTTCATTATAGTCCACAGGTTCTCAATGGGATTTAGATATGGGCTGTTCCCAGGCCATTCCAGCACGGAGATTTTGTTCTTCTTGAGGAAATCAGTGGCTACCTTGGATCGGTGACAAGGAGCGCCATCTTGCATGAAAATCGTACATTTGTGGATGTCCATATGCAGTTTCAGCTTCTCTTTCAGCAACTCCACGTACCTAGGTCCATTCATAGTGGTGTTAGGTAGAATAAAATACAGACCAGAAGGGCCAAAACATGACATGGCACCCTAGATCATCTGACTTGGCGGGTGTTTCATTGTGGCTGCTGTATATTTCTCATCAAATCGCTTACCTACTGGCCGCCAAACGTGCCTCTTGTGAGGTATAAACTGTTGCATGGTCGATTCATTTGAGAACAACACTTTCTTCCACTGCGCGAGAGTCCAGTGGCGATGTCGTCTGGCAAAGTCCAGTCTCTTTTTTTTCCATCACAGGTTGTGCACGGCTGTCTTGGAATAACGTAATTTAGCACTAATGTCTCTTTCCGTATATCATTCTCCATGTAGAGTCACTATTTATGTCCTTAGAACCTCTTACTTAATCGATACTGACAGCAGCAGACAAATGACCTGGAAGTATTGACCAGGCGTATTGCTTCTAGGCCCAAATATGATGATGCAATCCAGACATTATCTGATGTAATCTGATGCCATACCATAAAATGCTTAAAAATCGTGCCTGGTCTTAAACTTTTGCAAATGACTGTAGTAGAGTCAAATTTACGTTTGAAATTATATATAGCGACTTAGTTGCCAAATTGTATTTGTACAACTTTTCCCGTAGCCGTAGGCCTACAAAGTCAAAGGCGCATGGCGTACAGCGAGTGGCTGAAAAGGTACTTGCATAACAGCTATATAGACTACAGTATGTCAGCTGCAATTCAGATGTATTACAGGTGTTATGTGGATACGTACCACAATGCTCTATTCTGGATCCAAAATTATCTATACTATGCATAAATTATATTTGTAATTGTTCAGATATACTAACATTAATTCCTTTCGCGGATGATACGAATATATTTTGTTCTGGGAAAGATCCAGCCTAGCTAAGTAAAGTTGGTAGCAACGAACTTAAAAAACTACATATCTGGTTTTCAGTTAATAGATTAGCCTTAAACGTTGTTAAGACAAATTGTATGTTGTTTACCAACTATAGTAAGACAACAAATATTGATGTAAAAATCGAAAATACATATATTGATAGAGTATACATTACTAAGTTTTCAGGGGGTCTTATAATAAACGATAAGCTTAGCATCATATACAGCGCAAAATATATTTACTAGATAAAAAGTCGCTTTTTATACTATATTGTTCATTATTTCTCCCGTATTTATCATACTGGTGCGAAGTTTGGGGGAAATGCGTATAAAACATATATCAACGGTGTTTATATATTACAAAAATTGTATAAATAATATGTAATAAGAATGCATTAGTCATACTAATACATCACTGTATGATCTAGGCATTTTTAAATTTGACTTAATACAATTAAACATTTATATCGTAATGTTTAAAGTTAACAATAATATGTTGCCTGATAACCTTCAATTTTTTTTCGTTGCCAAATATACTACACCCTATGTAACACGCCAAAGAAATAAACTGAAACATGTTTATGCCCAAACCACGTTAAAGGCTAAGTGTATATATATGTGTATGGTGTTAAAGTGTGGATCGAATTATTTAGACGATCACACAAAGAGATCACTTAAATTACTATAAGAAATCTCAAAAAAAGATATAAAAATTACTTAATTGAAGAGTATAAATTATGTAATTAATTTGGTTATTGTTAAGGTTCAGAAAGTATTTGGAAGCACGAACGTAGTAGTCGTCTCACTTTAGCAATAGCATATTATTTATGTTACTAACACTTATGACCATGTTATGTTGATGATGGGGAAAGTGCATAATAAGCGATGAGTTTCTATACTTCCCCCTTTCCATTTTGAACTTTGTCAACTGTAATATCTTGTATTCTCAACTGGGAATAAAGAATTGAATTGAAGCCCAAATAGCGACCAGGTTTGCACTAGACTGCATCGCAGCGGTCGTGCGTTACCGCATCGCGCTCGTAAAATTAGCGATTTACCGGCGTACGTTGATGCAAACCGGGGCGCTATTTACGCCTCAAAAGTGCGATAAGACGCAGTATTCTTAAAAACGTAAATGTGCCTGGGATAATTTTGAATAATGGAACTAACGCACTGAGGTATAAAAATTAGACAAAACTCAAGTTATAACGCCGAAATCGAGGTAGGTCCGGATTCTACACAAGTGCCGGGCTGGGTTACTGGTGTGCAGTGGTGTTTGAGAGGCTAGGGTTGGTGATGACGCGCAATGTTGTCAACTGGTGACTACCACAACTTGAAAAGTACTTGATATTGATTCATATTTATCAAACAAAACTGATCTCCTATTTTACATTTCCATCCCTACTTTATAACGTGTCCAGACGTTTTAATGATTTTATTTTCAGGGTCTCACAAATCAAATCGACCATGGCGACAAATGACAAGCTGACGTCGATAAAAGCAAGCAAATTAAAGATGGCTGTACAAGTTGTGGCCGTTCGGCAATTGGCTCTTTCTTCACTTCTGTGGTACTTTATAAATTGCTCAGACGATTCACATGACACCATTGTATTGGCGCAAATTGTAAGGACTGTTTATTTTATTGTATTAATTCGTAATTAACTCGCTTGTCTAAAATTCGAATCCATAGCACAACTACGTCTACACTACACTACAGACAGTACAAGTCGGTTTTTCGTCAAAACCCGAAGCCACGCCGCAGCGTTCTATCGATACACTGAATTAGCTTTATCAGCTAAACGCACAATTAACACAGAAGCAGGGTAGCAATATTCCAAAGGAGAACACAGCGGGGTTTATATTTATAATTGGTAATTTGATGCTTGTTCATTTTTTGTTCAGTTCGCTGAAGTATGACGTGTAATATCCACACAACAGTGGCGTCACCCAGTAGATAGGGAACCAGCCAAAATCGAACTGCACATAACTAGTGAACCCAGGGCTTGGATTCAAATTCAATTATTGAATTGGATTTTATTCATCAACAAACATAAAGACAAGGTGAACTCATACATAACACATCACATTGAACCTATACACAGCATCAAGGTGCTTTGAATAACGAACTCTATACACTATTCTATCTTGAAAACTAATTACAGGATTGTTGAACGGAAATGCAAGAAGTTAAGAACTTATGATATGCACTCCCTACTACTAATTTCTAATCTAATTTCATATATTATATAAACACAGTTGACTACAATTACAGTTGATGCAACCTTTACATACAAAATCTTAAACCTTATAAAGCACAAGGACCAGACAACATCAACCCAATAATTATAAAAGAATTGGCTGTTGAAATTGTGCCATCACTAACTTTAATCTTTCAGAAGTCTCCACAGACTGGCTAAAAGCAAATGTCTCACCTATTTTCAAGAATGGTCAAAAATACATAGCCTCAAATTATAGGCCCATTTCCCTGACATGCATAGCATCAAAACTAATGGAACATATCTTGGTTAGTAGTATAATGAAACATGCACATTCATACAACATTCTTTATCGTCTTTAACATGGCTTTCGCTCCCAAGTATCTTGCGAGACACAGCTTATTCAGTTCATACATGACTTAGTTACCCATATGCAGTCTGGCACGCAAACGGATGTCATAGTGATGGATTTCTCAAAAGCATTTGATAAGGTCAGCCATAGGAAACTGATTTACAAACTCCATCACTATGGCATCCAAGGCAAAACAAATTCCTGGATTCGATCATTTTTAACAGACAGAACTCAAAGAGTCATAATAGAGGGCAAGGCCTCCTCTGAGGTACCCGTAACATAAGGAGTACCACAAGGCTCTGTACTTGGCCCTTGTCTATTCCTCTTTTACATAAATGACATCCCAGACAATATTACATCTACAGTTAGACTTTTTGCTGATGACACTATAATGTATATAGCCCTTAAGCCTAAGACAAATACAGCTGTGCTCCAGGAAGATCTTCACAAACTTGGAAATTGGGCCATAACCTGGAACATGGAATTTAATCTTCAAAACTGCCACGTCATACCTGTAACAAACAAAAAACTGTCATTAACAACCAATACATGCTCCATCGTCAAACACTAGAAACTGTTTCACAGGTAAAATATCTTGGTGTAACCATAACCTCAGATCTCTGGTGGAATGCCCGCATAAATAAAATTTCTCTAAAAGCAAATAGATCACTAGGCTTCCTCCGCAGAAATCTCAAAGTTCCGTCAATTCAAATAAAAAAACTCAGGCCTACTTCACCTTTGTCAGACCCATCCTGGAGAACAGCTGTACTGTCTGGGATCCCTATACCCTTACACAAATAAACAAACTAGAAATGATTCAACGCCATGCAGCCCGATATGTCTTATATCGCCACCACAATACCTCCAGTGTAACAGACATGCTCCAGACATTAGGATGGAGATCCCTATCAGACAGAAGAACCGATGCAAAATTATGCATGATGTACAAGATAACAAATGGCCTAGTGGGTATACCAGCAAACCAAGGCCTTATTCCTGTAAACATAGTCACTAGAAAACAACATTCCTTATCTTACCTTATCCCTCACTGCAGATGCAACTACCACTTGTATTCTTTTTTCCCCAGTACCATTCGACTTTGGAATTCCTCCCTCAATATATTGTAAATTAGAACAGCCTGGATGCATTTAAAAGCAACATCCACACCTTGCACTACCCCATATTTTAGACGTTAACTAGTTCTTCTGCACGTATTTCTGTTTATTCACACGATAATTGTGTTCTTATATATTGCACTCTAAAAACAAAAACTCTTCCTGTTCGCCTGCCACGCCATGTACCGCCTGTATCCTCAGCATGTTGAGGCTAGGCGTGTATCGGAAGAAGAAGTTGCTATGTATATTGACTGCCCACTTATACTTCACTCAATACTTAGTGCATTATAAGTAATAAATTGACTGGTTATTGTTACCAATATAATCTTTAATCTAAACTTTCTTACTTTTGTAGGAGAACTCTTTTATAATGATTTTTAAACAGATAAACCGTACTGCATGTAGGTCTGGCTGTAATTGATTCCACAACTTGGGACCCTTATTACTAATACACGCCACTTTATGTGTCGTTCTACTATATTTTATTTTGAAATTATAGTTTTTATTAC
Source organism: Escarpia spicata (assembly GCA_963995525.1). Classification (NCBI taxonomy): domain Eukaryota; kingdom Metazoa; phylum Annelida; class Polychaeta; order Sabellida; family Siboglinidae; genus Escarpia; species Escarpia spicata. Next base: position 69,812,098 of record OZ023205.1, on the reverse strand, counting down.
GTGTATTATGATTGTGACTATCACCTACTCTCTTAAAGTAACTCAACAGATGATCTGGAAGGAAATTGTTGTAAACCTTAAACATCAACACCATATTGTTGACGTCATCATATCAAAAACACACAGAGTTTTAAAATAATAGAAAATTGCTGTGTTTACATATTCGTATTGCTTTGTTCTGTAACATACAGAGCGATTGTATTTTGTTCTTATACGTATTTCCCCAAACTTCACAACAGTAGTTCAGATATGGCATGATAAGAGTGCAGTACAAAGCATATAACGCCTTACAATTTAACAGGTGTTTAACTCTATTTATGATGACCACATTCTTGGTAATTTGATTTTTTTTCTTCTTTGTATGGTCATTCCAATCTTACTGATAGTCGATGTGAACACCAAGAAATGTTGTAGTATATACTCTTTCAATATCAGTTCCATTTATGCTAACTGTAAGATTATTGACACTCTTTTTCCAACTTATTACCACAAAGTTTGTTTTTGAAACATTTAAAGATAGTTTATTTGCATTAAACCATGTACTTAACTTATCCAATTCTAAAGATACTGATTTGCACATTTCTGATACATCATCACCTGTGTACAAGAAGTTTGTGTCATTAGTGAATATTATACATTTCATCACAGGTGATACTTTACACATGTCGTTAATATATAGTATAAATAAAATTGGTCTCAGTATAGAACCTTGCGGTACACCACATGTTATGTTTCGACAAGTTGAATGTATGTCATTTATAGATACGTACTATTTTCTGTTGTTCAGGTAGCTATGTAACCAACTATATGCTACACCTCTAATGCCATAATTTTTTCATTTGTGTAACAGAATGCTGTGGTCAACAGTATCGAATGCCTTTGTTTACGTCTATAAAAATTGCTATTGAAGACGGAATTATCCATTGCTGTTGTAATTTCCATCACCAGTTCTAATATTGCCATTGTTTTTGAGTGTTTTTTTCTAAATCCATATTGGCCATTGTACAGTATTTTTTTTACATTAAAAAAGACACTAATCTACTATGAAATATCCTTTCAAGTATTTTTGAGAACTGCGGTAATAGTGACACGGGTCTATAGTTTGAGAACTCTTGCATATCGCCATTCTGGAATATGGGGATAACACAAGCAATTTTTATTATCTGGAAAAACTCCTTTTTTTAGCGAATTGTTGAATATGTGTTTTAAAGGTTTTAGAATATATGGTATTACATTCTTAATTAGGCACATGTTAATGTCATCATGATCTTTTGATTTTTTGCTTTTAGCATTGTTTGCTAAAGCCAATATCTCATCATCAGTAACCGGGTTAAGGAGTAATGACTCCTCTATCTTTTCACTCATGAAATGTTTAAAATTAGTGGTGCATTCCGGAATCTTTTTGGCTAGTGCAGGACCTATATTTGAAAAGAATTCATGAAAACCATTTGCAATTTTCTTTCTGCCACTGATTTTGTTTGTATTATCTTTAAACTGAGTAGGATGTTCCGATCCTTTCTACTTTTTATTAATAAGAGTATTTAAGATTCTCCAAGTTTCCTTCGAGTTCTTGTTTACTTCAAGAATGTTGGAGACGTATCGTTTTTTTGGCTGTCAGTTTTTTGATATTTCTTGTATTTTTCCTGTTTAGCATCTGTTCTGTTTTTTTAAGAATTGTCTATATAGTAGATTCTTTTTCTTACATGCAATTTTTAAAGAATTTGTCATCCATGGTTTATCCTGTCTTTTTTTCTTATGTGTTTTGTGTGTATTGTTACTGACTGGACAATTTGTGATATACAAATCTATAAACAAGTTTAAAAATTTATTATATGTTGTGTTGATGTCCTCATCTGTCACTATTTTATCCTTGTTACATTTGTCTTGGTCCTTTATGAAAGCACTCATTTTCTCCTCATTAACTACTCTCTTCTTAATGTGTGTTTCTTTTTTGGTTTCTTCGTGTATGTTTTCAGCAGTTGAAAATTTTTGCATTTGCACTTTCGTTTAATTACTCTGACTTGCATTTGAATCCAAGCCTGACTAACTCATTGTAATAGTTGGACTTTGGTATCGTACCCAGTGAAGTTGATTTTGTTGCTTGTCTTTGCAAAATCACACAGTTTGACATAATTTTTTTCTTTGTTTAAAGAGGTACCGCATAGATTACGCTATTCCATGGCAGAAGTATTTTGTTGGCCGACGCTTGGCGTCTGCAGCTATTTATAGAACAGTATGGTGTAGGTGATATGTTTGCCGTCGTTAGTTCTCGGGAACACAAGACAAGTGTGCGCTGCATCTAGTGATTGTGTTGTTGATAAGGATTTATTTATTTAGTGTTGTTAGTTTGCAACAGTATCTGTCATAAATAAATCCTTATCAACAACACAGTCACTAGATTCAGCACATGCTTGTCTTGCGTTCCTGAAAACTAACGACGGCAAACATATCGCCTGCACGAGGCTGTTCTATAAATAGCCGCAGACGCCAAGCATCTGCCGACAAAACACTTCTGCTGTGGAATAGTGCAATCTATACAGGGCCCCGTTAATAAGACATTAACAAAGTTTTCAATCACTGAGATTTCACCCATAATCCATGGCTGGTTAAAATAAATTGATCTTTTTATGTATTTCACCAATAATTTACCTTGTTTCTTTAGTTATGCTTCGACTGTGTTCAGCTGCTGCCTTCGTCTGCTACTGCTTGAAGGCAAGTAGACTCGAGATACCAGAAGCAGTAGAAAAACACTAGAAATTAGTCATATCAGTCACACGTCAATGATCACATTCATGAAACAAATGAATCACATACTAGACTGGGAGGGGGCCATGTTTGTGGACAGAGAATCAGACTGGAGAAGAAGAGGTATTAATGGAACGATCTGGATAAGGAAATCAAAAGACCACATGGATCATGCAAGATGACGGCTGGAACTGATTCTCAAAGTCTATGATGACTTCCTGATGAGCCACCCAAGCCATGTTAGGGGGGGGGCACATCAGTGACTGCACCAATGAGTTGCCATCTAGTGGCAGTTACTAGTCACTCTCATGAAGGCCGCTGAAAATGGTTGAAACATAACGAAAGATAAAAGGTAAATTGCCTGTGAAATAAGTAAAAAAATAATTATATCTGGAATGGTAGTATATAAGTTATTTGGTGATTTGAAGTTATAAAACATTCTAATATCATCACAAGATTATGTTTCCAGCTGTACCGACACGGCGATCGAAGTCCAATGAGAAGTTTTCCAACTGACATATATAAAGATAGTTGGCCGCAAGGATACCAGCAACTTTCTACGGTAAAGTACATATGCGTGTGTGTGTTTTCTGGCATCTGTTTGTGAATATAAGTTTTGTATTTATATGGAGAGTAAACATGAATGCTGTAATTTTATTAAAACTAATTTAATTGTAATATTACACATTTTACTCTAAATATGAAACTCGATGATTATACTTTCAATACGTTGAAGATGAGTTGGAAATATGAAGTTATAAAGTTTGTATTATGCAAGAGTACCGGTATATTACTGTTAACATACGGGTGTTGTTTTAATGATATATCTTTTGGTTTACATATAATTTTTGTTGTTGTTTACAGATAGGGATGCGGCAGCAGTATCTTCTGGGTCAGTATCTGCGACAACGCTACATGTTCGACAACAGTCTTCTCAACTCCACCTACATTCATTATCAGGTATCGAATTGGCCAAACCTTGGCTCACATCTCATCAATTACAAATCTGATTACAATTCTGTAACGAATGATTGCAGTGTTTGTGTAATCGGTGATTACAGAACCTATGTATAGTATGGAGTATAGTAACAATGAAGTAAAGTAAAGGTAATTTTTATATAGCATAATATCCAATTCTCAGGACTGCTCAAAGCGCTTTACACTTTACTCCCTGCAGACCTGTTCATTCGAACACCATCTCGACTTCTCTGGGAAAATCTTACCACTAGGTATGAATAAAAACAACTAAATATGGTAATATTAAGTTGTGAATATGCCTGGCAAATTCAAAGGAAAATGACAGAAAATAACTTTAAAGGTATATCTCGTCTTGAAAAAATACAGCCATAAATATGTCATGAGAATCTCTCATTAAAAATACATAACTGGTCAGGATTACATCACTTAACCTTTTTCTTATATGTTAGGTACAAGCAGGTGGCTGGAGTATTGTTGAGCTGATTTATTTGATTTGAAGAAGAAGTTGATCAATTTGACAATTTTCTAGCTAACTTGGAGTGGCATTGTGCACTTTTACTCTGGTGGTTTGATGCCCACAAATCTGTGTTATCCAGGAGTGTTTGTTGAAGTTCAGTGTTTAGCAGTCTCCCGTCAAAGCCAGATACAACTACAACAATAATCCTAATGCAGTCGGTGTATGGTACTGTTTTGTACATGTTGTTTTGCTTTCCATGGCCAGATCCTGGTTCGTTCTACTGACACAGATCGGACTCTGATGAGCGCCTACTCAAACCTCGCAGGACTCTACCCTCCCGAGGGCTCCCAGCAGTGGGATAAACAGATCTCCTGGCAGCCCATCCCTGTTCACACAGTGCCCCAAAACGAAGACAGTGTAAGGAGTCTCTATAGTCACTGACCCATGACTGATAGAAGGAGGTAGCACCATTTTATTTGATGTGGAAATGTTCATGAACCAGCATGTAGAATGTAGATGGGAGCATACACTGATATGTGTATGCTGTGCGGGAAATGTTCATAAAGTTATGTATAGAATTTAGATAGAGTGTTTACAGCGATATGAGTGCTGTGTTTGTGTGGTGGAAATGTTCGTGAAGTTTAGTGTAGAATAAAATTGTAGCTGTTTATTGTCATTTGTGTGCGTGCGTGCATGCATGTGTGTGTTTGCATTGGGTCACCTTAGTGAACTATTTATTGTGTAGGCCATAGATACAGTGTACAGTGTACAGTGATGTATGCATGTTTGTGTAGGGGGAATGTTTACGAACAAGTGCACTGATACAATGTTTAAAGTGTACAGTGATGTATGCATGTTTGTGTAGGGGAAATGTTTACGAACGAGTGCACTGATACAGTGTTTACAGTGTACAGTGATGTATGCATGTTTGTGTAGGGGGAATGTTTACGAACAAGTGCACTGATAGTGTTTACAGTGTACAGTGCTGTATGCATGTTTGTGTAGGGGGAATGTTAACGAACGAGTGCACTGATACAATGTTTACAGTGTACAGTGATGTATGCATGTTTGTGTAGGGGGAATGTTAACGAACGAGTGCACTGATACAATGTTTACAGTGTACAGTGATGTATGCATGTTTGTGTAGGGGGAATGTTAACGAACGAGTGCACTGATACAATGTTTACAGTGTACAGTGATGTATGCATGTTTGTGTAGGGGGAATGTTAACGAACGAGTGCACTGATACAATGTTTACAGTGTACAGTGATGTATGCATGTTTGTGTAGGGGGAATGTTAACGAACGAGTGCACTGATACAATGTTTACAGTGTACAGTGATGTATGCATGTTTGTGTAGGGGGAATGTTTACGAACGAGTGCACTGATACAATGTTTACAGTGTACAGTGATGTATGCATGTTTGTGTAGGGGGAATGTTTACGAACGAGTGCACTGATACAGTGTTTACAGTGTACAGTGATGTATGCATGTTTGTGTAGGGGGAATGTTTACGAACGAGTGCACTGATACAGTGTTTACAGTGTACAGTGATGTATGCATGTTTGTGTAGGGGAATGTTTACGAACAAGTGCACTGATACAATGTTTACAGTGATTTAACTTTGCATGTCTTTCCAGCTCTTTAGTTTATCCATAAGTTGTCCAACATTCCCAAAGTTGCTTGAGACGGTTGTGGACAGTGCTGCCATCGAGAGGGAGGCACAGAAGAACAAAGTAGGTCAAGCCTGGCGGCAACAAACCAAACTTGTAGCATTGTTCAGTAAACAAGCACTCTTAGGGGTGGTGTTGATCACAAGTTCTGAAACTCCAAAAACTGTAATGTTTGTATCAGTTCGAATGCTTAGGTACTGTATAAATGGTCACTGAGCCAAATTATGCTACCACACTACAGATGTACAAGAGATCAAATAATAATTATTATATTTCATATTTTCCTTCGCAAATAGTTTGTAGGATTGAATTTTTGACTTGAAAGTATATTCATCATAGTGCTAAAAGTTCCTGTGTTGATTTTTTCCAGGCGTTTTATGAATACTTGTCGAAGCACACAGGGGAAGATGTTGAGCACCTGGAGGGTATATGTGACACATTCGTGTGTGAGGTAACATCAGCCATTATGTGCTCTAGCAACCAGTATAAATGGTACATTATATAAATGTAATGCGTCCACTCCTAGACTTCAGGAATATGCTGCCATTTTGGTGAGTTTAAGGGCGGTTGCAATTGAAGCTTTTTGGTGAACTTCAAAAAGTGTGAACATTGCTGCAAACAAATCTTCAACTGACCCCCCCCCCCCCCCCCCCCCCCCTCCGTCTTCCAGTGTCATGGTCCGACAGCGGAGTTGGGCTTAATCTCTGGCTCAACCAACCCAATATGCCCGTTTTAGTAACCCCGTCTGGTCATTATTACAGGAAGTTCTCAGAATTTGTTCGCAACTTCACATATCATCTAGATTGTGGAGTCCAGGCCATTGTCACGCCCAAATCCAGGAAGTTGCAGTTAGTGTCACCTGCCTCTGTGACAGCTGTGTTTACCATTTGAATGGTATGTACACATTTCACAGGTGCAGCATTCAAACTGTGTGAAAGCGGATCCGCAATAATCTGCAACATATTCTAGTATTAAACTTATATTAAACAAATAAGGAACAAATAATGTCGGTTTAATTAAATGTGCTACCGCCATAGAAATGTTCTATTACAGTTGGCCCATCACATGTCTCTGCCCGATTGGGCGACCAAGATGTGGGACAATGAGGTCTCTGTTCATGAGAAGACGTGTGCGTTGAGACATGCAACATACATGCGCTCCAACAGAATGGACAACACGCGTGCATCAAGGCACTTGCACAGAAGTGAGGCTTGTGTTTCTATCATGTCCCATCTTATTAGTTCATCTGGTCCTTGTGAGTTCTACTGGGTCCTCTGTCATGTGTTTGTGTTCTACTGGGTCCTCTGTCATGTGTTTGTGTTCTAGTGGGTCCTCTGTCATGTGTTTGTGTTCTACTGGGTCCTCTGTCATGTGTTTGTGTTCTACTGGGTCCTCTGTCATGTGTTTGTGTTCTACTGGTCTTCTGTCATGTTCATGTGGTCCTTATGTATTCTACCAGTCCTCTCTGATGTGATCATGTGGTCCTTGTGTTCTACCGGGTCTTCTGTCATGTATTTCCTACCTACCTATCTACCTACCTAGCTATCCTCTTCGGGCCCTGTGGTCCATAAGGCAGCTGTGCGACTCCGCCACCTCGCCCTGTCAATAGCTACGTGTCTGGCTTTGCTCCAAGTTGCCCAGCCCAGTTGTTTTCGTTCTTTTTCCACTGTGGTTCTCCACAGTGTTTTTGGTCGACCAACTTTTCTTGTTCCTTCCGGCATCCATGTCAGTGCTGTCAGGCAGAAGTTGTGGTCCTTCTTTCTCAGCACATGCCCGATCCAATTCCACCTTCTTCTCTGTACTTCTAGGTTGATCTTCTCTTCTGCTGTTATATTCTCAATGTTTTTATTTGAAATTACTACTGGCCATCTAATTTTTAAAATTCTTCTGAGACAGTTGAATTGGAAAATTTGTTGTTGTCATTTTGTTTACTTTCCATGTTTCACATCCGTACAGTAACACTGATTTGACCAGAGTATTGTATAATCTGAATTTAGTTTTTAATGTGTGCACATTTGAGCTCTATATGTGCTTGAGTTTCTTGAATGATGTCCTTGCTTTTCATATTCTGTTGATAATATCATCACCCTCTCCTCGTTGCTTGCTAATGTTTGCTGACGTTTTCAGTTGTTGGTCATCAATTTGTATTCTGTTGTTGCATTTGCTGTTTATCTTCAGTTTTCGTTTTATTGATCTTAGGCCGGTTTTTTATGCAAATGCATTCATCTTTGTTGCCTTTGCTTGCATGTGTCTGTAACTTGATGACATAAGCACAATGTCATCTGCGAAGTTTAAGTCTTCAAGTTTTGACATGAATCACCATCTTATCCCTGTGTTGTTTTACATATAGCGTTGCTTGCCATTCCACTACCTGTTCTATTATGTTTCAAAGTATGAATATCTGCGCAACTGTGCTTCGTCCTCTTCTGAAACCTGCTTATTCATCTCTCAACTTGTTGTCAACTCCATCTCTTATTCTGTCTATTATCATTCTTCCGAACAATTTACTGTGGACAGATGTTAGAGTAATTCCTCTCCAATTTCCGCACACAGTAAGGTTAACTTTCTTTGGTATTTTAACAATCAGTCCCTGTTTCCACATCTTTGGTTCTTTTTTCCAAATTGTTTGAATAAGCTTAGAAGCCAATTCTCTGTTGTCGCCATGTCTGCTTTTAACAATTCTGCTGTAATGTCATCTTTACCTACGGCTTTCCCATTCTTTAGCTTCCTCAGTGCTGCTCTAATCTCTGCTTTTGTTATAGAGTCTGTGGTGGCTTCATCTATGATCGGATCTAATTCAGCATCTATCACGGGGTCATCGGGCATAGTTCTATTAAGGACTTCTTCAAAATGCTCCTTCCATCTTGCCCGCCTGGCTGGTCCTCCAGTTGTTAGGTTTCCAGATTTGTCTTTTACTGCAGTCGCTGTATTGTGTTTGTCGTTACTAAGTGTCTTTGTGATGTTGTAGACTTCTTTCATCCTTCCATTCCCAGCTGCTTTCTCTGCTTCTGCAGCCAGGTGGTCTGCCCACTTTCTTTTGTCTTGTCTCATGCTTTTCTTTACGTCTTTGTCTTTTTGTTGATCCTTGTAGTTCTGCTTTATCCTTTCCGACTTTGCTTGTTCTATGTTGTTCATTAGTCATTTCCTGTCATCTACCAGCTCCCATGATCCTTTGCTGATCCATGGTTTTGTCCTCTCTTTGTGACCCAGTACTTCTGCTGTTTCTTTGTAGACCACCTCAAATTCTTGGCACTTTCTCAACAATGTTATTATCTGTTTCGTCATAGTCTTGTAGTATATCAAATCTGTTCCGTAGCTTCAACGAGAATTGCATTTTTATGGTTGATTGTTGCAGCTTGATTGTGTCGAATATTTCTTTCTGTTCTCACTGTTCTTTTGCTTCCTCTAGCTTCAGCCTCATCTTCAAGCGCACTAACTGGTGGTCACTTGCAATGTCTGCTCCCCTCATCACTCTGGTGTCCATAACTGATGTTCTGTGCTGCCTGCTCACTAGCACATAGTCAATTTGGTTTTTAGTTCGCCCTCCTGAAGATGTCCATGTCAGCTTATGGATGAGTCGATGTGGAAATATGGTTCCTGTTACCACAAGGTTGTTTAATCCACAGAAGTCAATTAGTCTTTCTCCATTTTCATTTCCATTATGTCTTCATAGCCCTCATTGTCTTCTCCAGCTTTGGTAATTAGGTCCCCCATTACTATGTTTATGTACACTGCCCGCAACTAACGGCAACTGTTCGTCGAACTGGTTTTTCTCTTTGTCACTTGTTTTATTGGTGGTGCATCTGTTTGTATGACTGATAGTTTCACATATCTTGAAAAGAATCTATCACTGATAGGTTTCCACTCTAGTAATGCTTGCTCTGCTTTCTTTCTCATCATTATTGCCACTCCGTGTCTGTGTAGGTTGTCTTCCCTCCCAGAGAGAATAACACCCCTTTCCCCCAGTCATGTATTTATGTGGTCCTTGTGTGTTCTGTCAGGTCCTGTGTTTTGTGTTCTATCAGGTCCTGTGTTTTGTGTTCTATCAGGTCCTGTGTTTTGTGTTCTATCAGGTCCTGTGTTTTGTGTTCTATCAGGTTCTGTGTTTTGTGTTCTATCAGGTCCTGTGTTTTGTGTTCTATCAGGTCCTGTGTTTTGTGTTCTATCAGGTCCTGTGTTTTGTGTTCTATCAGGTCAACTCTTAGTTGTTCATATTTTGTGGTGTCTGTGTTTTATGTCAGGTTTTTTTCACATCTTCTGTCATGTGTTCAAGTGGTCCTTGTGTGTTCTTTCAGGTCGCCTGCTCAAGGAGATGATAAAGAACATGAATGCTACCGCCATAGAAGGTGGGAACAAGACGGACCAACGCACCAAACTCTTCATGTATTCCGCCGTAAGTTCTCCTTCCTTACGCTGCTACAACAGGTCAGTTTGTCAGTGCAGTTCAAACATCTGTGTGTACTTTACAATAACAATTATATTTATTTGGTGCCAAGACTGCGTGGACTGCCATGAGTATTGGTTGGTTTCAGCATGACAGCACGGTGATGTCATTACTTCTTGCGTTGAGTCTATTCAACGGCCAGATTCCAACATACGCTTCTACTGTGATGGTTGAACTGTACAACTCCAGCGGTCAGTACAATGTCCAGGTGCGCTATAGGAATGACTCCAGCCAAAAGCCCTTTCTTCTACAGATCCCAGGTATGTGTCCAGTCATGTTTCGGTACTAATACGCGCAGTCAGTGGCACTGATGATGCATCATATATGTTATCAGCCATTAAAAGTGTCCAAAATGTGGCCATCTGTTTAACTACCATTCCTGAATAAGTGCTTCTGTTTGATTAAACCGATTTGAGAAAGTATTGGATGAATTCAACCGAAGGTTACGTGGCGTTTGCAATGTGCTGATACACATACAAAGTATGCAAACATGGTATCTGCAATTTGTCATGTGACCATCACACGTGTCATGTGACCATCACAAGTCTCTCCAGTGATAAGTCTCTCTTCATTCGTCCACAGGTTGTTCCACGTCCTGTCCGTACGAAAAGTTTCTTGCTCTCACTTTTGACATGGTCCCTGTTGACTGGGAAGCTGAATGTCAGGGACCATCTGATGGTGACCATAAAAGTAAGTTGTGTCTCATCACTGTCATCGTCTACTTGATGCGCCCATCTTCATCGATCACCATAATGGTTCAATTAAATTACTGTAATGATTTTATTTATTCGGACACCTATAAATAATTAAATTCTCAGCTCTTCGAAAACACAGTACAAACAATTACTGTTGGTGTCCAAAAACATGCAGCTATTATGGACTGTAGGTATTTGGATACTTAAGGTAGCTGCACCGGGTATCATGTCAGTTGATTTCTTTAATTTTTTCTTCATAGAACATTAGTAGGTGTCAGTATGAACATGTGTACTATTAAAAAACCAAGGCACTACCACCATATGTCACCAATCAGTCCTTTAAAAACTAGTATCTTTAATGTGTTTGTGGAAAGTCCCTTCAGATTCTTGGAAACTGACGATGTTTCCATAGTGACGATCACGTGTGCGGCAGCCCAGTTCAAACATAAATTCATTCACCATGAATGTAGATCATAATAGTCTTATAATTACCTAAATACATCACGCTGTCAAATCAACAAATACTGGCCGTAGTTTTGTTAATTCTCTGATAATGCCCGACCTCAGCTGCCATTTGCAGTGACACGTGACTGACCCCAGCAGGTGTCAATCAATCTTGTCTACCACAAGTTCAACACATGGCCCTTCATAACAAAATATCATGAGACAACTTGGTGGGAAAACCTTGGGGGGAAATCTCAGTAATAGAAGTGTCAAACAAATTGTGTTGAAATAAGCCACATGCCAGTAAAAAAGTAACATTTCTAAGCAAAAAACATGCATCTGGTGACACTTTTATTATTGGTAACAACCAGGAAGTATTACTTAAAGGAAATAAAAACAAGGCATTAGCTAAAATCCGTTTTCCATGTGTACACAAAGATTAACATTGTATGTAACATTTGACAACATTTAAAAAATACAGAAAAATACGTTTGTAGACAAAATTCTATTTTAAACCCGTCTGTGTAGAGATTCGCGCAGGAAGTTGAAATTTAATGAGCTAGGCGATCACGTGGTATCGTGACGTCAATCCTGACTCTCGGCTTTGTTGACATCTGTGCATCGCCATTGTTGTTCTCTCCATTCTCTTGTAACATCATGGCTAGTGGGAGTTTCCCAGTTTCAAGTGAAATCATACGATTTTGAGCCACTAGCGGGAACGGTTACAGCGGATGATTCGTCTGATTCTGCTCTTTCCGAGCGTTTCAGCGACGGTAGCGAAGAAGATGATGCGGAGTCGGACAGTCACAATGTTCACTCAGGCAACACCGACTGGTAAGCTGCAACTTCATTATAATGACACAATTATATCGTTTTAGTACGACGTTATATTATAAAATGCGGTGTCAAAGCTGTATAGAGAGTTAGCTAGAGGTTGTAGCTAAGTAGGTCAACTAATTGTAAACAGACTTGTCAAAGATAAACTTCACAAAGTTACGAACCGTCGAACGTTGTAAGCATGGTTGTCTGGTTTATGCGGATCGATTTTAGGACGTTATAGCTACTTACGATATCACCCCTCTGGACAAAACCCACACTTTTTTAGATGGACAGTTGTTCGTGAGATGATCATAATATCATATATAATGACAGCTCTAGATTATGTCATGTATGTGGAACAATGATTTGTATTACTCTGAGTCTGACACATAACAATATAGCTACTATATAATCAAAATAAACTAAAATAAACATTAAAACAACATGCAGAACAATTGAATAATTATGGTAATGGGTTATAGCCTGAAGGGTTATGTCCTAGACCTAGGGGTTTAGTATAACCATAGGGGTCTTATATGTGAGATGTTACCAGTGGGTATGTATGTGCCCTACGACTATGTCCATAAAAATCATAAGGACATAGCATTTTTAATCAAATTTTTTGTGGGACATTTATTACAAATTCATCAAGCAAGTTTCAGAACACAGTTTTACTGGGTTGAATCATTACAAATTCATCAAGCAAGCTTCATAACACAGTGTTACTGGGATGAATCATTCCAAATGTTGGTAACTTTGTAGACCTGGTAACACAATGTGAATCACCACACGATGCACAGACAATGATTATAAGCCAAACACCCATGTGAATACTTCCCCTGCAGGCAGATGAGAATATGGCTTCAGCAAATACCTGCCCATTGATAAACAAGTTATCTAGTCCATTTTGTTGATCACTTTACCTATGACATGCTAATAAATAGCATAGCTTCACATCTATAGACCAATTATCTTTATAGGGCAACTTCCCATTGAGCCGAGAAACTGCTGCACTACGACATTGCAGTTTCGGCAACGTGCGAAAAGATGACGAAGGGAAGACTCTGCCACCAAGATGTACCTCTCATTGGAATGGCAGCAATCTTTCCTCAAGGGAGTCTTGTTTGTAACACCCTCCTCTATGTCAGTGTACTGGTCGACATGGTCATCGCTGTCACTGTTGCTGCTGTCACGACTAGTCGACTCATTGTCAGAGCAAACATACTCTGGATCTGCAGCAGATGTCACTTCCTCCCCGTTTGAGTCACTCGAGTCACTAATCGGACCAGTCAACAAACTACACTGCACACTCGTTGACCTCACTGCTGATGTCACCTGCACAGCAACCTGCTCTGATGCACAGACTGCTTGCACTCTTCTCGTGCGAGTTGATGGCCTGATGTCAACCTGAAAGCATTTGCTGCTCCTTTTTGGAGTGGAAGCTGTGACTGACTCAGGTGTGGAATCCTCTGTATCACAGGAATCCATACGAGAACTGTCATATTCAGTTGCTGTATCTTCAGATGACCCAGTCTTGGTCGACGGTGGACTATCTCGAGCTGCTGCCAGAATGTCAGCAACTAACTGAAATAACAAATTACCCTTATATAATTTGCCAAAAAATTTATTGTTGTAGGTTTCTGACAAAAGCAAACAAAATCCTGTCTTTTACCATCTTGTCAGAAAGGAGTACACCTGTACATCCATTTGTCTAGTCATTTGCCCAGCTTCCAAGTGTGAAAAGACTGCCTAGCTGTGAAAAATGCAAATTAATCAATTTATTTCAAGTTGCAAGGTATGTATTGTTTATTCTATGATAAAAACATCATAAATAATTGATATCACGCTTACAGAATCTACACAGAGACATAGTTACTTTTGTTATGTTACACTTTTATGCAAACAATTACCTGGAAAATGTTACAATATATTACTTGTGAACATTTTATTTTTGGTTATAACTAATCATCTACTGAATATACAATAGATAGGTTTGCAACTTGCATTGCATTTATTGTTATTGTTTCACAACTTGGCAAATTACCATTTTCACACTTGGTAGCTGGGCAACGACCCACATCCGAATGTGAACATATTTATTATTTGATAAATTTACTTGATTTTTTAAAGTAATAACAAGTTAAAAATCAAATAATTATCATGACTTGTGCCAGTAATTAGCAATGCACCAAGCAGTAAGGTGTAATTACACTGATTGCAATCTATTAAATGGCAGTGACATGTCTTTTGTCTTCCATTCATTCATCTTATACAAACACATGAAATGAAAAATATGTTCTGTCCATAAACATTGTTAGTAGATAATACAAGATACGATAGTTATATTTTTGTTCTAAATATTTATCTCGGTACATACTGTAGTTCCAATTCAAAATGTAATGGTAATACCTTCAAATGTAATAGCATATATTACATGATGTACATTGTCTTCAATATGCAACTGTAATAAAATGGAAACTAGGCAATAGTAATATATTACACTGTAATGTAATTCATCACAGGCCTGTGCACTGGAGTTATGAAAATACAAATAAATAAATTACTACTGAAATATTAAAAATTATATAGTAACAAATGTAACAGTACTTGTGTGTTACAATAGTGTGTGTTATGAAAGCTGCATCTACTGTACGAATTATATTGATTGAAAACATTACTTTTGAAAACTTAAACAATAGATTATTAACTCGATGGATACATACTGTAATCTACATGGTGTTCAATGTGGTAACCATTCAATATTAATAATAATTAATCACATCTTCCTGCAAGGTTTTCCAGTTGCAATGGTGATCAGGGTGATGTTAGGCATGGGTTAATTATAGTAATAATAAGTATCCGACATGTCACATTCATGTTACCCAGTTCCTGCCATTTCCACCTAGCATGCTTTAATTACCAGTAGATCAGATTCAGATAACTATTTTAACTGGAGGGAGAATGCAGTGGGCCAGCTGGAGGTGGCTGGTGTATTTGTTATTCATAGCAGGAAAGACCTACAAAGTACAATGTCAACTGGTAATTAATTAGATTTGATCAGTTGACTTAGGCAAACACTACACTTAGTTCCTCAGTCCAATTAGCTGGATTAGCAGACAAGTGCCAAACACTGCAATAAACTGTTTCTACAGAGAATACTGATGGGAGATAATTCTTCAGCAAGTCATTGATGACATAAGACTTTAGTGAGTCATGTGTCAGAGGAGGAGATTGCCAGCAACTGGTTCCAACTATAAGAATGATACAGACCACTTCCTAATTTTAATTTTTTTATTTTAAATATCTAACTTATGCATGGTACTTTATGTGTACATATATTTGATGTTGATCAAACTGCATGGCACTTTCATAAAGTCCAAGTATTGTCATTTAAAAAACAACAAATGTAAAGTATGAAAAATAATAATTTATGTAAATTCAACATTAAATACATTAGAAAATATAATTATTCTTCCATCTGCAAATTCACATTGCAATGTTCTACATCCAAATATTGCTTCTTACGGTTTAACAAACTTATGATAACAGACTAACCTGACTCGGCAACGAGTATAATTAAAATAATTATTTCTTATTTGCATGTAAAAGTACATAGATTCATTAAATGCATAACTAACAAACTAGCATCAATTAATTTGCTGACGTTTTTGTTTTATTGCCTTACATTCCTGTAACCATGATAATGATAAAAACAGTCACCTGAATCGATTTGATTACACTATCAAATTTTCCACAAAACTGAATATATGTAGATTTATTATAGTAGTATCGTACATAACTACAACATTTAGAATATAAGATACTTAGGAAGAGTTCCGTGATATGATTGGAACCAATGGGGTACAATGACAATAAGTTGAATAACTTATTTTGACACACACGAGACCGTCCAGTCCAGGCATTATACTAGACCTACAGAATAATAATAATAGCAGAAATCACATATAAGAATTACCTTGATTCGTTGCCGCTTTCGGTAAGCAGACCTCGTAAATTCACCACTCGTAGAAGGAACCTGGTACCCCGAAGAAGCCATGGGTGTAGTTGCAGAGCCGGCTGTAGTGACAGCGGCAGCGGAGCTTGCAGCGACGACTGCGGTACTGGAACTACGCTTGCGAGACCCGCTTGGCTTCGACTCGGGCAAAGCGGCCGTCGATCCTGCCCATGCCGACGCCTGTCTTAGGCGGATTGACGGCATCAATGCAGCTTCTACTGCCGGGAATATTGTTGGGACTGCATCGCTTTACAACGATATTCGAGCACCAGGATATTCAAGGGTTGCCAACATCTCCGGATCGCGATCAAAACAGTTTTTCTCAAAATGAGCGGAGCAAAGTCGGCTGTGTTTCGTCGGCTTGAAGTTAGCTCGCTTGATTTTTGCGATCCATTTCTTCAATAAAACTGGATCCGTAGGGAACTGAAAAAAATGGTGTGTTGCTCTATGTTTAGAAGAGTTTGCATTACAACCGAATGCCGTGCAATGAACCATGATGATATTCGCATTACACAGCCACCACTGCTGTCATATTGCTGAGAATGAATGTAAACAAGCGGTCGCTGTACCGGCAGAGTCATGTCTGACGTCACATCTCAGCATCCCAAAAAGCGCGCCAAAAATATGCATATTCGAAAATGTCCGGATGTACAACATAAAATGTGGAATTTCTAATTCTTTGATTTTGGGGGATTTGTTTTGGTTGGTGGACATGGAAATATATAGCAGGATCTAATTTAACATGAATTCAAGCAAAAGAATTTTTTATTCCCTTTAATGTAGCTTTTTATAAAAAAAACTACAATACTTACAAAGCCATAACTTGGCATATGAACTCGACTTGTGTTTACCCAAAATAGCACGGGATGGTTTTATGTTTTGCGAAGGGGTCGTGCCAAAAATGCAGTACGGATTTTTGCTGTCTTTCAACAGCTGAATCCGAGCTGGACTCGGACAGTGAGTCACTGTCCGAGTCCAAGTCGGCTTTGAAGTTGGGCACCCTCGCACCGGATGTATTCCACAGATGGATAGCTGATGTGGGTTTGAAGTCAGCCATGTCTGGTGAATGCAGCTGGATGGTGATGGTAGCTGATACTGTGGATGGCTTCATGCGGTTTCGAAACTCAGTCTTGAATTCTTCACTCGTTTCACTGTGCTGTGAAGCCTCTTTCACATTCGGTGGAACTCGCTGGAAGTGCCAGCACTACGAAACTAAACTCAATCGATCTATCAGCATTGATCAGCTTGACATTTTATTGTTTTTCCAACTTGTTTTTGTACCATGCTTGTAAATGTAAAATTTCCCGTTCAGAAGTACACCAATGTTACCATTATCGGCACTTGTCTAGTATCCGGGCTCACCTCGACTTTGTTGTTATATCAACATTTTGGTTTAATTTTGATATACCATGTGTTATTGCCATCATTCAACATCATCTCGTGCATATCTATCTACATTTCAAAAATATCGCGTCTTAGCACACTTTTGAAGCCCAAAGAGCGACCCAGTTTGCAACAACATACGTTGCGATATTGCTCACTGTGGTAATGCGCAGCTGCAGCAGGTCGCATTTTGGGCCTCAAAAGTGTGCTAAGATGCAATATTTTAATAATTTAAATATGCCTGGAATGACGTTAAATGACAGAACTTAAATCAAACTAACATGTAGTTATAATGATGAAATCGAGGTTGGCCTGGATACTAGACAAGTGTACCATTATTTTCTTTGAAAAAATCTGCTGATCTTGCAGGCCAGCAATTTTTCCTAGTTAACGGCCCGACAAAATATTTGACTGTCTCGGACCTCCGGGTCGGCAGTAATTTCGAACACTGATTGTACGTATTTGGATACTTAACAATAATATGTGTCCAAAACATACAGTACAGAAAAATTGGTTTGAGGGTGTCTGAAACATATGCACATTACTGTAGTGCAAGTTAGATTTTAATCAGGCATGGGGTGATGCTCTTATCCATTAACTTGCAGAAGTTAACATAGACTTAACTAATTACCTATCAAATGACAATTGAACTTAATTGAACAAAATTCAAGAATAACGACAGAATCTAGAAAATCTTCCAATCTCCTGAATTAGAGTACAAATCTCCCGATTTTATTCAAAAACTTAAAAAAAAACTGCAGCGTACTCTTGGTAATGCTCAAATTGACCCCACAGCATAAATTTTGTTCGCTCGAAACTTCCGGTAGACATGATTTTTTATTATACTTTGCCTTGATTGTGACTTTTACTCTTCACCAAAAATTGGAAATGCAGAACGAGAAGTGTCAGGCAGACGACGATAGCAAACATGGGCGGACAAGTTTGCAGGAATTCGAAAAAGCTCTGAAGGCGACACGTTTGCTTTATGTATGATCCATCAGGATGACTTCTCCGTCAGTCATGAGAGCAGAAATTATGTGTAGAAACATGTGTCGAGCAAAAAACACAAGGACAAAGTGGTTGATGCAAAGAGGTGGGATGTGCAGGCCAAGCTGACAAGCATGCACTTTCAGCCAGGTGCTACCGGTAAGGTGGCGGCGAAGGTTACGAAGGCCGAGGCCTTATTTTGTCAGTTAGTCGCCGAACACAACCTTCCCTTCGCTGTCGGTGACCATTTCACAGATCTCGTGAAGGCGATGTTCACCGACAGCGAAATCGCCAAGAAGTTTAGTTGTCGCCGAACGAAGGTCAGTGCTGTGATTAATCATGCGCTGGCCCCAAACTTCATGGAGGAAGTGGTCCAAACAGCGAAGACTCATCCTGTGATGCTGATGATTGATGAATCGAACAAGAGGATTGACAGCAAGGCCTGTGCTATCCTCCTTCGGACCATCGACAGAAGCAGCGGAGAAGTGCGGAACTTGCACTTGGACATACCTGTTTGTAACGTTCCGAATGCGGCTAAATTGTTCCAGGTGATCGACAATTCATTGAGGTATGTTTCGTCTGCATGCTACCAGTTGCAGATGTCGCCAGGTTTGTTGGAGTCGGTTTGAAAGGCGACTCACCGTTACAACACTATGTTGCAGAAGCAATAAAGTGACGATTGCATGGTGATCACACTCTTGTTTGTCTAATTTTTCATGTTTTGTACTACACATCTACATGATAGTTTTCCCATTGGCGACCATGTTAACGTTTTGTCTGATTATAAGAAAACATGACCTCGAAAATGTATTAAACTTCTTACCTGCCGTTATCATCATCTCATTGACATGCGGCCGAGTTTAGTCAAAATCTAGTATTTATAGCTCTTACAAAATGCCTGTATGTATGACACCCGTCAATATTTACAAATGGATGCAGGCAGTAATCCAACTAAAGGGTCAACTAGCCAAATTGCTGCCAAATACCCTTCCGCTTAGTAAAATCAGCTAAAAATACACCATTTTACTGTCAACAGCTTCTACAATCACATCTAGAAATCTGACTACTCAAATGCACTTATGTCTGAGCAGGTGAATATTGTAAAAAAAAATTTCCCAAAAATATACTGCACTTTTTCGTGCCCTGATGGCATGGTGATTTTGGAGAAATTTTTGGAAAATAACACTAGGCACCAATGTTACAAGCACTCTGCAATTTTATTTGTTGTTATCCCTCCAGGTGTTTGTGTTTTATGCACATTTCAAAGGTGCCACCAAACTTGGCAAGGCACCAAAAAAACCAGCACTTCGCTGGTGGACAATTCATAATCCAGCACAATGTTCTCAGGTGGCACTATGAACTCCTGATACAGTTTTCCAGAAAGTCCAACATTCAAATTTGTATTGATTTTTAGTCCTTTGGCCGAAGGTCCAAGGGACTATTGCCATCACTCTGCGTCCTCCGTCCGCCGCCGTATCTCAGAAACCGTTCTGCAATTTTTTCTCTAATTTTGCATAGACATATCTTAGGGCACTGCCACTATGTACGAGAAATCTGTATTTGATTGAATCATTTTAGGGCCTCCAAGGACCCCAAAACTGGTAAAAATGTAACATTTTGCCTATTTTTTCAAAAACTGTACAGCAACTTTTTCTCTAATTTTGCATATACATTTCATGTGGTAGTGTCACTTTACACAAGGAATCTGTATTTGATTGAATCATTCTAAGGGCACCTAATGGTTCCCCCCAAAAAGGACCCCCAAAACTGGTAAATTTTCACATTTTGGAATTTTTTTCAAAAACTCTTAATAATTTTTTCTCTAATTTTGCATAGACATTTCATATGGTAGTGCCACTGTAAACAAGAAATCTGTATTTGATTCAATCATTCTAAGGGCTTCAAAGGTCCCCTAAAATGCTCAATTTGTTAACTAAATGGTCTACTATAGCAGGAGGTCTAGCAGGCTTCCAGTCCTTTTGTTCAACTAATCCCTTTTCCCACAACATCTGTCACACCTCACTGGCTGGCTGGTTAAAGTGTGACTAATCTGTAATTGGTCACTGGCAGAGGTTTGGGTCACTGTGGGTGGTGGTAGGAAGTATGACTAATCTGTAATCGGTCACTGACAGAGGCTTGGGTCAACAAACACAGCACATTGTACCTGAAACAGAACACTATTCCCCTTCCCAAAACATCTGTCACATGCGGAGTATGTGTCTTGTATGGATATATATTTTTATACAGTTGTTTTATATAAGCAGAAAGTTAATTGAAATTAGTTATTCTTAGGCCACAGAAAAGTTATTCCCAGTTTCTCATTGATGCATGTATTTAAAAATATGTGCCACAACATTTTATTTTCTATTATAATTATTCCTCTAAACGCAAGACGTGGTGCAATAAGTGAACAGTAAACCTGTAAACATTTTACTTCCATCATAACCCTTAATGATCTGTAACTATGATTCACCAAAAAAACATTTCATTTATAATTACCTACAGGTTTGTTTGATTTATGCCGGGCAGAAACTGTTTCTGCAAAAAACATTTGATTAATAATTACCTACAGGGTTGTTTGATTTGATTTTGAAACAGCAACAATAGGAAATACATGCCATTGATAGGCAAACGTGTTCCTTTTATAGAAAATGTCAGTTTCTCTCTGTACCTGTCTACGTATGATAACCATTTGTCCGCCATGCTCACAATAAAAATCACATGAATGATAAAAGGAAGATCACTGCCACTTAACTTGTGGATTAGTATTATAAAACTGCTCTGCTACTGCTTGGTGGACAGTTAATTAGTGGCTCAAGTTCAAAAATATCAGGACGTTTTTCACACCTGCATGGTAGCTTAGGCTCAGTAGTGTGCTGGCAGTCACTAAACCTGTAGGCTTGTGTGAAAAGGATAGTTGGCAGAAGAACTAACTTCAAAGCACCATTGCATCCATTTAGCCAGGCAGCAGTCACACTGTCCCAGTGTCTGATGCTACCTTTTGTTCTCAAATAATCTGTACTCTTAGTTTTACACATAAAGACATAATTTGGCATAACTTGATAAGTTTTTGTAGCAGCACATTTGTACTTCCAGTGTATCATTGCAACATAACATACATACTGTGTGCCACATTTGAATGTCATGCATATAATATTTCCACGCAATCCATTTGCATATATAATGTAAAACTTCAACAGCCGTTTTCTTAATTTTCATTTTTTTACCCCTACCATGTTCAATGCTACATAACTTCGCCAATTTTTGTAGCAGTCATAATTTTTGAAACCATGTAAAGCACTCTACTCAACCTTTACAAGGATGAAAGAAAACAATGTTACAATTTGTCCGACTTATCACTCATTTGGTCAGCCGGGGTCATATATCGACGTATTAGTCAATGGACAATTCAGGGCCTCTAGACCCATTTTTTTTAAATTACTGGTAAAATCTCTGTTCTTCCTGGCAGTTGCCATGGCAGTAGTAATGTCTTCCAGGAACGTATGTATGTAAGTGTTGTCATTGCCTACAGGTCTGCTGTTCTTCCTGGCAGTTGCCATGGCAGCAGTATTGTCTTCCAGGAACACATATATGTAAGTGTTGTCATTGCCTACAGGTCTGCTCTTCTTCCTGGTGGTTGCCATGGCAGCAGCATTGTTGATCATAATGGTGTTGATCGTTGGCCTCGTTGTCGTCTGGAAGCAGAACAAGACACTGCGTAACCAAGGTTACCGAAATGTGCCGGCTGAAATCTTGGAATGTAACGTCCTGCTGGACCCGGAGTCTGAGAGTGAGGACAATTATGACATTAAACAAATCATCAGGTCATAGTGACTGGTAACAAGTATGTGGTGTCATTTAAAATAAGTTTTGATCACAAACTATTTTATTGTAAAACAGAAATATTTATATTTTTGGCAGTTTTGAATTGTACAAGCCACAGCCATTATTGGCCAATTTTTTTTCAGTGACAAACCAGTTTCATTTGAGCCAGTTATTTAATTATTACTGATCAGCATTAATGTGGGCCATTAGACTTGGAGTTATTAATTAATCTAGTGGCCAGCTAGCCCAGTCTAACTTCCACCCGTCTTGGCCAGTCTGTGCCAGTCTTGGCCAGTCTCTGCCAGTCTTGGAGACAGGCAGATCTGTGGCTAAGCCCCTGGTGTAAGGTGCAGTGGCATTTGATTGGTTTAAATACACACGCAAACATATCAATTTACAATATTTTACACAACTGTGATTGGTAGTGGACTGGTCAGTTGGTTGGGGTTTGAACTGGATGATGTGATTGCTGGATGAAGCTTGACCAGATCAAACTGTCTGTTACATGTTGTGGGGTGCAGCAGTATAGTGGTAGAACGTCAGATCTCAGTGGCTAGAGCAACAGACTCTTAATTGAGAGAACTCGGGTTCATATCCTGTGTTGCGGTGTCAAACCTTGGGTAAGTTCATTCACTCTATGATGCTCCAGTTCACTCAGCTTTGTGAATGAGTACCTGGCTATAGATAGTTGTGAATATTTGTGTATGAATAGTCTTTGTGCATTTAACTGCAGCATGAAGTCGAGATGGTGTTTGATTGAACAGGTCTGCCATGGAGTAAAGTGTAAAGTGCTCTGAGCAGTCCAAAAGACTGGATACTGCACTATATAACTTACCTTTTACTTTTAAGAACTTACCTCCCGGGTGGAGAGGCACTACCCTTACATGTGGGTAGGGGTCTGCAGCCGAAGGTCACCTACCACTACCCTTGATAATGGCATCCAATATCAAAAAGTATACCCTTGATCTAAATTTAAGACAAATTTAAGAAAGACACAATTTTTAAGTAAGTATTTAAATTCATATAAACGTATCTATAGGTGTGTGTATTCTGATACATATATGCACATTGCATCTACAGTGCCCCAAGTAGTTGCCGATATATACTGAAATATACGCGATAGGTAACCGTAATGCTGCGATAAAAAACCTAGCCTTGTTCTAGGGAGTGTTTCTCAAAATGATACCCTTGTCTAGGGAACTTCTGTATAATGTTGGCGCTTGTTCTAGGGAGAACATGTGAAAAACAGACCCTTGATCTAGGGAGCCTCGATAAAAAAACGACCCTTGAAGTTGGCAGATCAACAGTACTGCTAGTATTGGCAGTGCCCCCACCCAAACTTACCTTTCTCAACTGAGAGGAGTATGGTTTTACTCCTGGGTGACACTCGAAGCATGAACAGTTTGGTTCACTCCATATCGCCTCAGTTGACTCAGTAGCTAACAGTGGTGGGTATGTGTGATTGCGTAGTATGTGTGCGGTGAATGCAGCATGGCCGAATGCTTCCCAGAGAAGTCGAGTTGGTGATAGCATGAACAGGTTTGTCAGTGGGGTTCTGTTCTTGAAGAGGTTCAAAGGACAGATTCCATGTTTTACTTTCATTATATGTGTCTGTATTTGGGGTTAGGGGCGAAGCATATTCTAAAATGTTGGGGCTTTACGTTGCCTAAGGGTGGATCTTACATGGGTTATAGGATTATTTTAACCTCTTACTTTGTGTATATATATAAGTATATATATATATAATTATATATATGTATATATATAATTATATATATATATATAATTATATATATGCCTAACCTCATCACTGGAACTGTTCTCAGCCACTGAGTTTGGATGTGATACCCTGCTAATCATATTACAACTTTTGATCTCGCCAGTCTTGTTCTTTAGTGAAGCTAATTATACACAAAATGTATACATATTTGTATTCATATATGTAAGATATTGATAACATTGTTTCCAAGAGCGTTCAACATATATTTATAAAAATACATTACAATGTGATATTTATGACTACAAATAAACTGCTGATACTGTATTTGCGTAGTTCTGTTGGTCTGTAGGCATTGTCAACTTCTTGGTGGCCACGTAAAATTCTCGGTCTCATGGCTTATACCAATCTGAATTATGTCCCCTCACAAAGAAGACTAGATCCAGTCACAACCCACAATCGTACGGACTACAGACAATGAGCACTTAGTAATTTCTGAGACACCACCGTACACGGCTCAAGGCAAGAGCCAATATGCTGAGTCACTGTCGGCAGTGACGAACACTGTCCCGTATAATCATAGGTGGATCCGGGGGCGTGGGGGACACGTGTCCTCCTAGACAGACATGGAATTTGGCCGCACTATGCCTGTGCTATAGTTGCGTGCCCTTCTATACCTTCTGTATGTGCCCCCATTATGTGGACTTTGTGAACATCGACGTGAAAAATGTTCAACATCACCCCTCGTCTTCCGATGTCATGATCTGACAGCAGAGTTGTGCTGAAGCTCTGGCTTGGACCGCCTGGTATGAATTTGGTTCGGCCTCCAGTGGAGGTGTTTTGATGAGCCTCAAGGGGAACCATTGGCTGTTTTGCCCCCCCCCCCCCCGACCAATGCTTCTCAACCTTTTTCATGTTGTAGCACACTTTCGAATTTGCTCGAATCTCCCGGCACACCATCATGCCAATGTATATCCTTTTAGTGTTTCTGTAATTATAACATTTATTGCATTATAACATAATTTCAGTGTTGCAAGTCGTAAACGATTTTCAAACCATTAATTTAATTAATTTGTAAAATTTCATTATCAATGAAAATCCCGTTACCAAATTTAGCATCCTTATGAAAGGGATTATAAACTTTATCTTTATCAAAACACTTTTGACAAGTATGATGTCACTAACGATCATGAAGTAACCAAGTAGTTTACTTATAATTATTCCCAGAAGTAAGCGCCTGATCAAGCTACAAGACCAAGGCTCTTTAGACCTGACTACACATAGTTCTTGATATGTATCAATTTACAGAAGCTCGCTTCACAAAGGTGTTTTGTTGAAAACATTAGAAAACTGCAGCCAGTGAGCGTTACATGAACGTGTTAGAGGTACTAACAAACTTGGTGCAATTTATCATCCTGTGGTACTTCTTGATATGTACATGTACAGAATCTCTCTTCATAAAGGTGTTTTGTTGAAAACGGTAGAAAAATACATCAACAGCCTGATCAATTGCACCAAAATGCACCTCACTGAAGGTAAGCTTGGTAATGCGGTTGCTCACCAAGTTTGTTAATTCCTCTCACACCTTCAGAAAAGCTCATTGGCTGCATCAAGCTTCAGTAGATCAAGGGACACACTATGATCACAGTCATACTAATTCATGTTGGTAACAAAAAGTAATGATGTAACTTGTCTTGAAACGTCATATGCCAAATCGCTGTATGTTCTGTTTCCACATTCAACACAGAAGCAGGATGCGTGTCACCGGTCCATTTACACACATCCAGTGAGTCGCATCCTATATGGCATCATAGATGCGGGAACGGCGGGGGGGGGGGCAGGGCTTTCGTTGGGAGGCAGACATGGTTCTGCCCCCCCCCCTTTAAATGTGAGCGTGAATGTTTGTTTTTGTGGCGAGCGTCAATGGCGGGTGAAAAAGAAAATTTTATTACACCATTAATGTGTAATTTTGTCGACTGTGAAAGGTGTGTGTAATTGGTAATTTGCCACCACGCCCAGTAATAGGTGGCGTGGTGGCAAACAAATTCTCCAAAGCTCCCAAAGAAGCTGGAAAAGGTAAATTGACAGCAGCGGCGCACGTAAAAAATAAAATTCCTCGACAGACGGCAATGTCCCCCGTGTTTGTTCGGATGTGATGAGTTCACAGCCGAGACAGCAGCGGAGAATCCCCCCAGTCTTCTGATGTCACAGTCGACCCAACCGAGACAGCAACAAGGAAGATGTGAAGATATGCGGTGGCAAAAATTTGTCAGTGGTGCTGCATGAAGCTCTGTTAGCCCCCCCCCCCATATGAATTTCGTTCCCACGTCAATGTATGGCATATGCGGCAATTTTAACCAAAGTATGTTTAGCTTGTCCGTACATGTTAGCACGTTCTCACCGCGACTTTGTATTCTTCGATTAAATTCGTTAATCTTACTAACGATGTCATCAACATATGCCAGTTTATGCCAGCAATTGTCTTCTAGCAATCGTTCATGTTACAAATCGTTGTGCAGCATCAAAAACTAAACTGTTATATCTCTCGGAGCTCTTGAAAGAACCGTACCATAAAAGCATTCGGATTCTTGGTGTCCCCCATCCCCCCACAAAGTGCCGTCTGAGTGGCCTTGATTGCATGAGGTTTGCCATGAAATGTGGGGAGGGGCGAGGGTGCTGTCGAGTGTCGTCGCTGCGCGGCCGTACCTTTATATCTTTTTCCGCTAGCCTAGCTCAGCAACCTCGACTGCGACATCGGGAGTCGACGAGGGGAGGGGGATGCTGTTGAAACATTTTTGACGCCGCGTCGTCATTTCAACTTCTTGTAACCTGAACGGGAGCACATTTCCAAGCGTCTACGGGGCACGCGGTCACGTGGGCCCATTCAAAAAGATCTACGGACAGGCAAACATTCCAAAGGTCTGGGGGACATGCTAGACACTCCTATGCTATACTACCCTCTCTGGATCCGCCCCCGATAACGGGTGTTCAAAATAACGCCCTCCCTCGCCATTGGAGTGAAGTGCAGCAGTGTGTGATTTAAGCCAGATTCGTAGTTCTGTCTGGCAGATTTCAAAATTAAACTCTGTTAGCCGAATCAAGAGGACGCCATGTAAACTATGTCATTACGCTCCGACAGTAGTGGCCTAGTAGGTTCTTACTAATCTATGATATTTTGTTAACAAATGGTAGCCTACCTTTGCTAAGTGCCTCGCCCGCACATCGCCTGAGACAGTGGCAATTACAGCAAATGTACCATATTTGTATCGTGCGATCGGGTGTGCATCACTGATCTGTATGTATAAATACAGGTAAGTGACAGTGGTGTGCATACGTTTAGATCTAAGCCTGGCGTTTCACGTACAGTGCCGGCGAGACGGCGAGTGAGCGACCGCCCTGCACCCGCGTGACAGAACTGTCGATACGGTTCATCAACGAAGAAAACGTGCTAGATGCTCCGTCAGCTGGAAATTGTAGTTACACCCAGATAATTATACAAGGTTTATTGAAAGTCTGTTCCACATTCACCCTCTGTGCATATTACTTGCAAAACGACGAATTATGCACACAGATTAATGCCGTTTCAGAAGAAAACGGAAAATTTAGTATTTCCTCACGGCTGCATTTGACCTAATATACATATAATTTTGTGTTCACAAATGTCTACTGCCAATTTATCAAATAAATGTTTCACTTGTTAACCTACAGCTATGAATACATTGGAAAATTAGGTTTGGAACTTTTAATTTAAAACTGACTATTGATACAACGGGCTATATTCTTGTTCCTCGCAAGCCAGGGCTGATTGCCATGCATAACTAGCAGCAGCGACCCCTGGCGCGCGAGGAAGGGTATAGTTAATCAATAGACTACTCGATCAGGAAGTTCACTGCGACTATCGCGACTATGGGGGTCTATAATACCCTATATTGGTGGACACGAACTAGCCCAGACCAGGAAGTTCCCAGTGAATTACTCAGACCGTTAAAGGTGCACAATCACTTCGTTTGCCCATCGCCAATCCTGTTCTTTTATGTCCAGATGTGTAATGTGTGAATAGTTTAATTAGTGCGCACAATCTGTTTAATAAAAAAAAAATTCGTACTTGTTTTTTAATCGACAAAAAAAGATGTGTCGTTACATCGGGTAGCTGGCGCGAAAGCCAATTGCGCTGTCGATTTCCTAAAATTAGACAGTCACGTGCTTTACGCGAGACCAGACATCCAGGCCAGCTTATGAAAACATCAACAACAGAGAAGAGCGAACACGTGGTGGTAGAATGAATAGAAGGTACGTATTACACTGTCACAATTGGTAACGCGAACATGTATGATACCAAGCGGTGTATTAATCCAAAGTGAATTAGCCAACGTTAATAAAAGTGAGTGACATCTGCGACAGTGCATTGCGAATTTACGTCATCATTTGTACTGGCACTGCGCCAGAAACGGAGAGTGACACTGACAGTGGGCATAATAAGATAATACAGGGGCCGATTTGATATGTATTGACATGCCTATGGCTACGGCGAATCACGTTAATAAATTATTTATTACGAAAATACAGTACGATAGTCAATTACCTGACGGCGACGGCGCATAATGGGAAATAACATTGTTTTGGCAGTATAGCGACTGTGCATTTTAAGGGAGCAGTAATTATATTATGTTCATCAAATACGTCAAACAAGGGGGGTATAAATTTCGGCGGTTGAAACCAGGAAGCTGAGCCCCATTATTTTTGCAAATGATGTGCAGTTGGGATTTTTTGTGACCCTCTGGGATGGAGGGCGATCAATGGCTTTTATTCAGATTCAGCCCCTCCCCTAAATTTTCACCCAATTCCGACACCTATTATAGTATTTATGAATATATATATATATATGAAAGTTGTTATATTGCTGACATTTTGTGTTAATGGATATTTAGCATCGTATTTTAATTACGTAATGTAATAAATATGCATGTTATGCGACAACCAAGAATATGCCTATGTAATTTGTAATTGGTTTCCTGGGATAACTGTCAAATTACAAAGTTAAGGTGTTAGTGTGCAATCATCCAATTTCGTGCATTGTCATCACAATTGAGGAAGTATTTCTGGAATGTGCAATACTAAAAGGATGTTCATGTGACATGTGATTAAGTTCATACATCTGTTTTGATGTTGATAGATGCCACCCCGCAACCAGCGTGTAAGGACGAGAGGAGGGAGGGGTGGCAGAGGATGTCGGCTAAGTCAGGCTGATATCGAGAGAGTACGTAGGCTTCGGGAGGCCCGCATTCGTTCAACTCAGGTAATATCATATACAACAATTAACCACACATAGGTTATTAACAAAGTTTTAATTGCACCTTTAAATATATCTTCGGCTGCATAGACATACATAATAGAAACTATGTTTACTTACTTTACGAAAAAACCTTTATGTAAACATTACATTTTCACACCAAATCCACATGTAGTCATGGAAAAAAGCTGTTATCATTATTCAACAAAGTCCCTTGTGTGTGCATCATGCATTTGTACATTAAACCCAGAGTGATTCATCCATATAACACCTACAAAAATATAACTTGTTTGCATTCATTTACATAGGAAACAATAGAGCAGTTAGATGCAACGTCGATGCGCTGTTTGTTGCACTCAATTGTCAATGAGCATCCAGGCATCGTGTTCGATGCACTTGAAGTGCTACAAGCCCAGGCGCCTACCCCCCACCCGGACCAGCCATCGGAAATCACCCCCCAGTGGTGCATCTGCGGCAGATGTAGAGACATGCCGACAGACCTGGAGAGGTTATGCTGTGGCCTACACAACTGCATATCTCAAAGACCAGTGAGTACCTGACATTGAAATGCAACATAGAAGGACTAGTTAAGCATACTACAATTGTGTAATAAGAATGCAAGTTTTTGTTTTAAATGAACGATAATACCCTGAGGTAATGTAGTAATGAACCCTGGAGTGAACTGATTCTTTCATAATATGCCACATGTGACAAACCCTTCGAATACATGATAAGGAAAACATACTGTTGGCATAATACCTATCTAAAATGTTGGCATTACAACATTTCCCATGACGATGTAACCTTGACGTTCAGGCAGCTTCTTGAAATGTCAAACAAGAGTAGATGTAATAGTTACACATGACAGAAACTGAGATGTATTGTCAGGAAAAAAATTTCATAATCCTTGCCAGTTAGCAGCTATCACATCAATGTATAATATTGACTCTGGCCAGGATGGCAATTTTAATGAATATTCATAATAAAAAATAACAATAAATTTAATGACAACGACCTCATACAATTAAAATACATCATCATCTTTTTTGTTACACTAAGTTATCCTTGCTGTATCACCCCCTACATCCCACTGAAACCATCCCCTGTGGAATACTCACTGCTCGCAAGATATATGCCAATATGTATGAGGTATATCAGGTCATTCATCAAACAATTTATACGGATTACCACAATGAATACTCCATATTTACTCCCAACATTGCAATGATGCCCAACGTTGTTTTGCTATAACAATTTTATCTTTACAGGAGATTGAACTAGTGTGTCTGGAGCCATTAGTTCTACAAATCAACATGGCCTACTGGGCAGACATTTTTGCACAGGACCCCGGACACGACTCGGCAGCCCTGCGACATGCTGCTTACAGGCAGTTTGTCCTGTGGCGACATGGCCGACTCGGGACAAACATCCGTCGCGTCATCCCCAGTTGTGTGGTCAGCCGCATTAGGGATCGATTCCCCAATGCAAATGGGGTTTACACTGGCTTCCAGGTCAGTCGGTTAGCTTGATTGACTAGACGTCATTGTAGACCGGAGGTTTCTGGACATCCGGGAGCGGTGACGCCTCACTAGCTCGGTAGTTGGTGGTGGAGCAGTGGGTGCCATGGTCCGACTGATTCGGCGGGGATCTTCTGCCATCAATTCGTGACGTCTTGACACTGATTCTGTATCAACCATTCTGCGACGAACTGCATCCATTTGCATGTCGATTATGTAACTGTAGGATTTCCGTGTCTTCATGGGAACAGCATACCAGTTTCCCGATTTTTTGCTGTACATCCTCCTGTACCTTTAAATCAGACAAAATAACAATTTCCATGACTGTGGCATGAATTATTTTTTAGATAAATGTGACACCATATTCTTCAAAAGTAATTCATACATGGTCTTCTTCTAGCTGCTCTTTTTCTTGCTGCTACATGTTATGCAGACATTGACAATCATGGCCCTCCAATTTCTTTCATTTGTATTTAGTAGCAGTTCTGTTTCTAAACCATGTTTACAGACTATCTATCTATCTATTATTTGTACTCTAGAACGTTCTCTCCATTGTTACACAAACCTTTCTCAATATGCATCCTATAAATCTTGTTCTTGTTCTAACTGCCTTAGTATTTCCTTTTGACTCTTCTAAGAATGTTCGTGGTACTCTTAGATTTCTTCACACAAAGCCACATTTTAATGTTTTCTAAGTTTTTAAATATTGGTATTTTTTTCCAAATTAATAAGTAATGTTGCTACATCAATAATTTCTATTTATGTCAACGGAAATACTCACATAATTTCTCCTGCAGAGTTAAGGCGGTAGGGTCTGTCTTTGTGTTTTTGGTAGTCGATGGCAGCCAGCTGAGTTCTTGCAACATACACTGGGTAGCTGCGAGATATAAAACATGTTTGTGACATTTGATACACCTGTTTCTGTGTATACTGACTGCATCGACATTGTATTTTTGAAAGTATATTTATTATGTATTTATTATTTAATTTTGTTTTTATTTTTTTACATTATCACCAATTTATATTTTTCTAATACTTTATATTACATTGTTTTTTGTGTACGATCACACATATTGTACTATGTCATGATCAACGTCCAATTTTAATGATTATGCCTGTAATTCTTGTTTATCTTTCATAATTGCCTAGTAATTTTCTTGTGATTTTTCATTACACACTGCATGCGATAAACAATTGCAGTTTGATGTAAGTGTTGTTGTTTTTAACACATGTAAACATAACTTATTCATGTAATATTATAAATGTTATAATATACAGTGCAATAATTGTACTTGTTATTTTCTTACTTGTAATTATTGTCTAGTCAGTAGAATCAGTCTTAATACAATCTTATATAATAAGACTGGAAATAGTGTTTACTTCACATTTTTAAACACGAATATGCAATTTCATGAGGACAGGAGTTAATAAAAAATTATCATGCAGACAAAATTATACGTCGTCGTTCTTCATTGCTATTATTTATGATTTTCATGAAAGGTTTGGTGACAGACCTATGATAATCTGTACCATATTATTCGTTTACCTGAATGTGAAAAGTTTAGCCGCATACATCAACATGTGGTGATGAAACACTTCGAGTTCTCCGGTATGTCTGAAAACCATGACCAACGATCACATAACCATTATCTGTACTTTACACACAACCACAGTGTGCTGACAACCAACATTTGATGGAGTGATAAAATAAGAGGTGTTCTTTAAAAAGATGAATACATAATTTGTTTTATAAATAAATAGTGTAATAGTTAAAATAGTACAAAATTGTAACTTTTGAAATACACACCTGAATTTCACATAATGATGGACATTCTTCAGGAAGCGAACATTCAGTACAACTTCCACCAAGGCTTTGTGTGCTGGCGAGCCTTCCTCCAGCCAGACCTTGTCATGGTCTTCCTCCAGAGGACCATGGGAACATTGGCCAGCAGACACCCCACCACCAATTTGCCACTCGTGTTTGTTGACTGTGTGGTGGATGATCCCTCGCCACTCCTCCTACAACACAGCGTTGTCACTATATAACAAAACAAACATTCATGTTAAATTACACACATGTCAATACACTAAATCAAATAAATACAGTAATGAACTTGTACATAAATTTTTTTAAATCTACCAATTGGTACGTTATTGAATTTTTTTAGCCACCAAATTTATGTTATTGGAACATGTTTTTTTCTTGAATCGCTCCTCAGAACCTTCTGCAACTTCTGCACAGTGCCAGAAATGCGTCACGATGTCCTTGCACCAAGGTCCCAAAGCCTTGTTTGCACGGTTACTAGACACCTGGCAAATAGCAGATGGTAGGGTCACATAATGTTTTATATTTATGGTATGGTATATAAACATATATATGGGTGCATATATATTGATAGCATTTGATACACCCATCATATCAAAATGTACTGTTATTATGTTTATGATTAATTTCTGCCAGCTCAGACTATGGTATGGCATGGCCCATCAATAGAATAGAACCTCATCAGCCATGGCACGTACATTAAGGACCAAAGTGTTTGGGTTATCGATGCTTCACAGTAGTCATAATCGTAAAGTAAAGGTAAGTTCTTATATAGTGCAGTATCCAGTCACCAGGGCTGCTCAAAGTGCTTTACAATTTTACTCCCTGGTAGACCTGTTCAATTGAACACCATATCTCTTGGAAGCATTCACCCATGCTGCAATTAATGCATGAAGACTATTCGTAAACAAATATCAACTACTGTCTACAGTCAGGTACTCACTGATACAGTGAACTGAAGCAATGTAGAGTAAACAAAATTGCCCAGGATTCGAACCCACGTTCTCCGAGTCGAGAGTCCGAAGCTGTGCTAATACGCTCCACTTAAGATTCATAATTCTTTTGGATTGTTTCATCACATTTCAATAATTTGTAAGCTGACATTATTCATATCTTATTTTGTTACATATGCTGATGTAACTACAAACATAACAGACATGGAAACATTGTCCTTGATCTGCTCCTTCTTTAATACACCAACAACATTCGTTCACAATGAAACATGTACCTCTGACAGTCTTTTCCCCAGGTTCTTTGCTGCATGCCAAATGTCCCACTGATGAAGGATCTGTGGGTACTCATCTCCTAAAATATAATAACTTATTTAGTATGTATGCTTTGCAGCCATACCAGCCAAAATGTATCAATCATTTGTCTTTACACACAAGCAACACACAAAACGTGTACACATCATGCATAATGTTTTTTCGAAGCTTGGATGAATGTGTAGGACTTAAAATGCACATACAATTTTTATTTTCATTTATACACATTATCATGTTGTGTACACTAGTCATGAGCATGCTCATCAATTACAAAGTTGAATATCTTGTCAAATAGTTGGATAAAGCATATTCACCAGAAGAACATAATTGAAAACGTACATAAATTTGTAAGCCTAACGTTACAATTGATGTTTACTGTTTTTTTGTGAGAGTCCACTTTCTGTACAACTAAGATAACTCACGAAGGAAGGCAGCAATCTGTGTGTGTGCATCGGTGACAAGCTCTGCAATCTGCAGAGTGCCTGACAGCAGCGTGAGGCTCCTCTCAAATGCCACCTTCTCCATGTTGGGGGATTTAAGGTTGACTTCCCTCTTGTCGACCACTACTGTTGACACAATACTGCCTGACTCGCAGTCCATCAGTGTATATGAGCAGTATTGTGCGCTGTGACCTGGGCTGTCATTTCGTCCATCTCCTAAAGAAAATGTATCACACAGTTGTTAACTATACACTGTAACTGAAACATATCATATGGGTTGTTTACCATCTTACGAACAGTCAAGGGGTACTAGTTTTCTATTGTTAAAAATAACTCCTGTATATTCTGTAATAGTAATATCGACAATTACTACTTAACGTAATTACATTATGTGAAATTAGTGATTAGAATTTATGTGATATAAATTGTTTAACATATACTATGTTTATAAATTAGATAATACAAATGTGCCTTAGATGAATATGCCATAATATAAATATGTATGAAAAATAAGTCCAGGTACAGGTTATCAACATAGGTACATATTAATGTGACCATTTACCTGCGAGGATGAGTGCTTTGCCCTGCAGTTGCTGAATGGTTGTGGTCCTGAGCTTCTCCCAGTACTCCATCACAGCAGGCACGATGTAGAGTGACTGTATCCTGTCGAACTGTGCCGGGTTCACTATCCCCAGGCACATGAAGCGGAAGAGTAGCGCCACTTTTGTGTAATTGTTTCCTGACAACAAAATGTTTGTTGCCAGGAGAAAATCACCAGCATATACTCCCCGCTTGCGAAGCCGAGGTTGTGAGGCCCACTTACGACCCTTGTGTCCCTTTGGGCAGGTCTGAAAGCATAATTCTGTATGAGATGATTATGCATAAGTTAGGTTAATTATGTGAGGCACTTGTTGATTAATGTTGACGTTTTGTACAGCCAATGTGAATATGAATATAATTTGCATCATGTGTACTTTTAATGATATATAACTGAATGAGGAAATATATACACCCTGTATATGCAAGTTTTTACTAATAAAGATGTTTATATGGCAGCAGTAAGGGATCATTTAACAACATTGATATCCAATATCAGACCAAATTAATTTCATCTGGCATCAACCCCCATCCCTCCCCCAAACGAAAATTATTTTGTATGATATCAGACATAAACATTTTGTGATGATCCATAAGGGAACTGCACTGCAAACAGATTGGTACGAGTAACTGTCATACCAAATTTCACAACTACACAAATGAACAGAGCAGATTAATATAAACAATTAAATTAATTAACAAACAGGATTATGGCATGAACTGAGTGATTAACCTACAATTATTGTTTGTTTAACAGGGTGTTTCTGAATGGGAAAAGATGCTGCCCGTTGCCATGTTTGGGTACTAGCATAGTCATGGTTTTCAGAGAATGAGGATGTACTATGTGTAGGGATGGTAAGGTGGTATTCTTTCAGAAATAACAACGTATTTAAAAAATAGTTCAACATTTAAATATTCCAGGAAAATTTCATTTTATAACCAAATAAATTTATTTTCCCCAGTGCATATTTAGAAACTACTCAGACGTACTCATAATGTACTCATAAAATCGGAGTACAATGAGTATAAGTACGAATCCATGACCCATAATTTTTATGAGTATGAGTACTTCAAAAATATAC
Organism: Escarpia spicata; assembly: GCA_963995525.1. Taxonomy (NCBI): domain Eukaryota; kingdom Metazoa; phylum Annelida; class Polychaeta; order Sabellida; family Siboglinidae; genus Escarpia; species Escarpia spicata. Next base: position 69,775,900 of record OZ023205.1, on the reverse strand, counting down.
TCGAGTACCGAGTACTTCTGCCCCAAATCTGAACTGTACTCACCCACACAAGTACAGCAGTACTTCCAACGTGCTTCAGATTCAAGTCATATGACTGTCTGCATCCTTTGACTTTGCAAAGTTTTTCTACCTAGACCAATAAACAAATTTATAAGTGTGAGAAGTAATTTATAGAGAGTAGTACACAGGCATAAGATTTCTGTGAATATTTGAGGAGGGGCTGAGGCTCATCACAAACCTCCAATTGCATCCCCATGCAGGCTTCGCAAAACACAACATGGGGGCTCTTCAAGAAACCCCCAACTGCACCCCCATGGTTCACAGAAAAAAAAACAATCTAAGGTTCTCTAAGAGTGTCAAAGTCCACCCTCATAAAGATCAACAAAATGAGGGGCACATTCCAAAGGTTTATGGAGGAACATGTCCTACAGGCCCTCCTGGATGTGCCCATGACTTATCCAGTTTTGAAAAAGTATGATAACATGTAATGACACCAAAGTTCAAACTGATTTCTCTATTATATATATATAATATACAGGGTTGGGTTCAATTACATTGATCAATTACAGTTAGTACTGTTACAATTACAATTATTTTGCATTTCAAATACAATTACTGTCCCAAAATATATTCAATTATCATTGTCAATTACAATAGATTGGTGGCATTATATCATTACCACACAATTGGCTTCTCAGCACCTTGCTGCCTTCAAGCTTACTAGAAAGTAATTCCACAGTGAAAGGATAGTGTTAGTGCACAGCCTTATTTAAATAAATTACAATTACTGCAGCTAGCCCATGTAGCACTGGACCACAGGCCTATCATTTGTTCTTGGCCTCCTACTTGACACTTGTCAACTGCTGAAGCCTGCTACTGTTAGAGCTAGTGCTTCAATGGGTCAGCTCTATATGCCCTCCCCAATGGAAGAGAAGCCATGTTTTATCTTTCTATCAGTGCTTCCAATGTGCCAAGTCAATAAGGCAAATAAAGACTAGTTGGCACTGTGCCTCTCCATGGGTGACTGATTGCTTGGACAGACACTGCTAAATGCTTTATGCAACAGGACTGTGGCAGAACAGGCAGACAGCTGTTATCTGCCCATGTTCACCAGAAAGAGTCACTGTCTGACTATAACACCCCAAAAATGTGGAGTATGAGAGAGAAGGTGATTTCAGAGGGAAACGGACTTAGTTTCCATAATGAAATAAAAAACAGTTCTGGGAGTTTTACCCACAATTGGAGAAATTATGGGGATGTCATTGAATTGCAATTACGGCACACACACAAAATCAGTTACAATTACGATACTTTAAAATATTTCAATTACACCATAATTGTAATTAATTACACAATTACAAATTACAATTGACCCCAAACCCGATAATATATATATTCATAAAAAATATAGAAACAAGTCTCCATCATTTTTAAACTACCCCCCCTTGATGCACATGTTTTTTTTCTACGGATTGGCATGAAGTTATTATTGTTAGTTATATTTATGCCACCAGTATGTTTCATGATTATCAAAGAAAAGTGTTTCATGATTATCAAAGAAAAGTGTATACCTTCATTGATGCAAGTTCCAGTAGACATTCTTCATAAACAATGAAGCAGGGTTTCCCTGTGATGTCTTCTGCTGTTGTCACCATCGTTGTTTCTTCTTCTCCTGGACTGGAGGTATCACTGACCGTCTCTTCCAAATCGTGCACTAAATCACATGTGGTGACGCTCTCTAAACCGGCAATGTCGATGCGACATCTACATTTAAAAAGCAAAGCAGTGAGTATTGCTTTGAAATCAATACATCAAACATGACATCATATAATATTTCCTCTGCAATAATGTACAATTAATTAGTGCGTACATATGTGTAGCAGACAAACATATCAACTAAAAAGCTGGTTAACGGAATATCTACAAACTTGCTATAAATGTTGTCCATTAGTGGTTTAATAAAAAATGTACTGTACCATATGTAATGACAGAAAGAAACACCTTTTGTAACACATTTTAATGAAGAATATTAATTAAAGTACTATGAAAACAAAACTAATATGTTATAACAGCACTTGCATGCATGTTCCTGTAATTTCAGGAGAAAATGTGCTGGTCTGGTGGATTGACATTTAAAAAATGCTAACCAGAAGAAAAGGTTGTCGGTGGTGAACTACCACAAAAGTAACCATTTGTTACTGTACATGAAACATATATATATATATACATATATAAAATTTTACATAATATAAATATTTACTGATGTATCTCTCGTAGTGTGTCATCTCCAAACTGATACGATGTATCACCAGGATCCACAGCTTCCAATCCCATTGGGTCGTCTTCATATGGGATACTGCAACAAAGTGTACTGATTAACTATTGTTAGCAACATAGCAACACTTGTGAGGCAGCTCCCATGCTAACGACATTATATCATATGTCTTACTAACAGTCTCCCCAACCTTACGTATTATTAAAATCATTCCACACATTGTATTGTTTAAACAGGTCAAATTAAGTTTTTAATTTTGATTTCTGAACACACAATAAAATATACATTCAAAAATACAAATCAGTAACTGAACATAAGCATCTTGTGCTGTGCGACCCAGCAGGTGATTAGTGAGATAAAATGTCATGTGAAGTAACATTAAAGCAGTTGCAGGCTTTAGTAGATATGTGCCCCAGCATAAACATAATTATTGTGAAAGGACAATCACTGAGGCTTGGCTATATTGTGCCACGTTTATTTACTTGCATTGTATATACATGTTTATGTTTGCAATACAAAAATTCCAAATGAAATAAAAAGAAAATTAAGTTGACAAAATTAACTGCAAATGAAATGTGTTATGTGGTTGACAGTTTTACAAAGATGGAATAATTGTACAGAAATTAGACTGGTCAAACCAGAACATAACAGTACATTAATACCATTACGTAAACTTACATTGGTTGTAATGGTTCAGAGCTACACCCAGCCTCAGGAAGAGACTGAATACCTGACAGTGAGCTGGTTTTACTGTGACCACTGATACTCGATAGAGCCAATGCAGCGGTTGTTGTCTGTGATGGCTGGATTGGTGTTGACGTCGTTTGCATATTTGTGATGAAACTGTCAAGTGAAGGCATAAAGTGGAATGGCCTAAATTGGTTAATTTTGACATTTTTAATAGTCTAACTACACATAAATAGTATAACATCAAAATAATATCCAGGCTATTTAAATACCTTTCAGAAAGAATAAAATAAATTTTCCTCCTATGTTCATGCACCCGGTGTACTTGTTTTCTTGCTCACTATCAAACTAAGGTTAGCATAGAGGCCTAAAAGATCTCTCTCAATGTGTATACATATTCCACACTTTTCAGAGATGTAACTTATAAACTGTTCTTTCTATACATACTACATGCAGTTTTGGGCGCTTACCCCCTGGTAATATGTACACTATTACGGTCACAATATATGTATAAATGTTTAGCATTCTCTAAAAAAATCCTAAATTATTACTACTCTTTTAAATTTACGTAATACAAGATTATTAAATTTATATTTTATTACAATCAGCATTCAATGTTGTACATCACACATGGAAAAACAGTAAAGAAGTGTTATTTTTTATTCTATATTGCTGAAGGCAAGTAAAGATATATTTATATCATACAAAACATGGTAGTCAAACTCATAGTATCATACTACTATTGTGTAGACATGGGTAAAGGTCAATTGGTAGCTGTTAAAGCCTTGCGCGGGCTGGAAATCTGAGCCCGCACCCGCCCCGCAACTATGTCGTTTGACCCGCAACCCGCCCCGCATATTACAACTCAGCCCGCCCCGCATATTTTGCCACATCCTGGCCCGCTGCCCGCCCCACAGTAACTTGGCCCGCAACACGCCCCGCAGTAATTAGTCAAAAGTCAGCCCGCACCCGCCCCGCAGCCCACAACAGATGACATGGAATCATTAAAAATATATCATCTTTATTAATCGTTGTTGTTTACAATATTAATAAATGCACGGTGATGGGTGACAACCATGTCGTACTTGGAATTCCATCTTTAAGACAAATAGAACCCTTGTCATTATAATGTAAATACCTGAAGATAATAAGCAGACCTGGGACAAAGTAAAGGTACGAGTACAATTTTAACGTATTTTAAAATTATTAATTAATTAATTGATATAACTCAGCACAAGTGAATATGCAATGGTAGTTGATCATTTTTTTATGAAGAACAATGAAATTTACACCGCTGGCATTAATTTCAGTGGCATCCTATGATCTTATAATCTATTTGCCATTGTACTGCATAAACATGAGTTGTTCAAAGGTTGAGTCTGGTGCACAAAGGCAGTGTTGCAATTTGCAGATATTAGAAGTTGCAATTTATATTTTCAAAATCCCCTCTGGACCAGGCTACTGGCACCGGATTATACTAGTGTAGAAGGCAGTTTGACTTGAGCCATCTTACTTCTACAGAGGCAGACTGACAGTTCTTGTTCTTAGCAGTTAGCACTGTCAGCAGTGCCAAGTGGCATGGTCTCCAGTCTCCACACATCAAAGGCATTTCCTGTCTAATTGGTGGGGTAACTGCTCTTTATGGACATCCTGGTGGCTTAATTACACAAACAGATTGATGGCCTGAACTGATACTTCCACCTGGAAGAAGCCACTAATCACACCTGACTGAAGTGGAAGGCAGGCCAGCACATGTTAACATAACACTGTTTAAACACAAACAAAAGGGCAATCAGGTAATCCCCAATTAACTAGCTCAAAGAATGTCCCACCTTTGAGTAACTGGTGACCATTAATGAGTTACAAAAATCCAAAAATCAGCCTGCAGTAACCAGCATGTAGAAATTACTAGCCCGCAGTGACCTGACCCGCACAAATTGAAACTTAACCCGCACCGCAACAACAACAAAAATCAAGCCCGAAAACCCGCCCCACGCAGGGCTTTAGACTAGCTGTGTTTTACTGGGTATTATGTGATTCCTGAGGTGATTGTCACTGATCTGCTGTCAGTAAATGTAACTTGCTTTGCTGATCAAAGTGCACACTACAAGCAGCCAGTGACTCAACTGACATCCAATAAAGCAAGTACTTATAGTTAGATCCAGGCAATTATGTTTTCAGTCGGAAAGGTCCAACCAGTGTCAGTCAGTAATTGAGCTTAGTAAAATGTGAATGTCCGGTGGGTGCTACTGCAAATTAAAACTAAAATGTTCAAATTAATTACAATTACACCACCAAGTTTTTTATTATGATTATATTTAGTCTATGCATAAAATAAAGTGACCAAATAAAATGATTATCAATGATATTACATCAAATTGAAGAACATGTTCTTAATTTGATCAAAATATAAATTGTAAACATATAACTTGATCATTGAAATATATCATGATTTATTGTAATTTCATTAATTTTATTCGAAAGTTAATTGTCCCATGCCTGCTAGCATGTCGCTGTCACGTACGTCCCTGCTAGGTGAGGTAGGCCGCCTATAGTATAGGCATAGCCATACATACATAGCCTCATACTCATGCCCATACCATGGGCCCGCAGGTATGGGCCTGCACCGATGTGGGCGATAATACTATATTAATTGGCTATATCAACTCGACGACTACCTTTCGTTGGTTAAAAGTAGAAAACCAATTTGACTTAAGCAACATAATCTCCATATACCCTCATACGCCCAAATACGTGTTACTGATGCTGATAAATTAAACATTACTAACCTGTCCAGAAGAACCTTGGCGAATGCTGAATCACTTTTCACGCCAGCCGTTTCTTTCGTTTGGTTCCACAAATCCATGACCTTTCCAATATACACCTTTGTACGCGGATACGCTCTTTGCCTTTCCGCTCTCACCCTCTTTTTAGCCGAGTCGGTGACATATATCCGTGGGCGTCCCTTCATTGCAGATAAAACTATCGAGCTACGACTTGTATACGAAAAATGGATGGCGACTCGTAAATACGCAATGCTGAATGAATCCAGGCACCGCACGGTGGGGTCAAAGGCCGATGTCGCCGCATATTCCCGTTCACGTGACTATTACACGAGAATTCTATCTCAGACCACATCCAAGTTCAGATATGTGTCTTGATATTCGGTTAGGACTGACCGAAAATCATTTTATTGTTTGTCTGTTAATTTCACTAAAACGAAGTAAAGCATACGTACAAATGAACCAGTGTATAAATAATGAATACCTGATACGATTACGTTTCGTGAAATTAGTCTGACACGTCAGGAGCAATAAATTGAAGTGCATTGTAGCAGCGGATTTCGATCTTTAGGTATAGATCACGTAGTCGACTTCACTGCACTGCAATGTCTAGAAGTGTGTTTTCCCTACTGGGGGTGGCTTTTATGACATGTACCCTACACGTAACACCAGTCGTGTCTCAGTGCACGACGAGGCATTGTTATGACGACACTGAGAACAAGGACGTCGGCGTACTGACTACGATGGTCTCAAGACTCCAGGACGCCGTGGATCGACAGCAACAAGCCTATCAAGACTCGGTTGAACAACAGCGCACAGAACTAATGGCACTCAGAGAAACTTTAGAAAGACAGACAGAGCGTACGTATTGTATATACTTACTACCATGCCCTATTGCTATATACAAATATACATACCATACGTAGATTTATACTTTTCATTTGTAAGCGATTTGACAGAAAATGGCTAATAATGATAATAGGTATTGACTGATTTGTCAACTTCTCCAACTGCGCACTGTCAGAGTGTCACCCTGCGTGACGGTGCATGGGGCGAGCGCGCACGCCGTCGAGCTTACATTTAATCCGGGTGATGTTTGTGTGCATTGCCATATGTAAGGCATGATATTTGGCACCAGTAGATCACGTAGTGATAAATAATATTCACGTGTTTTGTTGTTTGTTCGTGTGTTTCTTTTTATAATTTAATACCATAATATGTTTTTAATCTTCCCAGACCTACGCCGGTTGGAGCAGACGTGCGTTTGTACGACGCCAACGTCGATTCCATCTGCCACCGACTGCACGGATCTGCTGGCGGAAGGTCACTCGGCAAGTGGCGTGTATAACATCCGTCTCGTCCCGTCCAACGAGACCATTCAAGTCTACTGCGACATGAAAACTGATGGTGGTGGATGGCTGGTAAGTAGAGGCGATAGTTTATGGCAATCATATGTACTAAAATATGACTTGAGCCCGTAGGTGGAATCTGCTGCAATGAACATTATAAATGAGACTGACATCACATGCATGGATAGGGGAAACCACAAAAATGTGCCCGTATAAATTACGACTGTGTCTGTATAACCCTAAATAATCTGAACATATTTCGTGACGGATACCTTGTGGATGACACAATTGGAAGTGAAATGTTGTAATAGTGAGAATAACGTGTTCTGTGGCAGTGTTGTCTAACTAGATTGTAATGAATACATTGCGCCGCACAGACGATGAAACTGACAATGAAGCCATTGGCAGCAACTGCAATAGAACAAATATTATGTACGGGCGCGCGCACACACGCACGTACGCGTGCATACGCAGACAGAGAGAGGGGGAGGGAGGGAGGGAGGGAAGAAGAGTGAAAGAGAGAGGGAGGGGTGGAGGGAAGGAGAGAGAGAGAGAAGGATGGAGAAAGGCAGAGAGGGGGGGCTAGGGAAGGAGATAGGGAGAGAGAGAGACAAGAATGGATGGACGAAGGGAGTGAGAGAGAAAGAGCATGCATGTGTGTGTGTATAGTGTGTCTGTGAGTGCGTGCATGCGCGCGCGTTAACGTGTTAATTTTGACAACCTACAAATCACTTCCTTCCCCGTGCCAATGGCAGGTGTTCCAGCGTCGTCAGGACGGATCGATCAGTTTCCGCCAGAACTGGAAGAATTACAAAGAGGGCTTTGGTAATGTGTCCGCGGAATTCTGGCTTGGTAAGTGAACGTGATCCATTTGAGTTATGTGTAAAGCAAAGGTTCGTGAGACGATCTAATAGCGTGTTGATATACTTATCAGCGTTCGAAATAGCACTTGTCCGTTTGTCCGGGACAAGTGATTTTTGGCCCGGACAAGTACAATGACTCAACATGGTTATCCGGTGGACAAGCGAAAATTTACTGTAAATAGTGACGCGTGCAACATTGCAAACTTTTTATTTTAGGAAACGAAAACGAAGTTCGCTAGCAATCGCGCACGTTGCAATCTTGTTAGTGTCTCCGGCGTCTTGTCGTTCCGCCGCCAGTGTGTTGTACTTCAGCGTTCGACCAAGTTTAGTGCCTGCGTTAACAGGGTCATCCACTGAGCGCACCGACCTAGCTCTGTCACACGCATAGGACAGACTTCGCATCAGCCAACGTTGATCGAGGCAATCGTAAATCGTTCAGTTTGGCCGACGTACAACTTGCTTCCGCCCACGGATCACATTTGACGAACTTTGGAAATAATAGACGTTGTATCGCTACCTGTTATTTGAATAGTTATATAGTTTTAACCATTATTACACCTAACCCACACGGACTCGGCAGTCTTCCAAGTCATCGAACGTCATTACACGTCATTAGGCTTAGCCGATCCAGTCGCAAATCGATAAAAATGTTCAAAACTTGTAACTGGATCTCCGGTAAATCTATGGTGATGGTTGATAAACAGAATATTAACGAAATTTCAGAAATGTTGTGTCTATATAACATTTATTCTAACCATAAATTGCGAGTTTTCGAAGCAACATCTTGTGCAAGACGCGCGGCCGGGGTGCCAACCGCCTTTGACATGTCGGCTTCCGCCAACTACGCCTACGGCGGTCTGCGCGCGGCAGCGACGTTACGACATAATGATAACTAAATACACAAATTATATTCCGCCTAGTAGATGTGATTCGGGCACCGTTAACACTGTTTATACATCATTGAAATGGTAATATAAAATTTAGTAAAAATATGCGTTTGTTTGTTGCTGATCAATTGAATATTATCTTTGTTTGTAAAATACAGAACTTTGTTAATAAAAATTATATTGAAGTTCCTAGAGATTGAACAAAATAATATAAGATTATATAGTTTATTATGATTTTTGTGACATTTCCTGGCTTTGCATTGGTAGTGTTCCAGATGGTTGAGTGGCATCTTCAATGACAAACTGATGCCAACATTTTACAGCAGTGTTATATGTTTTATATATATACCATATTAAACAAAATAGTTTTTGCAACATTATAACAAATAGCAAGGAAAACAGTTGTCTTATTCCTATCATCGTATTAATTATTTGTTATTAATAAAAGCGTTCAAATCAGCATCACTAAAATATTGGTATACATCATGTAACGTGTCTACTTTTAATATTTGTGATGAATATCTAATATCTATATAGTAATGATAATGGACCGAAAAAAATAGTTGCAAATATAATTTTGCAATTTCAAAATTTGCAGATTAAATCAAATTGTGTCTTTGATCACAAGTCACTCAGATGTACATGCAACGAAACAGCAGGAACATTGTGCTTGTTGTCATAAAAATAAGACAGACTGTTTTATGGTGTTTTCCGAAGCTTCAAATCCCCTTGACAACCACTCGGACAAGTTAAAATTTTGGCGGACAAGTAGATTTCAAAACTTACTTGTCCGGTGGACAAGTAAATATTCTGGCTTATTTCTATCGCTGCTTATACAGCTGAGTGAACTGAAGCAACTCGTGGTAGACACTATTTTCGATGTTTTCGTAAGCAACAACATAGCTGAAGTAGAATTGGTGACGTAATGAACAGGGGTAGAGTGTAAAGTGCTTTGAGTGGTCTTTGACGGTGTCCTGCAAACTATTTAAGTTATATTTACCTTTACAACAACCGTTTTTATGACTACCCGGTACTACACATGCATTGTTTAGCATTTTCAATATCAACTTGTGACCTAATAAATATTAACTAGGTTACACCCCCTTCCCCCGGGGCACAAACCAAGGACAGCTGTTTCACTTCAGTATGTCAATCCTGAACTCATTCCCGCCGACAATTTAATTTCTGCTGTCGCCAATTACAGCATTGCATGCAGCCAGTCATAATTACCCAGCACATCGAACGTAACACCACAGTGGTGCCCTCTGCAGAGTGGTTTACCACTTGATTTGTTCACAGAAAAAGTAAACATCTCTAAATAACTAGCTATGTTTTTATTTAGTACACTGCCAATTTGCAATGATAACACGGAAAGAGGCAAGTGAACGTCAGCACCTGGGAGAAGATACAACCGCACTGCCCTTAAAGTTAGTGTATTCAGATCTGCACCCATGGATGCCAACATTGGTGTTGTCATTCTTGTTGATAGAAAATCGATATTGTAACTAACTGTATCACGTATGTTTCCAGGAAATGATTACCTCCACGCCATTACTGCACACAAGGTGTATACACTAAGGATCGACATGGGCGATTTTGAAGGCATCACCAAATATGCTGTTTATCCGAACTTTACGGTTGCTACCGAGAGCAACACATACAACATGACCCACGGGCCGTACAGCGGAACTGCAGGTGAATATTTTAATACGCTATAGTACGTGTAATTATGCATTGTTACATTCTGTGTGTCTGTCTGTCTGGTATTTGTGGAGTAAAGAGGAGTGGCCAGGTTACTCTGTCTACCGACCCTCTTCGCACTGAACTAGTGAAAACGGTAGGTCAAGAAACACAGCAGTACGCTAATAATCAGTTTCTATTATGCATATTCTTGCGTTTTATGATATTCTTTCTGTTGCAGGAAGTTCGTTGAAATGGCACAATGGCATGGCTTTCAGTACATTTGATCGCGATAATGACGGCAGCAAAGATGACTGTGCAGCATTTTTTGGGGGAGGGTGGTGGTACCATGCGAACTGCTACAGCTCCAGCCTGAATGGTCAATACCACAGTGACCCCCGAGCACCGCAGGACCGGGGGGGCATTCACTGGAGTCCCTGGACTGGCTTCAAATACTCACTGAAAAGCGTTGAGATGAAACTGAGGCCATAGCAGATGTGTGAAAATCAAAACACAACGTGTGCACTCTTGCCAAGAAGGTTTAACTACAACAGTTCACGTCAATAAATGTACAATTTGAAGGTAAACAATTGGTATATAATATTGTAAATGAAAAATGTTTGAGGCAGAACACAGATATCAAGATGACATATTTTAGCACATACAAATTCATGAAAATAGGTTATGCTAGCATTACAAATTAGATATAAAATGCATTTAATCTCATATTGATATGTATATATGTTAATTTCATAGTGGGAATCACAAATTACCTATCTTTGTTGGATGATATATTTTAAGAGATGCACAAATATTTTGTAATATGTGCACAACTGGGTGATGACTCTAATGTTTTCAAAGTCACCAGTTAATACAAAACAGCTCTTTATTTCTAAAACCCATACAACTTCACACTTAGCCATGCTGGTATAAACCCGCTTGAAGCGTAAGCCCCCAAACTGCCTACGTCATCAATAATGTTGTACTACCGGGAGTAGACTATTTCTAGCTAACAACTTTACAATAATGATGACGCATTCAATTATTAACTACCCTAAGAAGACCTACCGAGTCAGATTAAGGTCTATAACATTTTGAAAATTATTCAGTTATTCAACATAGTGTGAAACAGTTGTCAGATATTTCCAAATATATAAAGGTAGTGCCTTATTGTGACAACTTTTGTTTATTTAACCAGTCTAGTTTTCAAATAATCAATTCATTATTTAGAAGTATAATTGTATTATACAGTTCATTCATTGTTCATGTTATTAGATACTTTGATACTTTAGATACTTTGGTGCGAAATGAGTATTGTATAAAATATACCTGTTTTATTTTACAATATCTAATTTGCATGCACTGATTACCTGTATATAAAAATAATTAATTGTCTCATCAAATTTACATATCCACCTGCCATTGACGCTCGCCACAAAAATAAACATTCACGTTCACATTTAAGGGGGGCAGAACCATGTCTGCCCCCTGGAGAAATTGCAGGGGGGGGCAGCTGTCTCCCTGTTCCCGCACCTATGGCTTTGTCTTGTATTGAAACTAGGTGTTTACTTATATTCACTGTGGGCCTATGTTTTACACATTCTAACCAGATGTTTACACACATTGACTAGCGGCACATATTGTAAAGATGTTTCTTTGCAGTGCCAGTGTTTCTCAACCAACGTGTTATCACCAGTGTGCAACAAAGTCTCTAGAATGCTGCAGAATTGGGAGAGAAGCGTGACATTTGTAGAGATAAATTATTAAATAAATTGATGATTCAGGTTTAGAGTGTCCCCTTCCTGCAACACACCCTTTTTGCATTGGCTGGGGCATCAATTACTTCTTCAAGTCATTGCTGGCACAGAACGTGAATCAACCTTCTCCATGAAAACATGTGGATGTTTCTGATGGGGAGAGCACATGAATCTAGCCGCAGATTGTTAGATTAAAAGCGAAAACAACATGTCCAAACCACCATGAAGTGTCAAAGAGTTTGTATCAAATGTGAAAACCTAAGCAGCATTGTTCAAACCACATCTAGTTTCATTATTCTGGAAAACATTGTGCATCTCAACTATAGTATCATTGTTTCTCTGTATTCTTCAGGAGATGTGGCTAAAAGTCACCATGCCTTATGTTTATACACAGAGGTTTGTTGGATCGACAAAGCCGTCATATATATCCATCATATATAATTACATCTGCCCTCTCAGTACTCCATCCCCCGCCCATCACCCCCTAAAGGAGGAATTGAATGAACTGACTACTACTCTGTGAGAACTGAGTGCGCAGGCAAAGGTAACACTACAGTGGATCCCAGCACACTGTAGAATCTGGGGGAACGAAACAGCTGACAGGCTTGTCAAAGAAGGGGGCAACTGGAACAAAACAACACAGATATATCGTACAGTTATTGTAAGACTGCTGGTTGATGATAATAGCAATCTTAATGCAACTACAGAAGCACATGTATTTCAGACTTCGAATAAGACAACAGAATGAAAGCAAATACAACTAAATGAAGATTAGCCAGTACGAGATGTGCTGCTGTGAAATCGTCCCGATGACAAGTGAGCACCTACTACAGCACTGCCCAGTGTGAGCACCTACTACAGCACTGCCCAATGTGAGCACGTACTACAGCACTGCCCAATGCGAGCACCTACTACAGCACTGCCCAATGCGAGCACCTACTACAGCACTGCCCAATGCGAGCACCTACTACAGCACTGCCCAATGCGAGCACCTACTACAGCACTGCCCAATGCGAGCACCTACTACAGCACTACCCAATGTGAGCACGTACTACAGCACTGCCCAATGTGAGCACGTACTACAGCACTGCCCAATGTGAGCACCTACTACAGCACTGCCCAATGCGAGCACCTACTACAGCACTGCCCAATGCGAGCACCTACTACAGCACTGCCCAATGCGAGCACGTACTACAGCACTGCCCAATGCGAGCATGTACTACAGCACTGCCCAATGCGAGCACCTACTACAGCACTGCCCAATGCGAGCACCTACTACAGCACTGCCCAATGTGAGCACCTACTACAGCACTGCCCAATGTGAGCACCTACTACAGCACTGCCCAATGTGAGCACGTACTACAGCACTGCCCAATGTGAGCACCTACTACAGCACTGCCCAATGTGAGCACCTACTACAGCACTGCCCAGTGTGAGCACCTACTACAGCACTGCCCAGTGTGAGCACCTACTACAGCACTGCCCAGTGTGAGCACCTACTACAGCACTGCCCAGTGTGAGCACCTACTACAGCACTGCCCAATGTGAGCACCTACTACAGCACTGCCCAATGTGAGCACCTACTGCAGCACTGCCCAATGTGAGCACGTACTACAGCACTGCCCAATGTGAGCACATACTACAGCACTGCCCAATGTGAGCACCTACTACAGCACTGCACAATGTGAGCACCTACTACAGCACTGCCCAATGTGAGCACCTACTACAGCACTGCCCAATGTGAGCACCTACTACAGCACTGCCCAATGTGAGCACCTACTACAGGATGGCCACAGGTGGCATGCTTGGCCAAATGACACGCCCCAAAATGAGAAACTACATGATGATATTGATGCACTGAGGAGGACAGTCGATGGTATTATGCTTGGAAACGAGTTGCAACAGTTCTGATTTTGCACGACAAATTTCAGCAGGCAACAAAACAATTACACCTGTACTGGGTGTGAAAACTGGTTTGCCTGACTGACATATTTGAACAGATTAACAAATCGAATTTTGTTTTCTCTTGGTACCAGCCAACACCCACATGGGATCAAGCGGTCAGAGTTTGAAGTAGTGCTGACACTTGTTTGTGAAGCACACCCTTATGGCCTTGTTCAGTAGGGTTATTGAGCAGATGTGTTACTGATCTGCTGTGACTGCACTCTCAATTTCTTTTGAATACATTCTGGGTGGACACACACACACGTGCACGCGAGTACACACATACGCACACTTGCACACACACACACACCCAATACACACACCACACACGCGCATGCACTCACACTGTGCATGTGTGCCTGTGCGCACGCTTTCATGCGTGTATACTTTATTTTAACATGAATGCAGGGCAGTAAGAGTGCATATCACTGGTAATGTGTAAATTTCAAAATATTTGAAGCTACGTATGAAACAAAGTTATGAATCTACCAACTCAAAAGTGGTTTACGAAGGTACAAGAGATATAGGGCAATACAATGGATGCAGATAGTATGAAAATATACAAGTTTATTTTAAATTGATATAACTACATAAAATAATATGTACTGGTAAATTTACTTTAATAATGAATTCTTTCTTTATATGTTTTTATAATTGGTATAACATTTTCTGTATTTAATAATTTAAATTATTGAATATAATATTGTTGTGTTCTGTGTTAGCTGTTATTACTACTACTACTAGAGAACTACTACTACTACTAGAGTACTACTACTACTAGAGAACTACTACTACTACTAGAGTACTACTACTACATGTACTAGAGTACTACTACTACTACTAGAGTACTACTACTACTAGAGAACTACTACTACTAGAGTACTACTACGACTAGAGAACTACTACTACTACTAGAGTACCACTACTACATGTACTAGAGTACTACTACTACTACTAGAGTACTACTACTACTAGAGAACTACTACTACTACGACTAGAGAACTACTACTACTACTAGAGTACCACTACTACATGTACTAGAGTACTACTACTAACATACTACTTGAGTACTACTACTACTAGAATACTACTACTACTAGAGAACTACTACTACTACTACTACTACGAGAGTACTACTACTACATGTACTAGAGTACTACTACTACTACTACTAGAGAACTACTACTACTACTACGAGAGTACTACTGCTACTAGAGTACTACTACTACTACTAGAGTACTACTACTACATGTACTAGAGTACTACTACATGTACTAGAGTACTACTACTACTAATACATGTACTAGAGTACTACTTCACTACTACAAAGTTTTGTGGAGCTCAGTGGCTAGAGCATCGGACCGTCAAACGAGAACCCAGGTTTGAATCCTATGCTGCCGTGTTGAACCTTAGGCAAGTTCATTCAACTTGGTCTGCCATGAATAAAGTATTTTTGTAAGTGATGAAAGGAAATGTGTTATTTCAATGTAATCATAGTTGACTAATTCATGTTGTGTTGAATAGTTGTCAAGAGCTGAGTCATTGGGGCTCGACTGGGGGATGCTAGGACTGGACACGGGAGTTCTTTCATCCGTCTATCCACTCCCCACCTGTCAGATCTTCCTAACATTGTCACTGTCGCCTAATTAACAGAAATGGTTATCTCAATTACCCTCTTCTTTGTACCCTTCATTTGCCTTTGTAATTTCCTCAATTTGGGAAGTACAGTGCTTGAATGAAAACATTAATTCACCCTCAATATAAATTTCCAATAATATTCATGGATACTCAAATGTGGCCAAAACAGATTTCAGCAAACAACCAGGCACATGGGCTAAAATGTGTTGTTTGAAGAAGACAACTGTGTTACAATATGAGAGCAATCCATCGAGATATAGTTACCTCGCACATAACACAAACAGCATGTACTGAGCAACCTAGAAATCAATGTAAGGCCACATCATATTTGTCTTAATGTGCTTACATATTGCATTGAAAAAGTTGTTTCCAATGATCTGTAGACATAATTTTATTATGAAAAACAAAACATTTTTCGTACAACATTTGAACATTCAACAACCGCCATTTAGAGGCCCAAGCTCTGTCCACCGTCACTGATGACAGTTTTCCACGATTCTTATTACTCCATTTCAAACCTGTCCATCTCAAGTCTGTGTCACTGTCTAAATGCACCAACTGGCTTGGAAATAAACATGTATATCTTGCAAGCCAAAGAATAAATATTTTTCAGATGCAGAACAAATAATTTTCTGGCAAGTTGTACAACAGAATGAATTGGTGCAATGATATCTGAGACCATCTATAACATGTCAGTAGCAGAGGAACCGTAGTTGTCAAAGGAGCGCTCGTAATGTACTTCTTGTGCCGACTGGCGACGCTTGTGCAGGACGTACAGAACTGTGGCGACACCCAGCGTCATGGTGAACACAATCAGTGTGAGAGCAACCTTCCGCACTGCAACCAACAGGACAAGTCTCTTAAACAAGACACCTTCCACACTGCAACCAACAGGACAAGTCTCTTAAACAAGACACCTTCCACACTGCAACCAACAGGACAAGTCTCTTAAACAAGACACCTTCCACACTGCAACCAACAGGACAAGTCTCTTAAACAAGACACCTTCCACACTGCAACCAACAGGACAAGTCTCTTAAACAAGACACCTTCCGCACTGCAACCAACAGGACAAGTCTCTTAAACAAGACACCTTCCACACTGCAACCAACAGGACAAGTCTCTTAAACAAGACACCTTCCGCACTGCAACCAACAGGACAAGTCTCTTAAACAAGACACCTTCCGCACTGCAACCAACAGGACAAATCTCTTGAACAAGACACCTTCCGCACTGCAACCAACAGGACAAGTCTCTTAAACAAGACACCTTCCGCACTGCAACCAACAGGACAAGTCTCTTAAACAAGACACCTTCCGCAATGCAACCAACAGGACAAGTCTCTTAAACAAGACACCTTCCGCACTGCAACCAACAGGACAAGTCTCTTAAACAAGACACCTTCCGCACTGCAACCAACAGGACAAGTCTCTTAAACAAGACACCTTCCGCACTGCAACCAACAGGACAAGTCTCTTAAACAAGACACCTTCCGCACTGCAACCAACAGGACAAGTCTCTTAAACAAGACACCTTCCGCACTGCAACCAACAGGACAAGTCTCTTAAACAAGACACCTTCCGCACTGCAACCAACAGGACAAGTCTCTTAAACAAGACACCTTCCGCACTGCAACCAACAGGACAAATCTCTTGAACAAGACACCTTCCGCACTGCAACCAACAGGACAAGTCTCTTAAACAAGACACCTTCCACACTGCAACAAACAGGACAAGTCTCTTAAACAAGACACCTTCTGCACTGCAACCAACAGGACAAATCTCTTAAACAAGACACCTTCCACACTGCAACCAACAGGACAAATCTCTTGAACAAGACACCTTCCGCACTGCAACCAACAGGACAAGTCTCTTAAACAAGACACCTTCCGCACTGCAACCAACAGGACAAGTCTCTTAAACAAGACACCTTCCGCACTGCAACCAACAGGACAAGTCTCTTGAACAAGACACCTTCCGCACTGCAACCAACAGGACAAGTCTCTTAAACAAGACACCTTCCGCACTGCAACCAACAGGACAAGTCTCTTAAACAAGACACCTTCCGCACTGCAACCAACAGGACAAGTCTCTTAAACAAGACACCTTCCGCACTGCAACCAACAGGACAAATCTCTTGAACAAGACACCTTCCGCACTGCAACCAACAGGACAAGTCTCTTAAACAAGACACCTTCCACACTGCAACAAACAGGACAAGTCTCTTAAACAAGACACCTTCTGCACTGCAACCAACAGGACAAATCTCTTAAACAAGACACCTTCCACACTGCAACCAACAGGACAAATCTCTTGAACAAGACACCTTCCGCACTGCAACCAACAGGACAAGTCTCTTAAACAAGACACCTTCCGCACTGCAACCAACAGGACAAGTCTCTTAAACAAGACACCTTCCGCACTGCAACCAACAGGACAAGTCTCTTGAACAAGACACCTTCCGCACTGCAACCAACAGGACAAGTCTCTTATACAAGACACCTTCCACACTGCAACCAACAGGACAAGTCTCTTAAACAAGGCACCTTCCGCACTGCAACCAACAGGACAAGTCTCTTGAACAAGACACCTTCCGCACTGCAACCAACAGGACAAGTCTCTTATACAAGACACCTTCCACACTGCAACCAACAGGACAAGTCTCTTAAACAAGGCACCTTCCGCACTGCAACCAACAGGACAAGTCTCTTGAACAAGACACCTTCCACACTGCAACCAACAGGACAAGTCTCTTAAACAAGACACCTTCCACACTGCAACCAACAGGACAAGTCTCTTAAACAAGACACCTTCTACACTGCAACCAACAGGACAAGTCTCTTGAACAAGACACCTTCCGCACTGCAACCAACAGGAAAAGTCTCTTATACAAGACACCTTCCGCACTGCAACCAACAGGACAAGTCTCTTAAACAAGACACATTCCACACTGCAACCAACAGGACAAGTCTCTTAAACAAGATACCTTCCGCAGTGCAACCAACAGGACAAGTCTCTTAAACAAGACACCTTCCACACTGCAACCAACAGGACAAGTCTCTTGAACAAGACACCTTCCGCACTGCAACCAAAAGGACAAGTCCCTTAAACAAGACACCTTCCACACTGCAACCAACAGGACAAGTCCCTTAAACAAGACACCTTCCACACTGCAACCAACAGGACAAGTCCCTTACACAAGACACCTTCCACACTGCAACCAACAGGACAAGTCCCTTACACAAGACACCTTCCACACTGCAACCAACTGGACAAGTCCCTTACACACCTCTTGAGGGGAACACATTAACGCACCCTGATGCAATTTTGGATATCTGAACCAGGCAGCCTGGTAGGTAATGTCTTAGCAATCCTGTCACGTCAGTTGAATCTGGCAGTTATTGGCCTGGGTTTTGGAAAACATTTTGGATTTTTTAAAGTCTCCAGTCCCACACAATGTATAGGTGGTTGTTGGTGGTTGTTGGTGGTTGTTGGTGATGGTTGTTGGTGATGGTTGTTGGTGGTTGGTGATGGTTGGTGGGGATTCGTGGGGGTTGTTGATGGTTGGTGGTGGTTCGTGGTGGTTGTTGGGGGTTGGTGATGATTGGTGGTGGTTGGTGGTGGTTGTTGGGGGTTGGTGATGGTTAATAGTGATTGATGGTGGTTGATGGTGGTTGGTGATGGTTGGCAGTGATTGGTGGTGGTTGTTGGGGGTTGGTGGTGGTTGTTGGGGGTTGGTGGTGGTTGGTGATGGTTGGTGATGGTTGTTGGTGGTTGTTGGTGATGGTTAGTAGTGATTGGTGGTGGTTGGTAATGATTGGTGGTGGTTGTTGGGGGTTGGTAGTGATTTGTGATGATTGGTGGTGGTTACTGGTGACACTGGTTGTTGTTATGACAGTGATCACTGATGACATTGGTTATTGTGATGACTGGACACTATGATGACATTGGTTGTTGTGATGTGATTGGTTGTTATGGTGACAGTGGTCACTGTGATGACATTGGTTTTTGTGATGACAGTGGTCACTGTCATGACATTGGTTGTTGTGATGACAGTGGTCAGTGTGATGACATTGGTTGTTGTGATGACAGTGGTCACTGTGATGACACTGGTTGGTGTGATGACAGTAGTCACTGACCTCTGAAGTGAGGGACACAGGCGCACTCAGCTTGCCAGTCACCTGTCATCACCATTGGCTTGACCAGCTTCTCAAACGTCTTCAGTGGACAGTCCACACTACAGCCTGCAAGTAGACACACAGCACTAGTCACAACTAGACAGAGCTCTTGTGACAAGTAGATGTAGCCCTTGTCACACTTAGACATAGCCCTTGTGACAAGTAGACACACAGCCCTTGTGACAAGTAGACATACAACCCTTATTACAAGTAGACGGCCCTTGTCACAAGTACAAGTAAACAGAGCTCTTGTCACACGTAGACACAGCCCTTGTGATAAGTAGACACAGAGCCCTTGTGACAAGTAGACACAGCCCTTGTGACAAGTAGACATACATCCCTTGTCACGCTTATACACAGCCCTTGTCACAAGTAAACACCACACAGCACTTGTCACTAGTAAGTAGACACAGCCTTCCCTTGTTACAAGGAGACACACAGCCCTTGTCACAAGTAGGCACACAGCCCTTGTCCCAAGTAGACACAGCCCTTGTCATAAGTAGACACACAACCCTTGTCACACTTAGACACAGCCCTTGTGACAAGTAGACACAGCCCTTGTCACAAGTAGACACACAGCCCTTATCACAAGTAGACACAGCCCTTGTCGCAAGTAGACACACATCACTAGTCACAATTAGACACACAGCACTTATCACAAGTAGACACAGAGCCCTTGTAAAACGTAGACACAGTCCTTGTCACAAGTAGACACACAGCCCTTATCACATGTAGACACAGCCCTCCCTTGTTACAAGGAGACACACATATATATCTGGTACATATATATCTGGTACATGGAGGAGGTGGAGCCTATCTGGTATGTGGAGGATGTGGAGCTTACCTGGTATGTGGTGGACCCTACCTGATATCTGGAAGAGGTGGAGCTTACCTGGTATCTAGATGTAGATTCTACCTGGTATGTGGAGGAGATGGAGCCTACCTGGTATCTGGAGGAGGTGGACCCTACCTGGTATCTGAAGGATGTGGAGCCTACCTGGTATCTGGATGAGATGGGGCCAACCTGGTATCTAGAGAGGGTGGAGCCTACCTCGTATGTGGTGGATGTGGAGCCTACCTGGTATGTGGTGGATGTGTAGCCTACCTGGTATCTGGAGGAGGTGGAGCTGTTGCCCCACCTTCGTGTTGCTCATGGAGCCATTCTTGTAGAGGAGACGCACAATGAATTCCTCCGGCTTTGTCTCCTCCAGTTCCAATATGAGTGCAGTGGCGTAGGAGGGGCGCAGGCTGTTCCACACGCCCAGGGCCGACATCACCTGGATGAGCATCGCATCGTGCTACAACAGACGGTCCAATCAGAATGGAAACTGTTGATAAAATCAAAGGAATCATCTTTGATTTATAACTACGTAACTTGTGCAAGAATGGATAGCATCATATTTATATATATATGCCACCATTTTTTCTGCTGACTTTTACAAGACCCAATAAAAATAACTTCATAGTTTGTTCGATGATAATTAATTATAACAAAAATATAAATAACAAATTTGTATAAAAAAAACAGCCAGCATGCTGTCCTAGATTCCTCACCATTATGTAGGTTGGACTTTTTGTGAAATTAATATGACATGAGACATGCAAAAAAACAAG
Source organism: Escarpia spicata (assembly GCA_963995525.1). NCBI lineage: Eukaryota > Metazoa > Annelida > Polychaeta > Sabellida > Siboglinidae > Escarpia > Escarpia spicata. The sequence continues at coordinate 69,754,246 of OZ023205.1, read as the reverse complement.
AAGTAACATTTAATTTTATAAATAAAATAAAAATATAATTTTTATATTTACTTGATGCTTTCACTTGTGTGTGTTGTTAACAGCACTACTCTGTACAAAATAAATGTATTAATTTTTATTTATTAAACAGGCATGATTAAGTTGATGGTTCTGTCACCTTATCTAGATATGACCCACCGAGGAATAAAGGTAGAGCTTCATTCGTTCACTGCCTTTCTTGTTGGTTTTAGAGGCTTGTTGCATTCTCTGCAGCATTACTTTCAGAAAGGTTCCTGTTGGCAGAACATTATACATTCTAGTGCAATGTCAATTACAAAATTAACGTAATAAATGTCAAAAACTCAAACTAAATCTAAGCAGTCACTTATATAGCTACTCTTTCCATAGCCACAGCATGGTTACATTATTTCTTTTGGTAATGTTAAGTGTAATGACATTGTAACAAATAATGTAACAAGAAATACATAGTATTATGTGTAATGTTGCTGGAATTTCCAAATCGTCCTTTTGTGCTTATACACATGCCATTCCCTTTGAGCATGTATGGCCAGCCAGTGAACATATACACATGCCATTCCCTTTGAGCATGTATGGCCAGCCAGTGAACATATACACATGCCATTCCCTTTGAGCATGTATGGCCAGCCAGTGAACATATACACATGCCATTCCCTTTGAGCATGTACGGCCAGCCAGTGAACATATACACATGCCATTCCCTTTGAGCATGTACGGCCTGCCAGTGAACATATACACATGCCATTCCCTTTGAGCATGTACGACCAGCCAGTGAACATATACACATGCCATTCCCTTTGAGCATGTACGGCCTGCCAGTGAACATATACACATGCCATTCCCTTTGAGCATGTACGGCCAGCCAGTGAACATACACACATGCCATTCCCTTTGAGCATGTATGGCCAGCCAGTGAACATATACACATGCCATTCCCTTTGAGCATGTACGGCCAGCCAGTGAACATATACACATGCCATTCCCTTTGAGCATGTACGGCCAGCCAGTGAACATATACACATGCCATTCCCTTTGAGCATGTACGGCCTGCCAGTGAACATATACACATGCCATTCCCTTTGAGCATGTACGGCCTGCCAGTGAACATATACACATGCCATTCCCTTTGAGCATGTACGGCCTGCCAGTGAACATATACACATGCCATTCCCTTTGAGCATGTACGGCCAGCCAGTGAACATACACACATGCCATTCCCTTTGAGCATGTACGGCCTGCCAGTGAACATATACACATGCCATTCCCTTTGAGCATGTACGACCAGCCAGTGAACATATACACATGCCATTCCCTTTGAGCATGTACGGCCAGTCGGTAAACATATACATTCACATGGGTTCAATTGTGATCTTATGGATTTCTGTCAGCAGTCTTACAGCTATGCACCAGTCAGTGTTGGCAGGTAAGCAACTCTAATTATATCAGCTACTGTCACTGTCCATGAATGTCCATGACTGCACACGATTGACTGTTAATGTCCATAACTGTCTGTCCATCATTGTCTGTAACTGTCTGTCTGTCCGTTAATGTCTGCAACTGTCTACGACTATCTGTTACTGTTCACGACTGCAACTGTCTGTGACTGTTCATGACTGCAACTGTCTGACTGTTCATGACTGTCCCGTGATAGTCCATTATTGACTGGGACAGTCCATGACTGACTTTGACTCTCCGTGACTGTCAGTAACCCTATTGGTGACAGACCATGACTGTTTGTGACTGTGCGTGACTGTTGTACTAACCTGCCTTGAGACGCTGCATCTCGGCAGTGAAGGCGAGGAACCTGTACTGTTTAGCGGCGAGACTGCCCAGTCTCTCATACACTGACTCGTTCGCCCACTTAGGCAGACTGATGTTGTGAGACTTCTGTTCCATGACAAAAAACATCTTCTAAATATACGATTAGCCATATAACATTATAACTAATGTGCATGTGTGTGTGCGCGTGCATGCGTGTGTGTAAGTGCGGGCATGTGTGTGTGTGAATGTGTGTGGGCGAGTGTACGTGTATGTGAGTGCGGGCGTGCGAGTGTGGGCATCCATGCATGTGTGTGAGTGCGGGCGTGCATGCGAGTGTGGGCGAGCGTGTGTGTGAGCGTACGTGAATGCGTGCATGTGTGTGAGTGCGGGCGTGTGAGTGGGCATGCCTGTATGTGAGTGCGGGCATGTGAGTGGGCGTGCCTGTGTGTGAGTGCGGGCATGTGAGTGGGCGTGCCTGTGTGTGAGTGCGGGCATGTGAGTGGGCATGCCTGTATGTGAGTGTAGGCATGTGAGTGGGCGTGCCTGTGTGTGAGTGCGGGCATGCGAGTGGGCGTGCCTGTGTGTGAGTGCGGGCATGCGAGTGGGCGTGCCTGTGTGTGAGTGCGGGCATGCGTGTGTGTGTGAGCATGAGCATTTGTTGAAATATCTTCAATAGTTTTGATTTTTTTCTAAAATTTATTCAAACTTAAAAACTGACGTTTTGAGAAACGAGGCCATTTTATTCACATTGTCTATTATTTTTTAATATGTGGGTTCATGAATGCATGTATTTTATTAGTTTTGGATTATTTGTCAAGGAAAATAAACGGGACATCGAAAGGTGAGATATTAAAGTAGGCATTTCATTCAATGTTTGGCTTGAGTGTAGTGTAGGTCTGTGCAACTCAACACTTGGTTCAGTGTGACAGGTCACAGGTGTCTATGTGTCATCACCATAGTGGCATCACTTACTCTTGATAGTATAATGGAAAACTTGCTCTCCCTGTTTCAAAATCCCAATGACTCACTGTGCATCTCCTTACCAAGTTTATGTGGACATGTTCTGTTTCCTCCAGCGTTCCCTTTCCCACTCACCATGCAGTAGAGGCCTCCCTGCCTCACTCACTGTGCAGTACAGGGCCTCCCTTTCGCACTCACCATGCAGTACAAGGCCTCCCAGCCTCATTCACCATGCAGTACAGGGCCTCCCTGCCTCACGCACTGTGCAGTACAAGGCCTCCCAGCCCCATTCACCATGCAGTGCAGGGCCTCCCTGCCCCACTCACCATGCAGCACAGGGCCTCACCCCCACTCACCATGCAGTAAAGATCCTCCCTGTTCCACTCATCATGTAGTTCAGGGCATCATTGTCCCACTTACTGTGCAGTACAGGGCCTCCCTGTCCCACTCACCATGCAGTACAGAGCCTCCCTGTCCACTCACCATGCAGTACAGAGCCTCCCTGTCCACTCACCATGCAGTACAGGGCCTCCCTGTCCCACTCACTGTGCAGTACATGGCCTCCTTGTCCCACTCACCATGCAGTACAGAGCCTCCCTGTCCACTCACCATGCAGTACAGGACCACCCTGTCCCACTCACCATGCAGTACAGGGCCATACTGCCCCACTCACCATATAGTACAGGGCCTCACTGTCCCACTCACCATATAGTACAGGGCCTTCCTGTCCCACTCACTATACAGCACAGGGCCTCCCTGCCTCACTCACCGTGCAGTAGAGGGCCTCGTAAGTCTTCCACATGTTCTTCAGGTTTGACTCGGGCCAGCCTGCTGCCTGCGTCACCTTCGACATGAACTCCTGTTGCCATAGCAACAGACAGGTCATCATGTAACTGCCACCAGGAACAAATTAGTGCCTCATGCAACTATCGACAGCGAATGCTTTTTTATTGATCAAAGTAACATAAAAGAGTTTGTGTCTGCCTGATGAACTAATCGCAGGAAGAGGATTAAGTTAGTACTGTTTAAAGTTACTGAAGTTATCCATGTCTGATTTCTTTAAAATGACTTATTTTATGAAAACTTTCTCATCTTTTTTTGTGAAATAATTTACTCAGATCAACGGTGTTGGAAGATATGTTTAATTTAAATTGTCTTGTCAGTAGGATGTCTACCCTAAATGTGTGGGGAAAGTAATGTTATTGGTTTTACACGTGTTAATGGTGTGCTCATCCTATGATTGCATGAATGACTGGGCATATTAAACTTGGTCAACAGGTATTGGAAACTCAATAATTGTTGGAAGATGCACTAAACAGCAAGGTTGATATTCATAGAGACATATCATACACATTAAATATTAAAACAGTGAAGTGAATATATTAGAAAGAGCAGTAATGCCTGGTTACTTATCTATACAGACTTAAGTTCAAACACAGGAGTACAAATATGTAGGAATATTTTGTGATATGTTATCATTGTTGAAATAATAGTATTAATAATGCTTATATTTATTTGAAAATACTTTTTGTGAAATATATGTATGATGTGGAGCTATATGCCTACATCAGAAGTTCCACTTCCTCTTTTCTATTGTTTATTAAACAAGTTAAACAATGTAGTCTATCGTGTGTCAAATGTAAAACAAATTGCTGGAATTAAAATTTGATGACGACATAGATTATATTGTGCAAGATGAATTCCCGATAAAACCTACGAGACTTTGTACGTTTACAAAAGCAGTAAGTGTTGAGAGTACACACAGCACCTTGTTGAGTTTGACGAGGTTGCGTGCCTCCTTCGATTGTGTAGCCTCGTGGAAGAGCATGTCATAGCGACGACATGACTCATCGAACTCCAGCATCTGTGGACATACGCACCACATGGTGGGTCTTTACTGGCACAACACTGGTGTCTCACAATAAGGGATCATCTCATACATTCGTAAAGTAAAAAATTATGCATTTAGCATTGGTTTATCAAAACGTGGCGTGCGTTTTTTCAATCCAAAATTGCTACTATCATCAATTTGCATGAACGTATGTTTCATTCACCACTGTAAGAACTCATTTTCCCACATACACGATGGTGACCACACCACCCCTATGTAATCTTTAATGCGTATTTTGAGACTCGTTTACTTGTGACCTCCTCTGCCTTAGTGGAACCCAAAGAATGGTTTCTGCCGGGACTGTTTTTACTATGGTAAAAGTGGTCACCACAGGATGGCAAGAATTCTTGACCAACCACTACAGAAGAGGGGACACAACTTGCTACTAGTCTGTGTACACTGCACACTGTGACAGCACACTCAAGTGTTAATACTGTTTACAAATGTGACCATTTTTACAAATGTAACGGTGATTTACCATGAAGACATATCAGTACATATTAATGATGAGTTTCATTTATTGTGCGAAATCTAAAATACAAAATAAACCCCAACTGGGAACTGCAGTCTAACACAACGCCTGAGCACTGCTCAGTGCAATCACACCATGCAGGAACACGAACAGGAAATTTTTATTTGTCCCAAATACATAAAACAAGAAAATAATCATTATAAAAACAAAAGACCATACAATACACTCCAGTTGATTCGACATGGGTAAAAAAACAAAGTAATAAGTATTTAATGTATGACAGGGAAATAAAGAATGATGTCATATGAGGGACGGGAGACTCCTACTTAAACTAACTATAGTCGCTGTCGTAAGAACCATCCTATGAAATACTTTGAACACTGCTCTGTCTCATATCTTGATTTGTGTTGTTCTTTCTGTCAAAACACAAAACTTTGTGGGAAAATACTGGAGCAGTATGTCAGTCCAGCTTCTCTCAAAAACTCTGTGATGGGGTCTCCTGCAGAACACTGGCTTAGTGACCGGGGTATAACCCTCGTTTGGTGACTGCTGGAGAAACTGTCACCGCAGGGGAAGCTTTTCCAGGCCATAGATGTTACACTGGTGAAATGGGGTCTACAGACTTAACACATTAAAAGTAATGAGAACAAAAGAGTACTTAGAGATTTGGAATAATGGAAATAAATATTTAACTAATTCATCAGTAACCCTGCCAGTTACATAAGGAATCTTAAGGTAAATTCTGTATTTGTAGCTGCACCCAAATTAAAGCCGCACCCCGACTTTTGACCTAAACCCTGACTTTCCTCCGCGCAGTTTGTTACAAGCAAAAACCTTATTTAAAGCCGCACCTGGACTTTGTGCCTCGACCATTTTAGCCCTGCATGTGACATACTTTTGTAGCACACACATTTAGAAAAAAATTAAGTGGGTTCCATAAAAACTTTGCTATTAATTATTATAAATGAATGAATAAGGTATCATTTTATTGGTAAAAGACTTGATTGTAATGCATTGATAATAACTACATCACATTTTATATTATTGTTGGAATATTACTATATGTGAATGTTGTCAAAATGGAAAACAAAAATAAACAAATTTCACCATGCTACCAGAAAATAACTGGATAGCTGAATGTCCATACTTCCAGTGAACGACATGTAGCCATGCATTTAAGCTATACGGTAAAGCTAGCATTATTATTAAAATATGTTGAGTTTAATTTTTATGCCATTTTATGTAGAATCATCTATAACGTTAATGTTATAAATGCATTGAAAAGACTACCCGGACTGTAACTGGTTCAGTGCAGTTGTACCAGCTGTGTTGACTTCAAAGGTGTTTGATTTGCAGTAATTACAATGTAATAATTGTAGTCTCTCACTGCTGTGAGAACACAGTTTGACAACAGATGTATCTTGTGGTTTGACCTATTTCTTAGAAACTTCCAGACAGTTAAGCAGGCACTTGGGATATTAACACTGTATTTTGTACCAGGGCAAGTGCAATTTACTCCAGTGCAAAGGGGCACTTGTAATGGTGTTGTTTTGACAATCAGGTGAAGCCTGGCTTCAGAAAAGCTGAGGTGTGAACATTGTGCTTGGAACACCATAGGCTTAAAATGTCAACATCTGATAGCAAGAGCAAGTGTCTGAACAGACAGTTGTTACAGTTGATTTGCCATGAACAGCGGTTGTCATTATATTCAAATTTCAAAGATGTTTGTGCGCTGCCACACTCCGCGATGCCGACAGCCCAGAAACGGATACACGGGATGACGCCGCCGTTCTTTGATTGTGACAACGAAAGTGACTTTGGAAGATTTTAGTTGTTAAATGGATTATGCCAATATATTTGAAGGTGTTTGCCCAGTGCACACGGCACGGATACATAGAATGACACCGCCGGAACATCATGGCATTCATTCTTCAACGATGAAAGGGACTTTGATGAAGATGGATTTTAATGTTTTCGTATGTTTTGATCTTTGTTTCTCAACACTTTATGGACACAGGTTTTTATATGTTATATAATGAATTTTGTTGCACAAGCGGCAGTTGTAATACTGTACAATGTTTTAATGATACATCTGACTTTGTTTTCTCGATAGATTTTTCACTTATTATAAACGTTACTACTGACAACCCAGTGCGCCAATTTTCACAATATTTTCGGCAAATTACTATATTTAAAGCTGCACCCCAAGTTTGCCGTCATCGTTATCATTTTGGCTACACACTAGTGTAATTACAGCCGTGGCTACAAATACAGAATTTATGGTACTTTACAAGATTAAATTAATTTCTATCATCTGGCCCCGCACAGGAAAACAATGCAGTAAGTTGGACTGTTTTTATACTTTCATTATTTTGCTGGTATTTTGTATATATCTGATGACTTAGATCAGTATTACGTATACAAATTGACATCAAATATCACTATTAATGATGACATGTTTACTGACTCATCGCCTAAGTTAAGCAGACCAATGGAACATCAGATTCAGCAATTATAAATAAGTAGTGTCGTCCTCTCACATGTTTCTGGTCCGCTGGGAGACTGTGGATTGGTACGGGCTGCAGCGGGATGCGAAGACTGATGGCTGGGTACAGTCCCGCTAGGTGACACTGTGCACTCATCAGTCGACAGTCGACGTCCGCGCTCTCGACACGTATCTATCACCATGACAACAGCAACAACAGCACCAACTAATTCAGATCTACCAACTTTGAAACCTGAAACTTCCCTCCTGCCAATTTCACATAAGTAAGCCCCAACACATCCTGACAATTTGACTCATAAACATCCATCCACCTGTTTATGTAATAAAGAATGCTAAAACTTCATTGCCAGCTGTATATTTTTATCACAAAATCTCCTATCTCTTGCTTTATTCTCACCCAGAAATATCCTTCCATTTGCAGTCATCTTGTACCCTGAAATCTACATTGTACAAGGTTACAACTGATGATAATGGAAATAAGGTGGACTGAAGGAGGCTCTGAAGTGTGCGAGAGAAGCCAGGGACAAAGACAACACACGGACGGTTGTGGTGGAAGAAACATGGGGCAATTAGTGAGATGATTTCAACTGAGAGAGATAAGAAAAGAAACTGTCCATCGATAAAGATGGTAAAGATTAGGGATGTCCGCGTCAGTTCACAAAGTCCCAAAATATGTGCCGCATTATGTAGGACGAATGGTTTGGTCACTACCATGTAGGGCAGGAGGAATAAATCACTAAATGACACGACCTAGCAAGTGAAATGTTAACGAAATGCTAATAGCAACATTTGATCATAAACATCCCACTGAGTCCCAAGTGCAGCAAGTGTTAGTAGGCCATGGTTCAAACAAAACTAAACAAATAATTTTTTTATTTTTGCTAACATAAGAAACCATCCCTTATGTGAGGGGCAGAAGGTGCTTGCACATAGAATGCAAGCCAAGAGAGGGTGGCGTAAGAGAAGAGTGTTAAGATAGATGTCTGTGTGAACGTTGTGAAGATGTACCAGGGTGGTACATGTGTGGCATAGAGTGGGAGAGATGGAGACAAGACGTCATGACATCAGAGGAGAGATCCTAATTTTACAACGTGGTCCTTCCACATCACAAGGGAATTTAGACAAAAACGAAAGACCTTGTTGTGTGATACCTGATGTTTGCTGTACACGGTGCTCAGATAGTTGGCGTATCTGAGTCTGAAGAAGCCACCCAGGGTGTACTGCTGCCACATGCCGATCTGCAATGGCAAGACATCATGTCATCGTGCACAGGTCTTGTGAAACAACTAACTCGGCATCGAGTAAGTGAGTTAGTGACACACCTCCAAGTTATCACATCTGTACATCTAACTTCATACACAGTTATCAATGAACATAATCTGGACATGTTCAATTAATTATTTGGAAAGTTCCCAGTAAACTGTGTGTGTGTGTTGTGTGCTTGCATGCATACGATTAGAAATATAAAAACGAGTATTTTTATTGTTCTTAACAGAGCCACGTAGCTGTAGATGTTGGTCAGTAGGTCAGTAATTGACCACTTACCGGGGTGAGTTCTCCCGGCCCCTCCAGCCACTGTTTGTGGCGGTCAGGCATGTGTGGGTAGTTGGTAGTGGATGCCTGGTCACCACTGTTGAAGATCTGCAACACCACTCTCCCCTGACAGCTGACTGACACAGATGGCGGCGACTACAAGTGCCTGTCAATTACTGTTTCTAGTATGATGTATTACACATCCATGCATTATTACATACTCCTACATTATTATTAAATATCTCTACATTATTACTAGTTTGTTTACTACATAAACCTACAATGTTAGTACGCACCCTACACTTACTAAATACTATGTACACACACCTATAGTATTACAACAAACCCCTACACTATTACTACATGTTTATTTACACAACCCTATACGCAGTTGCCACACCTCTCTACACTATTACTACACCCCTACATGTTTAACTACACAACATACGCAGTTGTTACACATCCCTAAACTATTACTACACCCCTACATGTTTATCTACACAACCCTATACGCAGTTGCCACACCTCTCTACACTATTACTACACCCATACATTTTATCTACACAACCCTATACGCAGTTGCCACACCTCTCTACACTATTACTACACCCCTACATGTTTATTTACACAACCTATGCAGTTGCCACACCTCTCTACACTATTACTACACCCCTACATGTTTATTTACACAACCCTATACGCAGTTGCCACACCTCTCTACACTATTACTACACCCCTACATGTTTAACTACACAACATACGCAGTTGCTACACATCCCTAAACTATTACTACACCCCTACATGTTTATCTACACAACCCTATACGCAGTTGCCACATATCTCTACACTATTACTACACCCCTATATGTTTAACTACACAACATATGCAGTTGCTACACATCTCTACACTATTACTACACCCCTACATGTTTAATTACACAACATACACAGTTGCTACACATCCCTACACTATTACTACACCCCACCATGTTTAACTACACAACATACGCAGTTGCTACACATCCCTACACTATTACTACACCCCACCATGTTTAACTACACAACATACGCAGTTGCTACACACCCCTACACTATTACTACACCCCTACATGTTTATCTACACAACCCTATATGCAGTTGCCACATATCTCTACACTATAACTACACCCCTATATGTTTAACTACACAACCTATGCAGTTGCTACACATCTCTACACTATTACTACACCCCTACATGTTTATCTACACAACCCTATATGCAGTTGCCACATATCTCTACACTATTACTACACCCCTATATGTTTAACTACACAACCTATGCAGTTGCTACACATCTCTACACTATTACTACACCCCTACATGTTTAATTACACAACATACACAGTTGCTACACATCCCTACACTATTACTACACCCCACCATGTTTAACTACACAACATACGCAGTTGCTACACACCCCTACACTATTAATACACCCCTACATGTTTATCTACACAACCCTATACGCAGTTGCCACATATCTCTACACTATTACTACACCCCTATATGTTTAACTACACAACCTATGCAGTTGCTACACATCTCTACACTATTACTACACCCCTACATGTTTAATTACACAACATACACAGTTGCTACACATCCCTACACTATTACTACACCCCACCATGTTTAACTACACAACATATGCAGTTGCTACACATCCCTACACTATTACTACACCCCACCATGTTTAACTACACAACATACGCAGTTGCTACACACCCCTACACTATTACTACACTCCTACATGTTTAACTACACAACCTATGCAGTTGCTACACATCTCTACACTATTACTACACCCCTACATGTTTAAATTCACAACATACGCAGTTGTTACACATCCCTATATTATTACTACACCCCTACATGTTTAATTACACAACCTACGCAGTTGTTAAACATCCCTACACTATTACTACACCCCTACATGTTTAACTACACAACCTACGCAGTTACTACACATCCCTACACTATTACTACGCCTCCATGCTGCACTATTATTACACATCACTGCACTAGTATTGAACATTCCTAGACTATTACTACACGTCCCTATGTACACTATTACTACATATCCCGACACTATTATTACTCAAGCATATACAGTTATTATTAGATATACTATTACTAAACATCCCTACACCATTACTGCACACCACTACATCAGTACCATACACACACACACACACACACACACACACACACACACACACACACACACACACACACACACACACACACACACACACACACACTATTATTACACATTAGGACACACTATTACTACACATTCCAACACCATTACTACTGTAATACATGCATGTACTATTACTGCACACCTATTATGCCACACATCACCATTACTACATATTGCTACACTATTACTGCACATCTCTACATTGTTACTAAACACAGCTGCACCAATATCAATGATGCATACACCGTACACTATAACAACATGTCCCTTTACTGTTGCTACACATCGCTACACTATTGCGTAGATGTAGGGGTGTCCGAGTAAACTTAAAAAATTAAATGATGAATCTCTAAAGCCTCGCAATCAGTATAGTCACCGGATTATTATCCGTCAGACTCCAAGATGCACCCCTGAATCTCGCAAGATCTAGTTGCTAGATTTGGCGCCATCTCTGTATTACTTATGAGAATTGAGCGTGACTTAATTATGTCAACATCTGTCTTTCATTGGTTATAACCACGCCGACGCTTAATGTGCATAGCAGTGTTTACGTGAGGTAGTAACTTTTCGTACCAAAATTGAAAGTATTTCACTAAAATCAACTTGTCTGACTAAGACTAACGATTTGTTTGCATAACATGAAATAAATACGTGGTAGAAAGTTACAATATGGATCTATTTTGCAAACAAGTTCTTCAGATTTTTATGAAACTGTCATGTTAATATTAATCCAATTTAAGAGACGTTCTCAGCATGCCCAGTATACTGGACCATTCGGTTTCTACCTTACGCAAGCATAATATGCAGTTTTCATCAAAAAATTTTGAAATCGTTCAGCAACGTATCAATATTATTAATCAGAACCACTTATTTTATCAATGGCATGCAAACGAAGCGTGAAATAAGTTGTTTTTAGTGAAATATTTACAATATTCGTAAGACGATAATCACTTCACACGCCAAACGGAAGCACTCAGTTTCTGTCTCATTGTGTTCAAAATCATCACTGTGCGACAAATCGCAATGCATTCACTGTATAAACTCCACGGGCTGTTCGTTAACTTTCATGTGGTGATTAGGGTGAATAGTTGCTTACAATTTCGTCCGAAAAATTTTAATATTACGGTTGTTTACATCACTGTCACCGATATAGAGCACTGTAGTCACGTGATGTGCGTTCACTATCAAAAATTTGTTTGCCTCGTTTTAATGTGAGACAAATAACTTTGTTGCAAGTTTGTAGAGGTCCTTTGCTCATTGTGTCCGATATATCTGACTAAAGATGCATTTAATATGAGATCCAGCTACATAATCGTAATGAGGCAGAAACTGAGATAGGGCAGAAACCGAGTAGGTGACTATATTATATATATTTGAATGGCGTCGTATTTGGCGCCCGAGAACCAGTGCACTAACAAAGTGGAACAAACCATTATTTAATAAGATGATATGTAATAATCACATTGTCTTAGACATGTACAGCTGCAGCTGGTTTCGATTTGTGTTTAGCTTTAAAATGTTTCGGGTAAATTAAAATAAAAGCAACAAAATATTAGATCATAGCGACGTTCCGTCGTCGTCGATCAATTTAATGAGATAGTTTCCGTTAATCGTATTTTGGAAGAATTAACAGGCTTAGCGGTTGATCTATGCACTTACCACTTGTACCAGTCTGAGCTTAGACCATTGTCCGAGCGCATTACATTTCTTATAATTTAAAAATGTAACCAAAATCTGAAGGTATATTATTAAAACGGTTCGGCGGCGCAAACGCATTTTGTTTACAAAATATACCAAAAGGGAGACTCACGAGACCAACTTAATGCGATATCCTCGACACCGTTGTACCGGTTTTTACTCTACTTTTTACTGGCACTCGTTTGTATACTCGGTGAAAAAAAAAATTGTACTCTTTATTTTTGTAAAACAACTGCTCGTCAACAACCAAGGTGTATGTGAAACCAATATGTAAGAAAATAATAATAAATTAATTAATGAGCATTCAATACATTTAAAAAAAATCTACAATACAATATGGTCATGGGGTTAATAACGTACAACAAAGTTATCACAAGTCATATTTTAATTAATAAAAAATACAACCAAAATGTAAAACGCAAACGGTCAAGTGTCATTGATTTTTGTGACAGATTGGATTATTGTTCGATTTTAACAAATAAAAATGTTGCAGCAAATACATAATTACTGTAAACTCTAAGTAGACTCCAATATAAGGAACTTTGCCTAAAACTTGTAAAAGGAACTTCTTTCAAATTCCCATTTTTGCCTGGACTGCGTACATGACTACATATACATAAAGAACATCGGATATTTGGAATAGTTTGATAAGGATCCAGGATATTCCTTATAACGTCCACTAAAATAAATGCCAATTTTATATAGTGTGAATATGGGACTTGACACTTGAAAACCTTTGCCAAAATGTTGTTCATTAAATGTAGTAAAAAGACACGTCACACATATGATGTGGGATTACATTTCAGTGCTATTGGCATCACATTTTATTGCATAAATAAAATACACAAATGGCACAAGTTCAACATCATCGATTACAAACAAATAATTATTCTAGATTACATTAGATGTAACATTTTCAATTTCAAACAGTGACGACATGCAATAATTCCCAAGTAAATTTAAATAAACGTTCATAGAAAGGTATTTACAAGGTACAATACTGAATGTATCCAGCATGACTACATATTTTCTAGGCCTATAAAAATGTACATGTGGTCGTTTTTAAAATATCCCCAAACCCAACAAAGAGAACAATAAGCTTCCTTTCTCCCAACACATTGACATGTGCCCTGTTTTCATAATACATTTCACCTCAAGAATTACTGCAGAAGTCTTGAAGAACTGGCTTGTGAGAGGAATTTATTAAACACTATATGCCAGTGTGCTAACACACAAACTTTTGAATGAAGGTTCCCATATATAAGAGTAGGGCTTTCTCTTTTGCTACCCGAACAGTGTGGATGTCACTTCCTGTTACCAGAATGTTAGCAGCAAGTTTATGTCATTATCTACCTTCATAATCTAACTTTTATTAACATCCCTAACCAACTGTTCACAAGTTGGAATTGATTAGATTTTGTTAGTTTTTACCTAACCATTTATGATGTCACCCCTACGAGCTCTGGCTTTAGAGCTTATATAGGTATTTTAGAAACTTATGTTGCAGCAACAGAGACTTTCCGAAATAACCTGTTGAATAATGTAGAAATATATTATGTTGTATCAGTATTATGACCAGTTTTGGTCTATTTTGTTCTGTACGTCCGAGCATATATCCATCAGTTTTGGTCTCTGTTGTTCTGTTTGTCCGAGCATGTATCCATCAGTTTTGCATACGTGTATGGGACTGAAACTGTCTTTAAAATCTTGCTGACATTTGACGTATTCACACCTGCCAATTAGGAATGTTATTCTGGGTAGCCTCTATTCTCACCACTGTTCTCTGAGAGCAAGAATGTTGGAAATTACCAAACTCTATATGTGGACAACAGAAAAATGTAGCAGAGTGACACACAGCACATACACTGTGTGTGCACGTATCTGTGCATGCATGCATGCATGCATCGAGGTGGCGACACAATGATTCTTGTTTCCTCTAAATCCCTGAGAGTATTACCATCTGTCAATCCATTCACAAATTTGCACTTAATGATCTGTCATCCACAACCACTTCAAGATCCACAGATCAGCGACCACACAGCATGACCCACACCTCATGATACTGGATAGATCACCGTGATTCACACAATATGTTGATCTCCTGTTAACAATCTGCGACCTCATCATATGATCCCAGGGGTAAATCCCCTTTCTCCTGAGGATCCTCATCTCATAGATCAAGACCTCGGTACAACGACCAAGTCTGTATAGAGGCTCACGAGCAATGTCTTTGTGGCGATGCAGTGAGACCGTCTTCACCTGACGTCACCTCCTGACAGTGACGTGTCACTAACTGGCATCAGGTTCTCCCATGGGTCGGATAACATGCCCTTGCTGACATACTGGCGTATGTCACCACTGTCACGGAACGGAGAACTCTGCAACAGGCAAAATGACATACAAGTGTAACTGCTTCCTTGTGTTTTATCACAGTGAAACTGTTGCAACTTCATCCATTCAAAACTGAATATCCTTGAAGTTAGCACTTTCAATATATTATCATCATACACAACAGACAAATCTAATTAATTCACAAAAGTGCTGGGCACTAAAAAAAATGGGCCAAGAGGCCCTGAAGTCCTTTGGACTAATACGTTGATATGTGACCTCGGCTGCCCAAATGAGTGATAAGTCGGAAAAATTGTAACATTGTTTTCTTACATTCTTGTAAAGGTTGGGTAGGGTGTTTTACACGGTTTCAAAAATTATGACTGCTACAAAAATTGGCAAAGTTATGGAGCATTGAACATGGTAAGGGTCAAAAAGTAAAAATGAAGAAAACGGCTGTTGAAGTTTTATATTATATATGCAAATGGATTGCATGGAAACATTACATATGACATTCAAATGTGGCACACAGTCAGCGTTCGCGTTAGGGCTTCGCCATGCACTAATTTTTGTATGGTTTGGCGAAAAGAAAAATGCATGTCATCGCCAAATTTGCGAAAACATGAACTACTGATGCAAAATGATGGTTTTATATCTTTATTTGATTAAATGTCAGATTTAAAATTGTTCTTCAATTTCTTGCATTCGCCTGATCGTTCAGTTGTGAAGGACGCTTTTATGACAATTTATGTTAACTGAACTGTTATTGGTCAATAGCCGAGGGGTTCTAGCCAATGAGAATCCTTATCACAAATTTGGCCGCGCACAACCAAACTTCCTAAGGCTAGCATAGCGTCTGCACAAGACACAACGATTGTAAGTTTGTATTTAATTTAAAGAAAACCCTTAAATGACAGGCAAATTATTGTTAAAAGATAACATGGACATCCCTTAAACCATTTAACATGAATCTGTCATGTGACATGTCAGTCAAGCTGGCCGGAGTCGAAATACATGTACGGTCGGAAGAAAATCAGAAACACGCTGTACTTTAAACTTTAAGTTTTGCAGTTTAGACCCGCACCTCCAAAAAGCCATGAAAATGGTCACCAAACTTCACATCATATATCTACTACCGGTATACCTATTCTACACATGTACACTCATCACGTAATTAAACAAATAAATTGACTGTCTTATCGATCAAAATACACAAGAAATTCACTCGCTTTACGTGTACATGTTAGTTCCACCGGAAAATCCGGTAGGTGGCGCAACTTTATCGGTAATTTCAGCCGTGGGATAGATCACAATTCATATTTTTTTAAATTGGCTAAAGAATATTTTATTTGGCTAAAACAAAATGACTCCTTTTAGCCAAATTTGCCCAAGAGAATGTAGGTCTAGCGCTAACCCAGACAGTATGTATGTTACGTTGCAACGATACACTGGAAGTACAAATGTGCAGCTATAAAGACTTAGCAGTTATGCCAGATTCTGTCTTTATGTGTAAAACTAAGAGGACAGATTAGTAGAGAGCAAAAGGTAGACTAAAGAAAATTAAAAATGACGAAGCTAATGCAGAGTTAAGAGAATTGGCTAGTGGGTATAAATGCTTTATAAAACAAATATCAAAATGCTACCATAAACAGTTACATGAAAACTTGCACAACCTAAAACATAACAAGCCTGTAGAATACTGGGATATACTTAATAAAGCAAGTAACAGCAATGATAAATGTATATTCTACTATATGCTGATGACATTTGAATGATTCAATAAAATACAGCTGCAGGCAACTGAGTTTAACAGGGATCAAATGTGTCTGCTCTGCCTGAGATCAATTAAAGATTAGTCAAGGTCTCAATGGAACAATGCAGAGTGGAGTGAGGCTTGGGGCAGTTTCTGGCACAATACACAACATCTACTGTTGGGGGTGGTCTCAAGGGCCCTTCTCAAAACCACATCACTAGATAATGTAAAACTTTTGCACTTTGGGGGCCCCTGAGATGCTCTTAGAATGATTCAATCAAATACAGATTTATTGTGTATAGTGGCAGCACCCTAAGATATATCTATGCAAAATTTGAAGAAAAAAAGTTGCTGAACAGTTTTTGAAAACATAGTTCCGCTACACACAAGAAATCTGTATTTGATTGAATCATTCTAGTATTATCAGCATATAGTAGAACATACATTTTAAAGAAAATGTCTACATCATCATCACTAAGGTTGTTGTAAATTTCACCAGCTGCCGTGTCAAGTCCCTTATAATTATGACTAACAGAGTTTTCAAAATAATTCAGGTAAATAGCAAATAACAAAGGAGACAAGTTTTCTCCTTGTGGTAACTCTACATCACATGAGAAGAAGGCTGACACAGCCCCCCAAAAATGCAAAATTTGTATACTATCTAGTGATGTGGTTTTGAGAAGGGCCCTTGAGACTATCCCCTAGCAGTAGATTTTGTGTATTTTGCCAGAAAAGGAATCTGGAATCCTCTGCCAGTGACCAATTACAGATTAGTCACATTTTCCACCAGGCAGACTGGCCCTCCAGAGTGAGGTGTGGCAGATGTTGTAGGAAAAGCGATTAGCCAGATAGCACTGCTCCTGCAGTAGACAATTTAGTCAGCAAATTGAGCATTTATGGGACCTTTGGTGCCCTTAGAATGAGTCTATCAAATACAGATTTCTTGTGTATAGTGGCACTACCACATGAAATGTCTATGCAAAATTAGAGAAAAAAGTTACAGAAGAGTTTTTGAAACCAGAGAATCTTAGATGCAGTGGGGTGGGATGTTGTTGGAAAATGGTTTAGCTTTTTGGTAGGCACTGAGATGCCCTTAGAATGATTCAATCAAATACAAATTTCTTGTGTACAGTGACACTACCCTAAGAGACGTATATGCAAAATTAGAGAACAACTTACTGAACAGTTTTTGAAATAACAGAAAAGACAACCTCTGATCCATGCAAGACACAGACTCGGCATGTGACAGATGTTGGAAAAGGGTTTGTCATCAAGTTATAAATACAGCTGCTGCTGTGGAGGACAATTTAGTTAGCCAATTTAGCATTTTAGGGGACCTTTGATACCCTTAGAATGATTCAATAAAATACAGATTTTTGTGTATAGTGGCACTACCACATGAAATGTCTATGCAAAATTAGAGAAAAAATTGCTTAACAGTTTTTGAAAAAATAGGCAAAATATTACATTTTTACTAGTTTGGGGGTCCTTGGAGGCCCTAGGAAGCCCTTAGAGTGATTCAATCAAATATAGATTCCTCGTGCATAGTGGCAGTGCCCTAAGATATGTCTATGCAAAATTAGAGAAAAAGTTGCTGAACGGTTTCCGAGATACGGCAGCTAACGGCGGACACAGAGTGATGGCAATAGTCTGTTGGTCCTTCGGCCCAAAGGACTAAAAAACACTAATATTAAATAGATGCTATTATTTTCTTTAAAAAACATGTGAAGCCACCAGATATAGCAAATACATCAAAAAATTATTTACATGTTAGGTCGGGAGCAAACGATTTTAGCAAATAGTATAAGAGACAAATCGCTCCATTGATGATTGTCATGGAATGTCAGCTCATCTAAAATATGATGAACTGCAAAATTACGTCTTCTTTTATTGAACTGTAAAAAATGCTCACTCTGTGTTGTGAATTATATACCTTGTGACTAAATCGTCCTCCCCGGCCGCTCCGTTCTGACCCTGTTGAAGGTGTGCCCAAGAAGCTGTCTGGGGTGCCACTGCCACTGCTTCTGTTCAAGCTGTTGAAGAAGGGTGAAGGACTACCAAAACCTGTGTTCATCTGAGCCCTGTACCGAGGGGCTGGAGAGCGCATTTGCTGCTGGCTGTAACTGCCGTACATGGGTGGCGAACTGCAGCAAACAAACATAGGGCATGCTTAAAGTTACCTATATAAAATATACTTGCAATGTCTCACATTGCATACCAGTATATATTATAATTATTGACATGCATTCTCAAAAAGCAACTAAACGTGATTCCTAAAAGTGATCCAACAGAATGTCATAGAATAAATTAATGTTGCACCAAATTACCTACAGGCTAGAACAGGTTCCTTTCAGAGGGCTTCCCTATATTACGACCAATTGGCATTGTGGACCAAAATATGCGACACTCAATTGCTGTCCATAAAAAAGAAAGTTATTATACAGTATCCAGTCCTCAGGACTGCTCAAAGTGCTTTTTCATACACAAATATCCACCACCATTATTATTATTGAGTGAACTGAGCTACCCCCAACGCAGAGTGAACGAACTTGCTCAACAATGCAACACGCTTCACAATATGCAGTACAGTACATACTGAGCATAACTGATTTGGACTGTGTCACTGTGGTCATAAGCTAATTATATTTATACATTGATTTATACCTTGAATGGGTTTGGTGCAGGGAGCCTAATGGATCATATATTGCCCCCAATCAGTGGTTATAATTAAGTAATTTTGATATTATTGGTTTTGAAGTTGTTTACTGTTAGTGCATTTAAAACATAATCACTTGGTACCGTTTAGGCCGGGACTTCAATTTTGTAGTAGCCATGGAGCTAGGAAGAAATTTAATTACATTAGTGTTTTAAATTAAATTGATACAATTATGCAATCATGTGAAATGGCGCAAATAGGCAGGTAATTAAATTTCCCTGTATGGGGTCTTTTATTTCCTCTGGCATAGACACATGGTAGAACTAGGGTTAAATACTGTCTCTTCCAAAAGACACAGGCAACATATGATGAACAAAATTGCCCATGTTTTTGCACATCGTGGAGTGCAGTAGCTCAGCGGTAAGAGCTTCGGACTCTTGACTGAGAGAACCCGGGTTCAAATCCGGTGTGGCAGTGTCGAACCTTGGGCAAATTTGTTTACTCTCCATTGCTTCAGTTCACTCAGCTGTATGAATGAGTACCTGGCTATAGACAGTGGTCGGTAACTGTGTAGTAATTGCAGCATGGCTGAATGCTTCCCAGAGAATTCAAGATGGTGTTCGATTGAATAGGTCTATCAGGGAGTAAAGTGTAAAGCACGTCTTTGAGCAGTCCTGAGGACTAGATACTGCGCTATAATATGAGTGCTAATGTTGGACTGTCGTTCGGAGGAACCGGGTTGTGAATCCTGGTGCCTCCAGGCGTTAGAATTTTTAACTTAACACTAACCCTTTTTGCACATCAGATCAACCATAAAATTAAGCCTCAAGGGAAGTTAAGCCTTTTAAAGTTAAGGGCATTTGTACATTGATGGGTAGCAACTTGCAAGAAGCCAGGAGATGCTCTCTCCGCTTCTTGAAATATGAATCCTATGGATTGTAGATGTGAATGTATGAGACTTTGGTAGGGAGGTCGGTGAAAATGCAATAATTAATCAGATTGGCAAATGTGATACACCATTGGAAAGGTATATGTAAGAGATAGACAGCCATACCAGTTCTAACTCTCTGTGATACAAATTGGCGAAAGGTCATTGAATAAATTTGTGTGACAGTTTTTTTTATCTGAAGGAAATGTGAAAATATAATCTTGTACAATACAAAAATCTTAACTAAGACTTGATATTTTATGTATTTCCTTTAAATATCATTTACAAAAAGAATTTTACATAAAATTATGTTAATTAACTAAGCAACTAATCTTTCGGAAAAGCTTACAAAAGTATCTCCATGTCCCCCACTTTCAAATCGTCATCCTGCATATATATACATGTATACAATATATCTGGCTCATTGTCACACACCACACTCAACCAGCTTGGAAAGCCTGCTACTCATAGGTTGGAGGTTATGCTTTAATGGTTTCCAATATGTGGATATCAACAAAATCTGACATGTTTTAGAAGTGGCAGGTAGACCAGCAAAATCATGTGGACGTTAATGAATACGTGGATGTCATGTATGTAAAGTTAGTAAAGTGTGTGTGAGAGTATAAGCATAGCCAAATATTGCATGCATTGATGTAAACATTCTGCTTTGGCCTTGCACCATATAATTATGTAAACATATATATAAACGTTTGTGTGTGTGTCCGCATATGTGCGTGTGTGTGTGAACTTAGTAAAGTGAAAAGGATAGCCAACTACTGCAAGCAACAATAAACATTCCGCTTATATATATACATACACACATATATATATAATATATATATGTATATATATACATTACATCAGATAATTCAAAGTTGCATAGCAATATAATATATATATATATATAGATATTGCTATGCAACTTTGAAGTATCTGATGTAATGTTGTATCTAGAAAGATCCGTTTGCAGAGAACAGCGATGGCTGGAAGTAGGATATGAAGAATCACTTCCACATCTGCATCTACATCAGAAAATGTTGTCAGCATTCCAAACACCTTGTCCTTCTTGATGCAAGTAGCGTCTCCAAAGATAGGCGTACTCGTCCCACTCATGAACTCATTGATGTTTCTGCATGACTCCTGGCAGAATAACACGAGTTGCTGGTAGTGAGTGTTCATGTCCAAGATGTGAACACTCTTGTCTTCAATCAGGCATCAGAGGGGGCGGTAATCAGCTTCCTGATGAGTCCAAGTGCTTTACATCCAGTGAGAAGCTGTGGCGTTTCTAAGTCGTTTAGAACGGATTTCAACAACCTGTTTGACGCACCTTGTTTTATTCATAAAGCACCGTATTTAATTGCTTAGAAAGAAAGTCCTTGCAGCATTTGAAAACAAAATGTTGAAAAAGCATGCATACCCATCACCGCTGAAGCAAAATGTTGCACCGTACCGCCACCAGGAAATGTTAAATCATGTTATATATTCATATACAAATAGTTCTAGGAAGATACAGTAAAAAACAACCCCAAAAAACCACCAACAAGCCAATGTTTATACATGCAGTTAGTTACAGCAAGATCAATGCAGTGTAATTAGAAATACATCAGATGTCTGATTTAGGGAGGGGGTTGTCATTTATTTGTTGTTATTAATTGTCATATATTTTTGCATGATTACAACATAAAAATAAACTTTAAATATTCATATAACATCCACCATTTAATATATGATAGCATGTCTGTGCATATGTAAACACGAATAACAAATGCATAGCTAAAACATAACTTCAGAATAAAAGATTGCAATAATATGTACACCGGGTATGTGAGCGATAATAGAAGAAATTCGTTGCCGGACATGGGGTACCTCTACCTTCGAGCAAAAATGGGCAAAGGTGTATCTCTTAGGTGATTTACTCCAAACAGCCCAAACTTGAGCTAACGCAGGAGTTGTGTGGTGCTTGTTTGTGTGCATGCGTTGTGGGTAGTTTGTTTGTTTATTTTATAGGCACTTTAGATGATTGGGTGTGGTGAAAGGGAGGTTCATGATCGCTGTTTGAAATGCTATGGGGCTTTCTAGATCAGTAATCGGTGGTGGAATCATATTCCAGATTCGAACTGCTAGGGGGTAGAAAGAGAACACTGCTGCATTGATGCGGCACCTAGGGGCTACGTAGTGGCCACGGTTTTTTGACTGTGTTAGTAGACCTGGTGGGGGTGTGATGTTGATTATGTTATTTAATATTTTGTAAAATGTCATGGCTTGTTTGATAATGCGTCGTCGTTCAAGAGTTGACCATCCAAGGGTGGCTATTAGGTCTGCTGCGTTTGTTTGGCGTCTGTGGTCATTTCTGACAAATGTGGCAGCACAGTGTTGTACTCTTTCAAGGTGTTTAATTTGGGTGGCAGTGTGTGGATTCCATACGGGAGAGGCATACTCGAGTTTTGGTCGGATTAGCATGTTATACGCTGTTTCTTTTACTTCAGGTTTGCATGGTCCGAGGGTTCGTTTGATCATGCCTAGGACTTTTGAAGATTTGGAAGCTATGTCAGTAATATGGTTAGCCCAGGTTAGTTTAGAATCTAATTTTATTCCAAGATATGTGTGGCTAGAGGCGGTAGAGAGTTGCCAAAGAGTGAATATGAATGTAGTATGGGTTTGGTTTTGTTTGTTATTGGGAGATGCACACATTTAGATATGTTAAATTCCATCTGCCATTTATTAGACCATGTTTGGAGTTTGATCAGGTCAGATTGGAGAGTTTCGTGGTCGGTTTCGGATGTGATTTTGCGATATATAATGCTGTCATCTGCAAAGAGACGTACGGAAGATTGGACATTTTCAGTTATGTCGTTTATGTCGAGTAAAAATAGGACAGGTCCTAGGACTGAGCCCTGTGGTACACCAGATGTAACATTTGTGCTGTCCGACAGGGATTCATTGACTGAGACTCTCTGTTTGCGATTGGATAGAAACGATTTGATCCAGTTTTGTGTGTTTCCAGTTATTCCATAGAAAGCTAATTTGGATAGGAGGCATTTTTGTCGAAGGCTTTGGCAAAATCGAGTAGGATGGCATCTATTTGTGTCTTATTGTCCATAGCAGTCATCCAGTCGTGGACTGTCTTGATGAGTTGGGATTCACAAGACAGACCTGGTTGGAATCCATGTTGGAAGTGGATGATGATGTTGTGTTTGTGTAACTTTAAGTGTTTCGACTTGTTGCTTAAAATGATGTGCTCCATAACTTCGGCAAAATTTGCATTAATATTACATTTATACATTACTAAATAGCATAGTAAATAGATGTAGTTTGCCAGAGTTTCCGCAAGTTGTTAATACCTTAGATCCTCTCTAAATATGGTCAATATTCAACATGTCATATTTTTCTTAATTTTATTTCAATTCGTACAAGAAACACGCCAAAAGAAAGAGTATCATTTTACGATTTCAACCATACCGTCAAACATAGCATGGCGGGTAATAACGCGAGCACAAGATTTTATGAAAACACCACGCTTCCGCGAAATTAAATATGGCTGCGCCCGCAACGAAATGAAATTTCTGCGGGTGTCGTTGTTTCATCACGAATATCTGTATGAAGCATTATGAGTTCGCAAAAGCAGGTATTTTATCACAAAGAAGACACATGTATGTTTCTTTTGATATAAAATATATGACCTTTATAAATCAAGGGACTTACAATTGTTTAAACATACTTAGGCGATTTAACATTGCGTCCCAATCAGTGCAAACACGTTTGCGTGATTTCTTCCGACCTGCCTAACTTTGGCTGGGTTGGGACAGGGGTGAGTGGAATAATACTGTCATGATTACAATGACTGGAGAACTACCTGAAAGTTTCTCTCATCGGCGAGCCTGCTGGTGAACAACACCCCCCTCCACGACCACGAGGACTCGGAAACGGCGGCGGCGGAGTGCCACCAGCCCCAGGACCCGAGAAATACGGCACGTATTGTTGATGGAAACGTGGAGGACTTTGGTATCGCGATCTTGGCAGTGGCATCGGTGATCGGAACCCAGCGTCGCCCCGGTTATAGTTTGGTCCATGTTGGTTTGACTGAGAATTGGGCCTGAGCATTGTAAAATTTTACAGTAAACGCCGATAGAACTTCCAAAACAGAAAACCCCGGGAGATGTGCACGCAAAGTAACGACGTCACAAGGATCAATTATACATTTTAAAGATGCATTCGTGGTAATACGGAATAAGCTAAATATTAAAAAAAACTATGGAATGTCAAAATATACCTAAAATTTACGTATATACTGGTGATAGTAAATATACGAAATATGACGCGTATTGCATATGTACTTTTAACATGACTTCAGAACACTGGGTGCTCCCTGAAAGCACGCATATCGGTGACGTCTACCCCACTTTCTGATGATGGTAAATCGGGGAATCCCTGGGTTGCGCTTTTGAACTGTCACATAATTTTATCTAATCGAAAAATGCAAAATGCCACGACGGTTGTGCACGACAAATGTACGTATGTTATGCTATGTTTTGATGTAATACGCAACACCGTAATGGTAACATATGTACTAAAATAAATATTGTTAGAGTGACTTTACTTCATAAATTTCACTCAGTATCGCCCTCCCCCGGCAGCTCGTCTCACGCAGTATCCGTCATTCTGTGTTTCCTCTTGCTCTAGTGCCCGGGCACCTACTCGGGTTATGATGTGTTGCTAATGAACCTACGGGTGATATTGCCGACTGTGCACTTGTGTTGAATCCGGACCCACCTCGATTTTGTCGTTTATCAACTTATGTTATATCGCCTGATGGCCTGATGCTGTCCATGATGGGATGACCACACGATTATATTATATTTATATACCGAATGGTTCTTCCCGTTGTCGATGTAGATGTATAACTTGAGCTTTGCCTAACTTTAATACTTCAGTTTGTTAGTTTCATTAATATGCATTATTCAACATTATTCCAGGCATATTTACCTTTAAGAATATTTCGTCTTAGACTTAGTGCACTTTTGAGGCATAAATAGCGCCCTGGTCTGCATCATCATATACTGCTATATCGATCATTTTACGTGCAGGATGCGGTAACAGCGCAGACTAGTGCAAACCGGGTCTCTATTAAAATTTTGGGCTTTAAAAGTGTGCTAAGACACAGTATTTTCTTAATATAAATAGGCCTATGCCTGGGATGATGTTGAATGATGAGAGTAATGCACTGAGCTATCAAAGTTAGGCAAAACTCAAGTTGTAACAGCGAAATTGAGGTGGGTCCAGATTTGACACAAGTGCTGATGACTGGTACTTGATTTTATAAACATGACATTTACAACATGGCACTTGAATAGATGGGCCCACCTTGATTTCGCTGTTAACTATATTTTGGACATAATTTGATACCTCACTTACACTCGGTGCATCAGTTTCATAATTCTACATCCATGGGATATTTACATTACAAAATATTGCATCTTAATGGTGCACTTTACAGGCCGAAATAACGCCTCGGTTTGCACTAGTCTGTTCATCTACACAATGCTGACCATGCGTTAGCGCACTGCTCACATGAAATGTACAATATAGCAGCATATGTTGATGCAAACCGGAACACTACTTTGGTCTCAAAAGTGTGCAAAATAACAATATTTGTATAGCAGAAATATGTCACTGCGGTGATGTGAAATTATGGAAGTAACATATTGATGTATAAAATTTAGGTAAAAATATGATTATATTGTTAAATGAAATCGAGGTGGGCTGAGATTCTACACAATTATCAACAACACACACTTAGCTAAGGCCGCTATTGGCTGGTGGCCTTGACCCTTGGCTTTGACCATTGTCTTATAGTTATAATAAATAAATAATTTCAAACTACTTGATCATGTCTTTAAAGTTTTTAAGAGTATTATACTACATCGTTAATATATATATATATGCCCAAGCAGAAAGAGTGATTAAATAGTTAATGGGAGAATGTAGCTTTTCATGTTTCGTAGACATGGTGGTTCTCGACCAGAACGACTACAGAGGATGGTAACTAAAATTATTCCAGAACTGAGAGATCTTATAGCCTTCAACATAATTTGGTTTAACAACCCCAGAAACCAGCAGATTAAGAGTGGATCAAACAGTAATTATTTATTTTAAGATATTATTACGTGGTTGTCAAGAAGAAAGCATCCACTCTCGCCGACTGTAAAAGAATGGAACAAATTAATAATAATAAAGTCTTATAGCGCAGTATCCAGTCCATAGTTCTGTTCAAAGTGCTTTACAAAAAAGTTCACAATTATATGTTACTCATTTAGGTAGTGAAAGCGATTTTAAAAAAGGTGTTATTAGCAGCTGATTGTGTACATTTTATGCTAAGTGTGAATATATTTAAAAGAAAATAGATAAATTAATATTATAATATAAATTATATAGTTTTGTGCAGTTGCAAGGGCTGGATATTGCACTATACATTATACGAACTTATCTTGACTTTTTTACTTTTTGTATAACAAAATGTATTTAACTGCCTGGCTGTCTGAGAAATTATGTTTGGGAAGTGTCATAAGAATTCCTGCTCTATTATTACTAGCAACTAACTGTACAACTTATAACTTGTGTTCACAGTTGTTGTGTGCAATTTCTTTGTTGCAGCCTAGATGATCTCTGACCTAACAAGGTATTGGTTATCACATTTATGGCTTGGCACATATTATTTTGTGTTGAATGTCTAAGTTTGGTTGATTTGGCAATTCGCTTATTGTTATTTTATATTGAAAACATAAGACGTGTTTGGCCAGAGAACACCTGATTTAATGCACTACAGCACTGTAGACTGAACACTCCCTGAAATTATGTAATATCTCAACTACCCGCCTGAAATTAGATGGATCAACGGATGAATAGCCCACAGGGTCACTGTAAGAGTGAGCAGACGTAGAAACATGAACTGACATCAATTGAGATACTGTTATTAATGCACCACGAGAAGTGTCTCCATAAATTGCACATGTTGTGAATTTTTTGCTTCAACCAATTGAATTAATTTGTTAGTGATCGACCTTGGAACAAAGATAGAACTATAGCAGAGCCTGAAGCGACATATATATACTTCAGAGGCATTATGCAATATTTAGTATTGTAAACACCTCAAAATGCTTCACAAAGTTATATATCCCTCTAGCATTATGTAATTTTTCAGTGGCTCCAAAGATAGATTAAACATGTTCTCTAAAAGTAAAAGGTAGTCATTTTGTGGTACACCCCATGGGCCCGTGCTGCCATCTAGTGGCTACACTGCTTATGTACTGCTGAGCACTGCACTCACAATGTAACCCACAAGAAACATCAGATTGGCTAATAGTGTGCTAAGTTTACTAGAATCAACAAGTAAAGATCGTGTTGTGTTTAAGATTAAGAATATATCTGGTTTTGTGAATGTATACAGCCTTGAAAATTCTTAAAAGTTATATTTTCATTGTGCACTTGCCTGCTTATGTATATGTTGTTTTTGTTTTTATTAACCAGTACTGTTTTATACCACTACACTTAAAGTTATATGTTTTAGGATGGATTAATATATATATAATTGTGTTAATTGTTGAAACATTGATATTTAAATTTTGAAATGACCAAACTCTTCATTGCCAGTCACTTTCTTGTATTAGGATATCAGTTAAAACAATCTAAATATTACAATTGCTGACTACTGCAAGGATTTGGTTGCGTGTCGTATATTATCAGGGTTATATCCAGTATGATAGCATCCACTACATGCATTTGGTACTGAAAAACCAGCTGATTTTTTTTATAATATGTGCATGTGATGACATTTCATTGTTCACAATACAATTTATTTAATGCATGTTAACCTTGTTGGTTTTTCTGTCATATTCTGACAGTTTTAATTTTGATTGACTGTTGTTGTTTCATAGAGTCTTGATAGTGTTACACAGTGAACTCTCTTGATAGTGTTGCACAGTGAACCCTCTTGATAGTGTTACACAGTGAACCCTCTTGATAGTGTTACACAGTGAACCCTCTTGATAGTGTTACACAGTGAACCCTCTTGATAGTGTTACACAGTGAACCCTCTTGATAGTGTTACACAGTGAATCCTCTTGATAGTGTTACACAGTGAACCCTTGTATGGAAACATGTATTGTCTCTGTAAAAACACTTTAGATAGATCATACATTACAGATGAATTACAGTTCAAGTTTTGAACATCAATATAAACACTTAAGTAAATAAGTAATTTATTTCCAGCAACAACAAAACAATTGCACATCCCGTTATTCCAAAATACAACATTTTCAACGTGTGAACAAAAAATACTCATAAATGTTGGTGGAAAGGGGAAGAACAGAAGTATAGTACTTATGTATGGTTCACCCCCGACCAGTATAGTTAGTTATTGTACTATTACAACATATTAAAAAATATTTCAATTTCACAAATAATGCAATATGCAGTGCCTAGACTATGTCATGTCTTGAACACTATCCCTATCTTTGAACAGTTTTTTTAGCAATCTACTTCTCACCCAGTAGTTCAAGTACACTGCTTCTACACCAGGTTAACATATTAAAACTGACATAGTTTGACAAAATGAATAAACTATGTATCTTCATAGGTTTAGGCAACAATAATATATAAGTAATATATATAAGTCCCATTGTTTTTTACGATCTCATCATTAGGAGGTTTTCCTTATAAAAGATCATGACTTATACTTACCATAACAAACTATTTGTAGAACTGGAAGTGGAAATATTGCATCAGGGATCATTCTAATCCTTTGCTAAATTGCTATTTAAATTTCATCTACAGATACATATTTGAGGTATATAGATGTCGATTTTGAAAGAATTTATAGAATGTGACAACATACGTTTGCAGATTGGTCGTTCATCATTATATATAGATATGTAAGATGTGTCGCCATTGCTATACATATACGTTTAATCCATCATGTTTTCCTGTTTCATGCTATCACAAACCTTGTCGTGTACTTATTATTCCTCCCTCCCTCAGTGCCCTGTTTGGAGAGTGACATGTCTCCCAAGATGCACTGCACAGCACTGGAGAGTCCCCTGAATTGTCTCGCTGTGAATAAGGACTGCTCCCAGGTTGTTGTTGCCGGCAGGAATGGTAAGTGACGACACCTACCGGAACGTTCATTTATATATTTAAAGAACTCATGTGCATAATAATTTAAATAAATAAATAGAACTAAAGTAACATTGATCAGAAATAGAATATATTCCCAAAACAGGGAAATCTCTCAAAAATGTTCAAAATAAAACTATCCAACTCAAAATGTTATTCTTCAAAATGGCACTACATAGTACTGTTGCATTTCAGATAACCAACTAACCAACCATACATGTGTATCTGTTTATTTGGACTACAAATTGCAGCCTATATATATCATATGGTTTTATTCAGGTCCACCTTATACTGTTATTCTGACCTGTACACTTATTTGGAATGCAGTAATATAGACAGTATATATTTATTCGTGAGTTATTACATGTAATGAATGTAATGGATATTTAACATGTTAAACACATACGTGAGACTGTTTATAGTAGAACTACATCAGGTTGTCAGCAGAACCATACACAGTCTTGTTAGTTTCAGTGTTGGTTGTTTTGAATGTGTTTGTCAGTGTTCAAGATATTTGACATCGCGGATGGAGAGTTCGTGGAGCGAATCAACCTTCGAGTCGGACGCAGCCTCAATCTCAACTTCAGTGCGGCCGACGTCACATGGAACCCTATTGATGGTGGATACAACACACCATTTTCCGTACATGTTATTAAAAAGGCAAATTTATTGCAAACTGACTACAGACAGTATTATCTTTATAGACTTGCGTGTTTTTTAAAGGCATGCAACACATTTTGTAAAACAAAAATTCCACAATGCAGTAATCATGGTTTGTGTATTTTTGAGAAAATAGGTGTCAGAATTCTCCATTGTATGCATAATTTGTCTAATATGTGATTATTCATTTAATTTTAGTGATATTCCAAACATAAAAAAAATATATTTCTATATACCCGAGTATGTATGTACTTACTTACTTATTCCTCTTCATGTGGGTTCACACATCGGACTGACACCAAAGAATGCCAGTGTTGTCTGATCTCCTCTATGTCACCTTGGGTCTCCCCTTCGCTCTTGCCACCAGGGGTCCAGCGCATGGCCACTCTTGGAATGGATGTCAGTATCTTTCTGCATATGTGCCCGATCCATCTCCATATGCTGCGTTTAACTACAAGAGAGATGGGCTGCATGCCTGTCCTTTCGTGGAGTTCCGTGTTAGTGATTTTATTTGGCCAGTCAATTCGTAGAATCCTCCTGAGACACTTGTTTTGAAACACTTCCAGCATCTGGCATATGCCTTTGGTGACCTTCCATGATTCCGCCACATATAACAGCCCACTCAGGACGTTGCTCTTGAACAGGCGGATGTTAGTTCTGTTGCTGATCTTATTAGTCTTCCAGATGTTCTTAGGTTCCGCAAATGCCCCTCTTGCCTTGCTGATCCTTGTCTTGACTTCAGGCTCTAAGTTTCCATCTGTTGTCACCCTGACCCCAAGGTAGGTGAACTCGGTCACTTCTTTAATATTTCTTCCTCCAATTGTGATTGGGTCTGCTATTTGGCTGATGTTTCGCAGCGCCTTTGATTATGCTCACAATCTTTGGAGGGATTCCATAATGCCAGAGTATATGCCAGAGAGAGTCTCTGTGAATACTGTCAAAAGCCTTTTCAAAATCGACAAAGATTGCATAGATTGGAGTGTTCCATTCCTGGCACTGTTCCAAGATCTGACTTAGTGTAAAAATGTGATCCCACAAGATCTTCCTTCCCTAAACCCTGCCAGTTTTTTACGCAATGTTGGGTCAAGGGCTGCTGAAATTCTGTCAGGGATTACCCTACTGAAAACTTTACTACTGATGGACAAAAGAGTGATCCTTCTCCAGTTGTTGCAATGGCTAATGTCTCCTTTCTTACGTAATTTAACAATCAGTCCCGTCTTCCAGTCACCAGGTATTTCTTCCGCATCCCATATACCTTCGAAGATCTCTGTCAAGGCTCCAGCGGTGACCTCTCCTCCAGCCTTCAGCATCTCTGCACCCACACCAATGACCATCTGACCCCGGTGCTTTCCCTGACTTCATAGTCTTGATAGCTTTCCTCACTTCTTCAGCAAATGGTGGGTCTGTGCTGATCTGCAGGTCCTCTTCGCTTTCTGGAATATCTGCTTGAATGCTTGGTGCTTCATTGTTGAGGATGCTCTTGAAGTGTGTTTTCCATCTTTGGATCTGTTTTGCAACACCGATGACAGCATTTCCAGTTACATATTTCACTGGGACGTTGTTATTTTAAAAACTGCCGGTCAGTGTCTTGGTTATCTTGTACAGTGCAGCCATTTTCTGTGTCTGTGTTGTTGTTTCTGCTTCGTCCGCCAGGTTTTCGATGACGGCTCTCTTGTCTGCTTTCGTCTTTTCACTTCTTTGTCCAGTTCTGAGTATCTAGTCTGTAGCTGTGCCTTCAGTTGTTGGGATTTTGCATAATTTAGCTTCTTTTTGTTGTATGTATGTTTATAAACATATAATAATATAAATACTGACATTTATAATATCTTTATAAAATAGTTTTTGAATTGATCAGTAATGTTGTTCAGATTTTGTACAATATGGTACCTTATATTTTCAATACATACAGGAATATACGTATCTATTTGAAGCAAGAATATATTAAAATAAAATAATTACAAGTTCTATAAGATGCAGGATAACCGTGGGCAACCAAATAGTACATTTGATCTGTTTTCAAATATTTCAAATACTGATATTGGCAACATCTTTTCAGGCCATCTTCTTGCATCCGCTGCCACAAATGGCGCCGTTGTCTTGTGGAATCTCAACAAGCCTTCCCGTTCCAAGCAAGGTAAGTATGCACTGGAGACCCTCACTACAACCTCAGGCTGGAGATGCAACTTTACTCATTTAGAGTCATAAATTAGAATATGTTGAAATGTGTCCTCTCTAAATCTCCTGCCACATTATTCTTCACTTCCTGCTCTCGGCTCATGCAAGAGTTGTTTTATTGGTAATACACAACAGTTCTAGAACTGTCATGTGTTTGGGTACACTGTGCATGTGTCGTGTGTTTGGGTACACTGTGCATGTGCCATGTGTTTGGGTACACTGTGCGTGTCGTGTGTTTGGGTACACTGTGCATGTGTCGTGTGTTTGGGTACACTGTGCATGTGTCGTGTGTTTGGGTACACTGTGCATGTGTCGTGTGTTTGGGTACACTGTGCATGTGTCCTGTGTTTGGGTACACTGTGCATGTGTCGTGTGTTTGGGTACACTGTGCATGTGCCGTGTGTTTGGGTACACTGTGCATGTGCCGTGTGTTTGGGTACACTGTGCATGTGCCGTGTGTTTGGGTACACTGTGCATGTGCCGTGTGTTTGGGTACACTGTGCATGTGCCGTGTGTTTGGGTACACTGTGCATGTGCCGTGTGTTTGGGTACACTGTGCATGTGTCGTGTGTTTGGGTACACTGTGCATGTGCCGTGTGTTTGGGTACACTGTGCATGTGTCGTGTGTTTGGGTACACTGTGCATGTGTCGTGTGTTTGGGTACACTGTGCATGTGTCGTGTGTTTGGGTACACTGTGCATGTGTCGTGTGTTTGGGTACACTGTGCATGTGTCGTGTGTTTGGGTACACTGTGCATGTGTCGTGTGTTTGGGTACACTGTGCATGTGTCGTGTGTTTGGGTACACTGTGCATGTGTCGTGTGTTTGGGTACACTGTGCATGTATTAGTACATTGCCATATGTAATGTTTTTAATATTGCATTGCATGGTATATTCTGTTGTGGTATTCCGACCGAGAATTAATAGTACATTTTTGCATATGTTCTGACACGTGTGAATGTTGCAACCATCAAGCATTTATAATAATATTTAGAAAGGAAACTCAACTTTATTGAGTATGAATGTCAGTTAGTTGGTTCAAACTGGTGGAGACTGTGTGGGTAGAGACTGCTGACAGAGACTGTGTGGGTAGAGACTGCTGACAGAGACTGTGTGGGTAGAGACTGCTGACAGAGACTGTGTGGGTAGAGACTGCTGACAGAGACTGTGTGGGTAGAGACTGCTGACAGAGACTGTGCTGGTGTGTTACAGAGCATGTGTTTGTGGAGCACCGTCAGGCCGTCAACAGAGTCGCCTTCCACTACAGTGAGAGCAACCTGCTCATCTCTGGCTCCCGAGACGGCTCAATGAAGCTCTTTGTACGTGTCTCATCCTCCTGCTGGAAGCTCGTTAAATGGGTTGTTCTAATTGCATAAGCCTAGTCATTCTCATCCGATGAGCAGTTATCTTTGCAAGATAATTTTTTTATAAATGTGTCATGTAAATATGTGATGGAAAGAAGGCACCATCGTGATACTAGCTAATTTCTAAACTGTTGTAAATATTGCACTGATAGTAATATTACGATATTGCAAGTAAGTTTCCTGTGATGTAAGCAAGAGTTGGCAGCGTCAAGCTTACAATCCCAACCTTGTAGTCATTCCACAACTTGCTTCTGGTCATAGTTGTACATCTCTGAAACCTCTAAGACATACTTTACTTTACACAGTGTTGTGTGCAATAGGCAGACATTTTGCATGTACATGAGACTTTGTGTTGTTATTGTTATTGAGTGAGTTTGTGTGTGTGTGTGCATGCATTCATGCCTACCCAGGTATGTGAGTTGTTATGTGAGTGTGTGTTGTTGTGTAAGTGTGTGTTGTTGTGTCAGCGTGTTGTTGTTGTGTAAATGTGTTGTTTTGTTAGTGTGTTGTTGTAGTGTGTGCTGTTGTTGTCAGAGTGTGTTGAGTGTTTTGTGGCAGTGTGTGTTATCTGGGTGTGTGTTGTTGTGTCAGGACCTGAGGAAGGAGACAGTGACCACTACATTTGGCGGCCACATGGACAGTGTCCGAGACGTCCAGTTCAACCCACACCACTACTTCATGTTTGCATCAGCCTACGAGAATGGAAGCATCCAGGTCAGTTCTTTAGAATCCACCCTGAGATGTCCGCATCACATGTCAACTCATTGACCCAGACACATTACCCTCCATTATTTGTCATATTTGTTTGGTTTCATCATATATCTAGATCATTTTTCGTTCATGCAGTTTCCCGTTTTATGACAGCTCCTCTCTTCCCAGCCTTCTCTCCCTGTTTTCTCTCTGTCTAGCACTACCAAATGTTAGCTTTCCCTCTTCTATAATCCAACTTCCATCTTCCTTCATATTTCCTGCATCTGCAGTTGCCATGTGACCATATCTCTCTGTCTCCATCATCTTCTTCCTCTACCTCACTGTTGCTGTCTTTCATTCTCTCCCTTCCCCCCTTTACTAACCCTCTCTTCCATTCCTCCACAGTTCTCCCCCCTCTTTCACTTCCCCCTTTATTTGTCTCCCTTAGTCACCCACTGTCCTGCTCTACCTCATCTTAATCCTGTTTCCACTTATTCCCTCTCACTTTCTCGGTGCTGTCATCATCCCTCTCCCTGATGCAATTTTGTTCGTCTTCCCTTGTCCCCATGTAATCAGGGAGTGTGTTTCCCTGTTCCCATGTAATCAGGGAGTGTTCCTCTTGTTCCCATGTAATCAGGGAGTGTGTCCCCCTGCCCCTGTGTAAATATGACTGTAAACAGGGAGTGTTTTTCCCTGTCCCCATGTAATTAGGAAATGTTTCCCTTGTCCCCATGTAATCAGGGATTGTTCCTGTGTAATCAGGGATTGTTCCCATGTAATCAGGGAGTGTGTCCCCCTGCCCCTGTGTAAATATGACTGTAAACAGGGAGTGTGTTTCCCTATCCCTGTGTAATCAGGGAGTGTGTCCCCCTGCCCCTGTGTAAATATGACTGTAAACAGGGAGTGTGTTTCCCTATCCCTGTGTAATCAGGGAGTGTGTCCCCATGCCCCTGTGTAAATATGACTGTAAACAGGGAGTGTTTTTCCCTGTCCCCATGTAATCAGGGAATGTTTCCCTTGTCCCCATGTAATCAGGGATTGTTCCCGTGTAATCAGGGAGTGTTCCTCTTGTTCCCATGTAATCAGGGAGTGTGTCCCCCTGCCCCTGTGTAAATATGACTGTAAACAGGGAGTGTTTTTCCCTGTCCCCATGTAATCAGGGATTGTTCCCATGTAATCAGGGAGTGTGTCCACCTGTCCCCATGTAATCTGGGAGTGTTCCCCTTGTCTCCGTGTAATCAGGAAGTATGTTTCCCTGTCCCCGTGTAATCAGGGGTGTGTCCTCCTGTCCCGTGTAATCAGGGAGTGTGTCCTCCTGCCCCTGTGTAATGATGACTGTAATCAGGGAGTGTCTCCCCTGCCCCCGTGTAATGATGACTGTAATCAGGGAGTGTGTCCCCCTGCCCCTGTGTAATGATGACTGTAATCAGGGAGTGTGTCCCCCTGGCCCTGTGTAATGATGACTGTAATCAGGGAGTGTGTCCCCCTGCCCCTGTGTAATGATGACTGTAATCAGGGAGTGTCTCCCCCTGCCCCTGTGTAATGATGCTTGTAATCAGGGAGTGTCTCCCCCTGCCCCAGTGTAATGATGACTGTAATCAGGGAGTGTCTCCCCCTGCCCCTGTGTAATGATGACTGTAATCAGGGAGTGTGTCCCCCTGGCCCCGGATAATTAGGGAGTGTGTCCGCTTGTGTTATCAAGGAATATGTCCACCTGTCCCTGTGCGATCATGGAGTATGTCCTCCTGTCCCTGTGTAATCAGGGAGTGTGTCCCCCCTGTCCCTGTGTAATCAGGGAGTGTGTCCTCCTGTCCCTGTGTAATCAGGGAGTGTGTCCCCCCTGTCCCTGTGTAATCAGGGAGTGTGTCCCCCCTGTCCATGTGTAATCAGGGAGTGTGTCCCCCCTGTCCCTGTGTAATCAGGGAGTGTGTCCTCCTGTCCCTGTGTAATCAGGGAGTGTGTCCTCCTGTCCCTGTGTAATCAGGGAGTGTGTCCTCCTGTCCCTGTGTAATCAGGGAGTGTCTCCCCCTGCCCCTGTGTAATGATGTTTGTAATCAGGGAGTGTCTCCCCCTGCCCCTGTGTAATGATGACTGTAATCAGGGAGTGTCTCCCCCTGCCCCCGTGTAATGATGACTGTAATCAGGGAGTGTCTCCCCCTGCCCCCGTGTAATGATGACTGTAATCATGGAGTGTGTCCCCCTGGCCCCGGATAATTAGGGAGTGTGTCCGCTTGTGTTATCAAGGAATATGTCCACCTGTCCCTGTGTAATCAGGGAGTGTGTCCCCCCTGTCCCTGTGTAATCAGGGAGTGTGTCCTCCTGTCCCTGTGTAATCAGGGAGTGTGTCCCCCCTGTCCCTGTGTAATCAGGGAGTGTGTCCTCCTGTCCCTGTGTAATCAGGGAGTGTGTCCCCCCTGTCCCTGTGTAATCAGGGAGTGTGTCCCCCCTGTCCCTGTGTAATCAGGGAGTGTGTCCCCCCTGTCCATGTGTAATCAGGGAGTGTGTCCTCCTGTCCCTGTGTAATGATGAATGTAATCTGTAATCAAATAAGTACGGAGTGTGTCCCCCTATGTAGTCAGGGAGTATGTCCCCCTGTCCCTGTGTAATTAGAAAGAATGTGCCCCCTTGTCCCAGTGTAATCAGGGTTTCTTCCACTTGTCCCCATGTAATCCCTGACGTGTCCCCCATGTAACTCGGCGGTGTGTTGCAGCTGTGGGACATGCGGAACCCGTCACGCTGGGAGCGTCAGTTCACGGCCCACAGCGGCCCAATCTTCTCCATCGACTGGCACCCCGAGGAACACCACTGGATTGGCAGTGCCAGTCGCGACAAGATGATTCGGGTAGGTGTGTCATCTGGGGAAGCAAGGGCTTATCCAGGAGGGATTTCTGAGGAGGTGTGTCATTAGGGGAGGAGAATCATAAGAGGAAGTGTGTCATCTGGGAGGTGTGTCATCTGAGGTGTGTCATCTGGGTAGGTGTATCATCTGAGATGTGTCATCTGGGTAGGTGTATCATCTGAGGTGTGTCATCTGGGTAGGTGTGTCATCTGAGATGTGTCATCTGGGATGTGTGTCATCTGAGATGTGTCATCTGGGCAGGTGTGTCATCTGGGGAATTGTCATTTGAGGAGGCGGGTCATCTGGGTAGGTGTGTCATCTGGGGAGGCATGTCATCAGGGGAGGCTTTACTTCTGGGGAGGTGTGTCATTTTGGGAGGTGTGTCATCTGGGAGATGCGTCATCTGGGAGGTGTGTCATCTGGAGAGGTGTGTCATCTGGGAGGTGTGTCATCTGCCGAGGTGTGTCATGTGGCGAGGTGTGTCATCTGGTTAGGCATGTCATCTGGGAGGTTTATCATCTGGGAGGTGTGTTATCTGGGGAGGTGTGTCATCAGGGGAGGTGTGTCATCTGGGTAGGTGTGTCATCTAGGAAATGTGTCATCTGGGAGATGTGTCATCTGGGAGGCATGTCATCTGGTAGGCGTGTCATCTGAATAGGTGTATCATCTAGGTAGGTGTGTTATCTAAGAAAATTTGGTATCTGAGTATGGGTATCATGTAAGGAAATGTGTCATCATTTTTTTGGAAGTCATTGCAGATCTTGATCTTGACTTTTTGTAATTTCCATTTTAAAATAAAGTATTGATTGCTTATGAAGTTATTAAAGTAATTTGTTACACCTAACAATGGCTAAATTATTTTGGAAGGGTGCTAATTACATGTAAGCACACTACCCAATCGAAGCATAAAAACAGATTTTCATGAATGAATGCAAGCTAATCGTAATATGCTGGCACAACTATGTATGATCTGACTTGTTAGGTCATTCAAAATGCATGTGTGCTTTTAGCTGCAAGATCTTGTCATGTGTCGACGGTGGATCAGTCAGTTCGGTAGATGTGTTGAATCTGGTCTCTGATAAGCGTTGCCTGATGCCTCCTATGAGAAACTCTGAAGCATTCACTTTTGTGCTTTGAGTGTGTATTGGTAGTTATTCGGTACTAATACTATTTGCCACAAATTGCCTTCAGGTGTGGGACCTGCAGAATCCATCGAAGGTGACGAACACATACAACATTCAGACGATCGCGTCCGTGGCGCGTATCCGGTGGCGACCACAACGCAAGTTTCACATTGCGAGCTGCGCCCTGTTGCTAGACTTCAATGTCAATGTCTGGGATGTCCGACGGCCGTACATCCCCTTCGCCGCATTTTCCGAACACAAGGACGTTGTCACAGGTGGTGCAATCTACCTTTCAAATAGTTACAGCTTTATCTGTTTCATATTTTTAATACTAAACATTTCAGACAGAGGGCATACATGAGGATGAACCTGGCAATAACTTCATCAAGTAATTCCACACAGTGTTATCACCAACTAATGTCCCTTAGTCAAGTCACAGAGTCATGTCATTGAGTTACGGCGTTTCTCCAAATCATGCCTCGCAGTGATGTTATGTTATTAAATGGTCATTCAACAAATACACGTACCACTACAAATACTATCAATTAGTACAATTTTGTTAATTAACAATTCTGCATATATTATCACAAGTTCCTGTTGGTGTTAAATTCACTTTCTCATTGACCTACAACATTTGAATCTGACTCGAATGTGACTAAATTCCCGTGTTTGTTTTGCCTTGGATGGAAGCAATTGCATAACTGTGCCAATGTATGGTGATGTTCTTCAAATGTCACAATCAAGTGTCCGTGATGAACTCCCCCAATATGGGATCTGGCAATACATCACGCAGTAATACAAGCGGCAGCATGATGCCATTATTAATAGGCTGTTTATGCCATATTCGATCAATGATACACACACACACACTGTCATTCAATAACATAATGTCACGAGTCATATGCATGCAGGTATCGTGTGGAAGCATGGAGACCCCCACACGTTCCTGTCGAGCAGCAAGGACTGCATGCTCTACCAACACCTGTTCCGTGATGCGACGCGCCCCGCAGACGCTGCCAACCCTGTCGGTATCGACATCAACCCAACCGGCAGCATCCTATACGCTAGCAGCGACAAACTAGCTCCCACCAGTGCCGGTAGGTGACAACACTGTCTGCAGTTTTGACATCTTAAACATTATTTGAAGTACTACGCATACCAAGAAAATTTTGACAGGATGTAACTTTACCCTATTTAATTTGAAAGTTTGTCGCTCTTTGGGGAGATACCTTCATTTGCACGGATTATGTAGCGTGTTTGGTGGTGTATTTGGTTTTCATAACCAAATGATAACTATTTCATTGTTTGTTGATTCTCGAGTAATGTTCTAGAGTTTACCAGCACATGATAGCACATTTTATGCTACTGATTGCTTTTACCAGAATTATTAATTGATGTCATGACTTTCACCTTATGTTTCTTAGAAGTTTTCTATGCTGACTGTAGGAAAGGAACACATTTTATTTTGCAATAATTTTCAGCGTGATGCATATATTGTTGAGACATTCAAAGTAAAATACATATTCTGCAGTAAGTACACAAACTCCAGTGTCCAGACTGTGACATATATTGAGATGACAAGGACCTTAGCATGGGGACGTCAAGATGCTACACTCTTGAAATCAGAACTGTGACAAGAGATCGTTTCTTTCATGTAAACTTAAATTGTTAACTGTGCTCAAACAGTATCACAGATAGAATGTTAACTGTGCTCAAACAGTATCACAGATAGAATGTTAACTGTGCTCAAACAGTATCACAGATAGAATGTTAACTGTGCTCAAACAGTATCACAGATAGAATGTTAACTGTGCTCAAACAGTATCACAGATAGAATGTTAACTGTGCTCAAACAGTATCACAGATAGAATGTTAACTGTGCTCAAACAGTATCACAGATAGAATGAGCCATTTAGCAGAATCAAGATTGCGGCTGACATGGAATCATACCCTTTTCCCACAGTAGGAAAATGTGCCATTTAACTTAATTAATCAGCTGCTTAATAAAATCAACGTGCTTTGGCCAAAAGTGATTCTTTTTAAGCAAACATATTGCTCTGGTATCAACTGGAAGGTTCGTAAAGCCAGTTATGGAAAACACCGGGGATTTCTGACTGAATGTTGCACTATGCACCAAGACATCATTTGTTTACAGGCTGCAAGGCAGGCAATAGCTTGCAGGCTAAAATGTCTCCATTGTTTCGCCGACCCCCTGACCTCTCTGAGCAGTTCACTAAGGTCACCAGTTGTCTCGAAGAGTTCGCCAATTTTGAACAGGTATCCATGGTAATGGCACACCGATGCATGTTGACCCGACGACCCGATGCTAATCTTAGAACGTCGCTCAATAAATTATACATCTGATTTTATCATGGACACATGCAGTTTGTCCTGACTTAATTTTTTTAATCATGTTTTAACTGTTGCGTAATTCATTTATAGTTTTCTGATATAGACTTTGTTAGAAATGTTGCAAGTGGATTTATTGAGCGATGTTCTGTTTATATCATCCGCTTCTGTGTTTGTGCTTGCATGTTCATGCGTGCGTGCATTGCAGGGTCAAAGATCACCCTCGCCTTCATGTTAGGCAATAGGATTCCAGCATGTGAAGTTTGTTATTTTAATCGCACCATTTAGACTCCTACAACAAAGTCTTGTGCCAAATATGTTCCTGACTATTGAACTATGATACTATCTAGAGGTAGAATCCATAAACAAACATAGCAGATCACTGTAATTGATCGAAAACGTGAAAAAACATCAATATTATTTTCAATGCCACAGTCAGCCATAATAATAATCAACCTGAAATTTCAATTAATTTGTCTAAAAGAATTCAAATGCAGCATTAGTCAAAAATAAATACAGTATTAGCCACAAATAAATACAGCATTAGCCACAAATAAATACAGCATTAGCCACAAATAAATACAGCATTAGCCACAAATATATACAGCATTAGCCACAAATAAATACAGCATTAGCCACAAATAAATACAGCATTAGCCACAAATAAATACTGCATTAGCCACAAATAAATACAGCATTAGCCACAAATAAATACAGCATTAGCCACAAATAAATATGTATCACTCGTAAATCCTTTCTAATGGTTTGGTGGGATGCAATCTTCGATCCCATAGAGCTTGAACTGCACGGAAAAGCTACATTAAGAAAATACCAGAATTAGTTACGATTCGTTATCAGGTTCATTGAAGGCCGTATCCAAATAATATGCACAAGTGGCTTACTAAAAGATTTTATGTCACGGTACATAGAGGCAGGCTAGACGTGGCGCAGCGGCACAGCGGCGCAGCGGCGCAGTGGCACAGTTGCTAGAGCATCAGGCTCAAAACATGATAAAACAATATTATTTAAAATGGCACAGTCAACTCTAATAATAATCAACCTGAATTTGCAATTAATTTGTGTAAAATATAGCATTAGCCACAAGTAATTATGTATCACTCTATAAATTCTTTGTAATTGTTTGGTGGTATAAAATCATAGATCACTTAGAGTTTGAATTGCGTGGAAAAGTTACATCCACGAAATACAGGAATTAGTTACAGATGATTCATTATTAGGTTCACTGATGGTCGCATCTGTTGGTGTGAATAAACTAATATGCACAACAGGTTTACTAAAAGGGTACATACTTTTATTGAAATTAGTGAAACAGTTAACTTTTACATTATATCTTTTATATCTTCTAGAGGCAGGCTAGACGTAATGCAGTGGCACAGTGGCACAGTGGCTAGAGCAGCTGTTTCAAACCTTGGGCAAGTTTCTTCTCTCTTTGATGTTCTAGTTCTCTCAGCTGTATGAATGAGTACCTGGCTATAGACAGTGGTGGATAGTTGTGTACGAGTAGTCTTTATGCATTAATTGCAGAATGGCTGAAATGAATGCTTCCCAGAGAAGTGGAGATGGTGTTCGACTGAACAGGTCTGCCAGGGAATAAAGTGTGAAGCACTTTGAGCAGTCCTAAGGACTTTGTACTGTGCAGTAGAAGAACTTACCTCTAAGCCACTTTCCATGCAGAATCATTATGGTCGAACTAATATTAATTTAATAGTTTGTCTGATGATTTCCTCAAAAATATCAAGACAAGCTCGCACATTTTGTGCTAGATAGGAAAGGTTTGATTCACAGTGATCTGATGAGGTTGACCTCAGGTTGACCTCAGGGTGGTCTGATCCAGGAAGTCCGGTTGCACCACAGAGGCCTTCTCACCAGTGGGATACTTCTGGTGGTCAGCGTAGGCAGAAAACACACTTGTGACCTGACCTGTCTCTTAATTGTTCCGATTGCCAGTGGTGGCAGTACTTCAACACCTCGTCCTCTTTCATCGCGTTGACTTCTTCCATCGCCGTGACCTCTTCCATCACCTTGACCTCTTCCATCACCTTGACTTCTTCCGTGACCTTGA
This sequence comes from Escarpia spicata, assembly GCA_963995525.1. Lineage (NCBI taxonomy): Eukaryota > Metazoa > Annelida > Polychaeta > Sabellida > Siboglinidae > Escarpia > Escarpia spicata. The sequence goes on along the minus strand of OZ023205.1, from coordinate 69,711,049 downwards.
TCTCTTCTATCAGGTTGACTTCTTACATCACCTTGACCTCTTCCACCACCTTGACCTCTTCCATCAACTTGATCTCTTCTATCACCTTGACTTCTTCCAGCACGTTGACCTCTGTGGTCAAACTCAGTGGTCAATGAATTGCTGTAATTGTTTTTTAAATAGTCAACCACATACTGTATGTGAGAGTAGAAGCCACCGCCTTGTCCAGCTAATAATTCAGCCATAAACAGGTCTAGTTTCTGTCACTTCCTTTAGCTGCGCCTCAAGTGGTTGATTCAGTTCTGTCTGTTTACCAAGTTCTCTCTCTCTCTCTCTCTCTCTCTCTCTCTCTCTCTCTCTCTCTCTCTCTCTCTCTCTCTCTCTCTCTCTCTCTCTCTCGAGGGAATGAGTTCTCTGCATCAGCTCCTTGTGTTTCACAAATGCCATCTTTATGGATGAAGTTCTCCATCTACAATGGATGAGTTTCCTCCTCAGTTGTTCCACCAGCTCTGCCACTCTTGTCTCCATGAGCTCGCGTTTTGGCGTCAGTATGTCGACTCTCCGCGTGAAACTTCTCCAGCTCTGAGTTGCTCTCAGTGAAGTCCTGCACAAGTCTCTCTGTCATCTGATTGTTGCACTTCTTTCTTACTCCTCTTCGAAACCGCTCAGTCGCTGAATCAGAAAATTAATTTGTTGAAATTCTCTTTTGTCTGACAGTGAAATGCAAATAGTGCAAGATATGCTGCTACAGCATGGCACTGTAATTGTGTTGAAAGTATCTGACAATGACAGAAGTGGATTTGTTGGAATGTTGAATGGAATGTAGAAAGTGTCAGAAGGTTAGAGTGTATCAAAACCAAAATATGGTGTCAGAGGTAGGACATTGCATAGAAATTAAGGGAGGTTGGGAATTGTATCAAAACTAAGACCTGCTGTCGGAAGTAGGACTTTGAATAAAAATTAAGACATGACATCAGTGGTTGGGAATTGTGTTAACACTTAGATGTGATGTCAGAGGTAGGGTGTTGTATCAAAGTGTATCATTTAGGGCATTGTCTGGAAAGCAAGAAAAGGTATAAAAGGTAGGACATTGCATGAAAAGTAGAACATGGTCTTAGAGCTATGTAGAGCTACTTTTGAATCACCCACTAACCATATGCTTAGCATCATTTCTGTGACAGACAAATAAGACATATCCAACAGGTAATTGTATTTAGTGCTTGGATCAATATGTGTTGCTGTAGAAGCTGCTTGTATGTACAATACGTTATTAATATGTTTATCGCCACTCTCTCATATATATGTATATGCATGTATATATATATGTGCATTAACTTTTACATTGTAATACAAAAACTGCCATTGCATCTAAATCGACAGAAAACTAAGCTTAGAAGTGCAGCTAAATGAAGGGATTAGACAAGTTCAACATCATATCTAAATAACGTATATGTGTGATACATTCGTTACTGCTGTCGTATTTGGTTCCATTATATGTATGTAGTGTCTGTAGATGTGTCTCTGTATCTCTTCTACTCATGTATGTAGTGTCTGTAGATGTGTCTCTGTATCTCTTCTACTCGTGTATGTAGCGTCTGTAGATGTGTCTCTGTATCTCTTCTACTCGTGTATGTAGTGTCTGTAGATGTGTCTCTGTATCTCTTCTACTCGTGTATGTAGTGTCTGTAGATGTGTCTCTGTATCTCTTCTACTCATGTATGTAGTGTCTGTAGATGTGTCTCTGTATCTCTTCTACTCATGTATGTAGTGTCTGTAGATGTGTCTCTGTATCTCTTCTACTCGTGTATGTAGTGTCTGTAGATGTGTCTCTGTATCTCTTCTACTCATGTATGTAGTGTCTGTAGATGTGTCTCTGTATCTCTTCTACTCGTGTATGTAGTGTCTGTAGATGTGTCTCTGTATCTCTTCTACTCATGTATATAGCGTCTGTAGATGTGTCTCTGTATCTCTTCTACTCATGTATATAGCGTCTGTAGATGTGTCTCTGTATCTCTTCTACTCATGTATGTAATGTCTGTAGATGTGTCTCTGTATCTCTTCTACTCATGTATGTAGTGTCTGTAGATGTGTCTCTGTATCTCTTCTACTCGTGTATGTAGTGTCTGTAGATGTGTCTCTGTATCTCTTCTACTCGTGTATGTAATGTCTGTAGATGTGTCTCTGTATCTCTTCTACTCGTGTATGTAGTGTCTGTAGATGTCTGTAGATGTGTCTCTGTATCTCTTCTACTCGTGTATGTAGTGTCTGTAGATGTGTCTCTGTATCTCTTCTACTCGTGTATGTAGCATCTGTAGATGTGTCTCTGTATCTACTCTACTTGTGTATGTAGTGTCTGTAGATGTGTCTTTGTATCTCTTCTACTCATGTATGTAGTGTCTGTAGATGTGTCTCTGTATCTCTTCTACTCGTGTATGTAGTGTCTGTAGATGTGTCTCTGTATCTCTTCTACTCATGTATATAGCGTCTGTAGATGTGTCTCTGTATCTCTTCTACTCATGTATATAGCGTCTGTAGATGTGTCTCTGTATCTCTTCTACTCATGTATGTAATGTCTGTAGATGTGTCTCTGTATCTCTTCTACTCATGTATGTAGTGTCTGTAGATGTGTCTCTGTATCTCTTCTACTCGTGTATGTAGTGTCTGTAGATGTGTCTCTGTATCTCTTCTACTCGTGTATGTAGTGTCTGTAGATGTGTCTCTGTATCTCTTCTACTCGTGTATGTAATGTCTGTAGATGTGTCTCTGTATCTCTTCTACTCGTGTATGTAGTGTCTGTAGATGTCTGTAGATGTGTCTCTGTATCTCTTCTACTCGTGTATGTAGTGTCTGTAGATGTGTCTCTGTATCTCTTCTACTCGTGTATGTAGCATCTGTAGATGTGTCTCTGTATCTACTCTACTTGTGTATGTAGTGTCTGTAGATGTGTCTCTGTATCTCTTCTACTCATGTGTGTAGTGTCTGTAGATGTGTCTCTGTATCTCTTCTACTCGTGTATGTAGTGTCTGTAGATGTGTCTCTGTATCTCTTCTACTCATGTATGTAGTGTCTGTAGATGTGTCTCTGTATCTCTTCTACTCATGTATGTAGTGTCTGTAAATGTGTCTCTGTATCTCTTCTACTCATGTATGTAGTGTCTGTAGATGTGTCTCTGTATCTCTTCTACTCATGTATGTAGTGTCTGTAGATGTGTCTCTGTATCTCTTCTACTCATGTATGTAGTGTCTGTAGATGTGTCTCTGTATCTCTTCTACTCATGTATGTAATGTCTGTAGATGTGTCTCTGTATCTCTTCTACTCATGTATGTAGTGGTTGTAGATGTGTCTCTGTATCTCTTCTACTCATGTATGTAGTGTCTGTAGATGTGTCTCTGTATCTCTTCTACTCATGTATGTAGTGTCTGTAGATGTGTCTCTGTATCTCTTCTACTCATGTATGTAGTGTCTGTAGATGTGTCTCTGTATCTCTTCTACTCATGTATGTAGTGTCTGTAAATGTGTCTCTGTATCTCTTCTACTCATGTGTGTAGTGTCTGTAGATGTTTCTCTGTATCTCTTCTACTCATGTATGTAGTGTCTGTAAATGTGTCTCTGTATCTCTTCTACTCATGTGTGTAGTGTCTGTAGATGTGTCTCTGTATCTCTTCTACTCATGTTTGTGAAGCAACCATGTAAGAATGTCATGTTGCAGATCATATTTGGCACCAAATATGTGCTTTATCATTAGTTTGCCTTACTCTACAGACTGTTAGTCCTGGTGAGACTAAGACTTGAAAACTATCTCCATACCTTCTACGACTCTGAGTTTCTTGGCCACGTGAGACTGTGACGTGTTTAACAACACTGATGAATTTGTCGAAGACTTTTGTACCTCGTTTTGGCAACATTGTCAAAAATTTTCCTGATTCGTCGATTTGTAGTATCAGGGGCCTGGTGAAGAAAGACATACATCTTTAGCAAAAACAGAGATCCTCTTAAGTGTCATGCAGTGGAAAATTAGAAGAAACTATACTGTTGCTAAATTTTAAGCACTTCTGGTAAATTTAAGCATTTTGTTGAGACAAGAGTTGGTGCCTTTAACAAGTTGCCAAACTATTTAGCAAATTATGTTTCAGACAAAAATAAGAAACCGGTAGTGTGCAGTGCTGCCACCTACCTGAATCTCCTCCAGATTCTCATCGGTGAAGATCTCGTTCATCAGTAGCTCGCTGTAGAATTCCTCATTGAGGGCGAGGTTTTCGAGTAGGTATCTCCTGTCACCTGTTAGCACCTTCTTGTGGATTCTGTTATTTCAAACTCATCCATTCTGTTCACAAAATGTCTGGTGTGGGCTAAAAGGTAAGTTCTTATATAGCGCAGTATCCAGTCCTCAAAAGCGCCTTACACTTTACTCCCTGGCAGGCCTGTTCAATCAAACACCATCTCGACTTCTCAGGGAGACATTCAGCCATGCTGCAATTAATGTGCGAAGACTATTCGTACATAAATATCCACCACTGTCTATAGCCAGGTACTCATACAGTTGAATGAACTAAAGCAGTTTAGAGTAGACGAACCTGCTCAAGGTTCGATACTGCCGCACAGGATTTGAACCCGGGTTCTCTAATGCAGAACAGATTGTAGCAAGGTTCTTGAATACTTGTGTATTTCATCTTCTTGAGGTGACGGTTCAAGTGGATCGTTTGTTGTCTCAGTAAAGTAATTTTTTACAAACAACTGGATAACTTACAGTGTCTAGTGTGGCACAAACACTCATTTAGTTGGTCATATGACCACAAGCGCTTTATGTAATAAAGCTTGGATTTTCCAGTCGGTGGTTTCACTTTGACCCATGCCATGTCCATCCATGGTAGGAAGTAGCCCTCTGCTATACATTCACCCATGCCATGTCCATCCATGGTAGGAAGTAGTCCTCTGCTATACATTCACCCATGCCATGTCCATCCATGGTAGGAAGTAGCCCTCTGCTATACATTCACCCATGCCGTGTCCATCCATGGTAGGAAGTAGCCCTCTGCTATACATTCACCCATGCCATGTCCATCCATGGTAGGAAGTAGCCCTCTGCTATACATTCACCCATGCCGTGTCCATCCATGGTAGGAAGTAGCCCTCTGTATACATTCACCCATGCCATGTCCATCCATGGTAGGAAGTAGCCCTCTGTATACATTCACCCATGCCATGTCCATCCATGGTAGGAAGTAGCCCTCTGCTATACATTCACCCATGCCATGTCCATCCATGGTAGGAAGTAGCCCTCTGTATACATTCACCCATGCCGTGTCCATCGATGGTAGGAAGTAGCCCTCTGCTATACATTCACCCATGCCATATCCATCCATGATAGGAAGTAGCCCTCTGCTATACATTCACCCATGCCATGTCCATCGATGGTAGGAAGTAGCCCTCTGCTATACATTCACCCATGCCATATCCATCCATGATAGGAAGTAGCCCTCTGCTATACATTCACCCATGCCATGTCCATCGATGGTAGGAAGTAGCCCTCTGCTATACATTCACCCATGCCATATCCATCCATGATAGGAAGTAGCCCTCTGCTATACATTCACCCATGCCGTGTCCATCGATGGTAGGAAGTAGCCCTCTGCTATACATTCACCCATGCCATATCCATCCATGATAGGAAGTAGCCCTCTGCTATACATTCACCCATGCCATGTCCATCGATGGTAGGAAGTAGCCCTCTGCTATATATTCACCCATGCCATATCCATCCATGGTAGGAAGTAGCCCTCTGTATACATTCACCCATGCCATGTCCATCCATGGTAGGAAGTAGCCCTCTGTATACATTCACCCATGCCATGTCCATCCATGGTAGGAAGTAGCCCTCTGCTATACATTCACCCATGCCATGGCCATCCATGGTAGGAAGTAGCCCTCTGTATACATTCACCCATCCCATGTCCATCCATGGTAGGAAGTAGCCCTCTGTATACATTCACCCATGCCATGTCCATCCATGGTAGGAAGTAGCCCTCTGTATACATTCACCCATGCCATGTCCATCCATGGTAGGAAGTAGCCCTCTGCTATACATTCACCCATGCCATGGCCATCCATGGTAGGAAGTAGCCCTCTGTATACATTCACCCATGCCATGTCCATCCATGGTAGGAAGTAGCCCTCTGTATACATTCACCCATGCCATGTCCATCCATGGTAGGAAGTAGCCCTCTGCTATACATTCACCCATGCCATGTCCATCCATGGTAGGAAGTAGCCCTCTGTATACATTCACCCATGCCATGTCCATCCATGGTAGGAAGTAGCCCTCTGTATACATTCACCCATCCCATGTCCATCCATGGTAGGAAGTAGCCCTCTGCTATACATTCACCCATGCCATGGCCATCCATGGTAGGAAGTAGCCCTCTGTATACATTCACCCATGCCATGTCCATCCATGGTAGGAAGTAGCCCTCTGTATACATTCACCCATTCCATGTCCATCCATGGTAGGAAGTAGCCCTCTGTATACATTCACCCATGCCATGTCCATCCATGGTAGGAAGTAGCCCTCTGCTATACATTCACCCATGCCATGGCCATCCATGGTAGGAAGTAGCCCTCTGTATACATTCACCCATGCCATGATCATCCATGGTAGGAAGTAGTCCTCTGTATACATTCACCCATCCCATGGCCATCCATGGTAGGAAGTAGTCCTCTGTATACATTCACCCATCCCATGTCCATCCATGGTAGGAAGTTCTTACCAAAGAGTTCCTGCGTCAGTCGTAGTCATCCCACCATCGTTGGTCTGTCTCTTAGTCACTTCCCATCCATTTGTTCTGATGTCTTCCTGCTGTCCTGCATTCAGGCTGTGTCACTTGCCCATCTCAACTGTCTTCTTGTTTTTATTACATCTTATCTAGACATCCTGCTGATCTTGCAGCACAGGTTTTTACTCTGGAATGAGTGTCTTTGTAAAGTATAGATCATTAGTGCCTTAGTTCTTCTGGTGATTTCATGTGCAGTGTTTCATCTGTTTGTCCTGTCAGCGTAGTGCTTCATTTGTTGTCTGTACAATATTCCACTATGAGCCCTGCATAACAAGCCATGTGGCATATGATTGAATACAGTAATTTACGGTGTCCTGTGTAATATCGGCTCTGTCAGTTAGCTTAGTTAATCACACGAGAAATAGTTGTTTATTTATGAGGTAACTATTCACTAGGTCATAGTTCAGCTAAATTTGATACTTATATAATTTATTATTAATACGTAGTGACCAAACAACAACGGACCACATATATGTAGGGATGAGAAATTTCCGTTTTTTTCTGGAATTCCGGTTTTTATACTGCTCCAAAGATCACTTTTGTGAATTGTGTAAATCCAGGGAGAAAAAAATGAATGTTGGGGGGTAGGGCATATACAATCTTGGACAATTCACTGACGATCTATCTGCAGATTGAGTTAACCATCTATCCACCGAGTGTCGCCACGTGTTAATGACACTGCCTGGCGATTAGAGACAGAACCGACCCAACAGAACCCGTGAATCTGCGATGTAAAACCCTTAGTTCTGTCGGCTGTTTGCTTCAGCGCTTTCGAAGTGCGCGCACAAAAGCAGTGGACCAATAGGAAACAACGATGTATTTTGTGGAGATGTCGATCATTTTCGAACACAATGGGTAATCGACGATTTGTTGTACTGCAAGACAAATGTTGCGTGAAGGACATTGATAAAAGTGTCAAGAATAAGTGGAATTGGGCGTGGCTGGAGAGATTGGCTGGAGACACTATGTTGGATATATTCATCAGTAAATTATCAGCCCCAGGGAAAGCCTACTGTTTGTGGTGCGAGGCCGATGTCAAATATGCGGATTGGATCCTGCAGGCTACAGTCAGAGGCATTGAAGTACACACGCTGGCACTGCCCATGCTGGTCACCAATGTTCTATCAGAACCTGAACAGAGGGTGTATCACATGGAAGTTTGCCGATTCCATGTAGACAACACACTTCCACAAGCACCCACAAGTTCCAGATTGGACTCGTGGTGGGCTACCATATTCTCTACTGGCAAGTTCCCAGCCTTGTCAAAGCTGGTGGCTGCAATGATGAGCTGCTTTCAAGGTCCTCAAGTGGAAGGGTGTTTTAGTCACATGTCTAGCATCATGAATACTGCCACTGCCAGAAAGAATGTTAGTACATTCAACACTATCCAGACAGTGAAGTACTCACTCATGGCAAGCAACAAGACTGCTATATAGGACTTCCACAAACAGGACTGGTCGCCTCGTTCACAACACGAGGGGTGCATACAAAATGTACTCCATCCTTCTTGCCGAGGAATGAAAGATGAAGGAGGAGAAGAAAACTGAGCTGAACATGTCAAAGACGAAGGCAGCCACCAAGTACAAAGCTAAGGAAGCAGTTGAGCTGGCAACGAAGAAAGCTAGAATGGCCCATCAACGGGCTGTTTTGACAAAGCTGGCCAAGGAGAAAGCTGCCCGTCAGCCCATTTTTGTTAAGCCCAGAAATTATCATTAACAAGTGAGTTAGTACTATGACAATGTGTGCGTGAGTCCGTGTTCTTTTTTTGCTATTGGAAATGTTAAGATTTTCTATTTAATATTGCTCAAAATACACCATATGTCGTCTACAATTAAAAAATATCTCTGAGGAGTCCCCCCTCCCCCCGATTAGATGAGACAGTCCTCTTGGGCTGAAATGTGGGCCACAGCAAAATTTCCAGTTTTTTCTCTGAATGTCACTCTCATCCCTGTATATGGGAAACATTAAAACAATAGGGGGCACTCCCCTAAAGTATGGCTTGCTGGAATCTTGTGGAATTGTAGCTGCGGCTTGCTTAGTAAGGCATAACTAATTCTACAGTTTAATCACAATGTTATTCTTTCTCGTAGTTGCCTTTCTAAAGTACAAGGCAAACTAATTCTTGCACTACTGCTTTGGTTGTCGTCCTCTAATTCCTATTGGCACTCTAGTACCCCTCCTCTCTTCACCCCCCTCAGCTAGTGTAACATACCCATTAGTGCCGCCTTCCCATCTTAATTGTGGTCTGTCCCCCTTCCTGTGGCCGTGCTGAACATTTCTTCACCAATGCTAATTGGTAGTTGGCCAGCCTCAGTCCTCCGCGTGTGACCTCACCACTTTTCACACCTCTGACTGTTCTTCTCTTTAAGCTCAACTGCATCCAGTCAATATATTGCTATCATTTGATGACCAGTAAAAGATGGTTGGAGTTGATATGTGCTTGGGGTCCTTTTGAGTGGACAATTATGTAGCAGCAATGACCGTGCACTGGCAGTGGCCATTAGTGCCTACAAACACACTTGTTATAGATGGACATAGACTGGACACATCACTGACCAGAAAGTTCCACAAGTCTCTAAGGCTACAGTAACTGTTGTCCTGTCAGTGGCATCCTTCTACTAGTGCAGCATGTCCTGGCCACTGAGCAGTACTGCCTCACTAGATGGATGGCAGGGGCATAGCCAGACTCATCTGCCCATCTTCAAGACTGGCGGATGGCTGGCCAAGACAGGTAGAGTGGACAGCTGGCCACTAGATAAACTAATAGTTCCAAATCTAGAGCCCACATTAATAACTATCACTGGCACAACTAGTAATGAAACAAATTGAATGGATCAGTATTGATTTTAAAATGGCTGAAATGACACTGGCTTGTCATTGAGAAAACTAGACTGGCCAATAATGGCTACGATTGGTGCAAATTCATTTGCATGATAAAAAGCACACTTTTTATTATTTCAAGACAAGCAAAATATTATTTCTGGCTATGGGTCTGATGGGTGGCACACATGACATTCCAGATTCATCATCACGTTATGTGACCCAGTCCCATGCCTGTCTCCCCTGACCTAAGCCCACTCTGACACACACAGCTGTGGTGGTTCTCATAGAACAAGTCAATTATTAATATGCCTAATCATCCTGTTTTGTTTTGTTTTGGTCTTTTCCTGCTTGTTTTGTTCCTCTGTAACGTATTGACTAAGCACTCTTTTTCTAGTTTAATGCCAATTAAATAGCATGATCCCTATTATTTTATTCTTTTGTAACTATCGAAATAACACTGCATCCAAACACATTTTGTCTAGATCAACGCCACGGCGTAGGCTGTTTTACAAAATGCTATCGTTGAGCTCTTCTGTATCTCTAATGGTCTCCTTAGCATATCTATTTTTAATATACGTTCTCCACCTGCCGATTCTAATTCTTGTGCAAACTGTTACAAATATAATGTTGATGACTGTAAATAGTATCACCGCACATTGTTTATATCTAGATGCTTGTTCACTTTTATATGCAGTATTTCAACGTGTCAAACTGCCTTTTCTATGTTTCCATTATACCTGTTTAGTTTCAGCATTCGGTGATGAGTACATTAATGTGGCGTTATATTTCATAAATAGCGTGCTGCCACTATTATCATCTCCAGATATGGTCATATCACATGTAACATACAGTAGTGTAGTATGTATTTATCAATTGATAATGCATGATCTAATCATATCAAAATGATGTCGATTGACACTGAAGAATTTCTAAGATTCAAAGGTGGCATTAATGAAAATGACTTCAAAATTTTTTTAAACTTTTACCCCGATGAAAGCTCAGTTAGAGCACAGACTCGATATTACAAAGTTGAAGACTTGAAGGGCTTCCTGGCTAAAAACAAAAATAAATTAACAGAGACTCTTTAAACTCCAAATTTGATGAGTTAAATATCTTAGTTAACGCGCTGGTTGATTCAGGTGTATTCATAAATGCCATATGCCTACAAGAGGCAAGAATAGGGCAGCACACAGATACTGAGCATCTTAAATTAAACAATTATACTATGATAACCCAATCATACACTAACAATTATTCACGAAAAAAAGGGCTGGTAACATACATATCAAACAATATTTCTGTAGTCAATTACAAATCGCATAATATCTACTCAACCTGGGAAGGATTGTTTATAAAAATTATTGACGATTCGGGTAAAGACATTACAATATGTAACATATAGACCTCCAAAAGATAACAATAATCATGCCTCAATAGACTCATTTCTGCAAGATTTTACCCCCATAATCCGGAACTTGTGTAATTCCTCTAACCACATCGTACTAACAGGAGGTTTTAATATCGATTTACTAAAGTTAAACTCCAATAATACATTTCAAGAATGTTATGATTCATTGGCAGAATTAGATTTGCTACCTATCATTAGCTTACCAACCAGAATATCAAAAAGAAACGCAACACTAATAGACCATATGTATTGTAAATCTCCAAACCCACTCACAATCTCACAGAGTGGTATGTATACTAGCTACACAAATCTCTCATCACATGGCCATATTTGCTGCTCTAAATGTTAAAGTTAATAAAACGTTTAATAAAATAAAAACAATTAACACAAGATCATTTACAGGAAACAAAATGCGGGGTTTTCTTGAAGAACTTGAAAACATAGAATGGACCGACATTTTTGATCATAATGTAACAGCAGACCCAACAATAACCTATGATCAACAATTCACTATAAAACTTGATGAAATAATAAATAGGCACTTTCCATTAAAGTCTGTTAAATTCAATAAATACAAACACAACAAATCCAAATGGATGAATTGCAATCTCCTCTCAGAAATTAAACAAAGGGACAAACTCTACAGAACAGACGCGGAACTTAAAACCAAGGTTAAACAAGTCAGAAAGCTGAAACGAGATGCCAAAGCAGATTATTAAAAGTTAGAATTTAATAAACATAAAGAAGACACTAAAAGAACATTGGAAACTATTGCTGATGTAATGAATAAATCCAGAATACAAAAAATTACCAACTCACCTTAATAAAAACGGAATCAAGATAACAGACAAAAACAAAGTAGCAGATCAATTCAACACCTTTTTTTCTAAACGTTGGTCCAAATCTTGCTAATAAAATCGATACTGAAGGAAAACCTAACTTCAAAACTGATATAGACAAGAAGAAAGTAGAGACAGTTTTCACTTTTACACCAATTGACGAAGAACAAACGAAAACAATTATAAATAAACTAAAACATAAGAAAAGCTCTGGATATGACAGCATTTCTCAAATTTTATTAAAAGCTTCAGTCAATGCCTTAGCCAAGCCAATTACTTGCATAATTAATCAGTCACTGATAACAGGAAGATTTTCCAATAAATTGAAAATGGCAAAGATTGTTCCTATTTGCAAGAAAGATGATGAATACAATATGAATAACTACAGACCTATATCACTTTTACCTTCTGTATCTAAAGTGTTTCAAAAAACAGTTCATGCACAACTATTTAAATATTTCACTATAAATAACCTCCTATATGTAAATCAGTACGGATTCAGAGAAGGTTATTCTGCAGAATTAGCATTACCGGGTAACTGAAATTGTAGATCGAATATATTTAGATCTTGATGAAAAAAAACTACCTATATCAATATTCCAAAATTTGTCAAAGGCCTTTGACACTATTGACCATGCAATTCTCATCAGCAAGCTAAAACATTACGGCATAATAAATGTAGAGTTAGATTGGTTCAGAAGTTACTTATACAACAGACAGCAATATGTTGAAGTTAACAACGTTCAATCATCTGCAGAAACAATAATCATAGGAGTCCCTCAAGGGTCAATATTAGGACCTCTACTATTCTTAATATATATAAATGATTTAGCAATGGCTAGTACAAAATTTACACCCATCATGTATGGTGATGACACCACCTTGCTTAGCACGTTGGATAACTTCACAAATAACCATACAACTAACTCAACATCTAATCAAATAAATTCGGAATTAACCAAGATAACGGACTGGCTAGCAGTAAACAAGCTCTCACTCAATGTAAACAAAACGAAGATGATGATTTTTCATAGTAAGCAAAGAAAATAAAAAAATAGCGACATTCCTAATATTGAGGTAAACAGTATTCCAATTGAACATGTAACACACTTTAAATTTCTTGGTATTCTCATAGACTCGAATCTAACATGGTCTTCTCATCTCAATTATATAGCCAACAAATTGACAAGGATATGTGGAATTATAGCTAGATTAAGACATTATGTTCCAGTGTACATCTTGAAAATAATCTACAATTAACTATTTTTATCACACCTAAATTATGGAATAACAGCATGGGGTCTTAATGTAGGACCACGAATAAGTAAGTTGCAAAAAAAGGCTGTCAGAGCAGTATCAAACAGTAAATATAATTCCAATACTGCACCTCTGTTTAAGAATCTTGAATTACTAAAAGTAGAGGACATCTATAAACTATCATGTCTCAAACTTTTTTTAAATATGAAAACGGAAACCTCCCAGGATACTTCCAAAACATGTTTCAAACACAGGAAAATACAATAATAAGATTAAGAAGGACCAGACGGGCACCTCAACGTTTTAATAACATGGAAAACAACCTTCCAAACAACAATAATTCTGATATTCAAGTAAAACAGCCTTTGCATCAGACATGAGATTCCAAAACTAATCCAAGAAAACTTTCTTCAAAAAATTGTACTTCAACAAATTAAAAGTCAATCATACCAAGGCTTTATACACTGCAACAAAATAAAAAATTAGCAAATATATGTCACAATGTAACATTCATAATTGCTATATATGCAAGCCAAATGGACCATATCTACAGTAGACATTTTATAATATAAAAATATTGTTATTAGTTATACTCTAGTATGTGTTAGATTATGTTTGTAAATGTAAGTTAGGCTAGTTTTGTTAGAGTTAACATTAACTGACAATAATGATGTCAGTGGGTTTAGAGACAGTAGTGATAATTATTGATATCAATATTTGCAAATTATGGTATTATTTGTTTACTATTTTTCTTGTACTTCAGTTAATTTAGTTACTATTTTTTTATAAGTTATATCTATACAGACATATTTATTATAAATTCGTCATGGTGGCCTGCACGTCAGCGATCTTGTAGGTCTTAGTGCAGGTCTCCATAGATCAATCATCATGTACACTTATAATAATGTATAAACTGTATTATTATGTACAAAATTGATCTGAAATAAATCTATCTGTCTGTCTGTCTGTCTGTCTGATTGTCTGTCTGTCTGTCTGTCTGTCTGTCTGTCTGTCTGTCTGTCTGTCTGTCTGTCTGTCTGTCTGTCTGTCTGTCTGTCTGTCTGTCTGTCTGTCTGTCTGTCTGTCTGTCTGTCTGTCTGTCTGTCTACACTTGCTCAAGAGAAACAATGGCAATACAGTGTACTGCCGTAATTAGTAGACGCTATAAATACTGCACAATAACATTTGAACTTAAGCGTGCATCAGTGTAATAAGAATACGTAATTTGTCCACAAAGAGGAAATAGGCCTACATTTTGCACTGACGAGGGAGCATAATTAAACATAGTATTTAATAAACAAAGAAGCCTTTCATAAACAAAGCAAGCCAAACACGACATACTGTCTTGTCACAATATTAGAATAGAAAATTCTGACAGTGCCATTGCAGGAAGGAAACACATTTAACTGGGAATTATGAATCTATTTTTACATAATATCAGTAGAATTGGGGAAATACCAGACTACAGTACCAGGAATGTGACGTTCCAAGATATTAACCAATTAGTGATGAGGCATATGACTATGACTGGTGTTGTTTGTTTCTTTGGAGAATCGACGTTGTTTAGAGAATATATCACCAGCATGAAGGCGTAAATGACTTGTGAATTGTTTTTAATTGTTATAACTTGCTTGTTTAGTTTGAGACAATGTCACACTTTCAGAATGAATACATGCATATACACAAAAGAATCGCTGTCGATTTATATAAATAGACATTGAGTTTTTGGATCCTGAAAATACGACTTAGAGTGGAATAACAGTTGTTGAGTCCTGGTATACCTCACAGAGATAATATGTGAAGCTTCCGCAGGAAGCACTTACAATCCTACCTCCACAGTCTGTTACATAGGAGAGCTCCTCAGTGATGTATCAAAACAGAGTTTGGTGAAAGCTGTTACATGCTGAGTAGTGTCATTGCCATTGTAATACCAAACTTGTCAAATAATGATAACTACCCAGGTACCACAAGGGAGGACTGCATTAAGAAAGACAGTCCTATGCACATGAAATGCCATTCCAGGCCAGATCACACTAATCAATAAACTGTGCTCACTGCATGGAATAAGTATAAAATGATTTAATAAAATGCATATTTGATTATTGCAACAGCCTTGTTCGTGCAGCCACCAGTAATGAGTGTGTGAATGTGCAATATACGTTGGACTCTGGCAACTTATGTTATTTCACATACGAATGTTGGCATTTGTTTAAATCCACATCCATTTGCATAATCAATGAGAATTAAGATTCTCCCACGAGATAGGAACTGCTCTAAGATAGCGAGATGTCATATGACATCTCAAACCAGTCTCCTACTTCTTACTCATTTTGATAATATGTCACTTCCTGTGTCAGAGGTCACTTCCTGTTTTACAGAACAAGTTTTTCAGCATGCAACCAGTTGTTCAGAGAGGCGGAGGTGTGAGAAGGAACTGCCTTGGTGCCGGCTTCTGTTGGCGTGATTTTTCATTGTAGAAGTAGTGTGTGCTTTCGGTGTGGCCTGATGCTGGTCTGGCAAACAAAGAAGGGCCACGCGATGAAGGTTTCTTTGCTGATGGTGGTCTTCTAGCTGTCAGCATATGCACTGGTGACGTTAACTTTCTCTTACCCACTGGTGTTACAGCTCTTACGTCACTTTGACCTCTGTCATAACTTAGATTGCTGCCGTAACTTGGACTTTTCTTACCATTTTGGCCTGCTGTCTTCTCCAGACTCAAGTTCTGAATGTGAATAACAGGGAGAATACACTGGTCAACTTTGTGGCATGACACTGGAACATCTTCAGTGGTCACTGGGACACTGTCATTGTTTGCTAGAAAGTCAACCACCTTCTGCATGTGACAGTAGAACCCATCAACTTGTGGAGTTGATAACTCAGCCGTGAACTGGTTCAGTTTCTGCTGGCCAGTGTCCAAGTCCAGTTGTGTTGCATCAGTCACTTCGTGTAGCACCACTGCGAGTGACTTGACAAGTTCCGTCTGTCTACCAAGATCCATCTGCAGGAAAGACGTTCTCCGTCTGCATTCAGCGGTCTCTTTCTGGTGTCTCTTGAGTTGGTTCTCCAGCTCCTTGATTCTGGTATCTGTGTGTTCACGTTGTGTGGTGAGTAAGTCGACTCTCTGCTCGTGGAACTTCTCCAGCTCTGTGTTGCTCTCGGTGTAGTTCAGAACGAGCTTCTCTGTCATGTGAGTGTCACATTTCATGGTCTTTTTTACTCCTCTTCGAAACCGTTCAGTGGCTGAATCAGAAAATGAGTCTGGTGAGTTGTTTATTTGTCTGGCAATGAAGGGAAGAAAGTGCTGGGTGAAAGATGTTGATTTTCTTCAATCTAAGAGGTAATCGTTGTATGGGTAGAACACAAGTAGGACATGTATCAACAGTAGGACATGGTGCCACAAGTAGGACATGTGTGAAAAGTGGGATATGGTTTCAGAGGTAGGACATGTATAAAACATAGGATATGGTGGCAATGGTATGACATGTATAAAACATAGGACACAGTGGCAATGGTAGGACATGTTTAAAACATAGGACACAGTGGCAATGGTAGGACATGTATAAAGCAGGACATGGTGGCAATGGTAGGATATGTATAAAACATAGAACTTGGTGGCAATGGTAGGACATGTATAAAACATAGGACATGGTGGCAATGGTAGGACATGTACAAAACATAGGATACGGTGGCAATGGTAAGACATGTATAAAACATAGGACATTGTGGCAGTGGTAGGACATGTATAAAACATAGGACACAGTGGCAATGGTAGGAAATGTATAAAACATAGGACACAGTGGCTATGGTAGGACATGAGTAAAACATAGGACATTGTGGCAGTGGTAGGACATGTATAAAACATAGGACACAGTGGCAATGGTAGGACATGAGTAAAACATAGGACATTGTGGCAATGGTAGGACATGTATAAAACATAGGACACAGTGGCAATGGTAGGACATGAGTAAAACATAGGACATTGTTGCAGTGGTAGGACATGTATAAAACATAGGACACGGTGGGAATGGTAGGACATGAGTAAAACATAGGACATGGTGGCAATGGTAGGACATGTATAAAACATAGGACACGGTGGCAATGATAGGACATGTACAAAACAGGACATGGTGGCAATGGTAGGACATGTATAAAACATAGGACATGGTGGCAATGGTAGGACATGTATAAAACATAGGACATGGTGGCAATGGTAGGACATGTACAAAACATAGGACATGGTGGCAATGGTAGGATATGTATAAAACATGACACAGTGGCAATGGTAGGACATGTATAAAACATAGGACATGGTGGCAATGGTAGGACATGTATAAAACATAGGACACAGTGGCAATGGTAGGACATGTATAAAACATAGGACATGGTGGCAATGGTAGGACATGAGTAAAACATAGGACATGGTGGCAGTGGTAGGACATGTATCAAAAGTAAGAAATTGTGTGCGGGTGGCACTTGACACTGTTTATATGTACAATGCATGGTCATCATAAACAGATGCAAGTAGTTTTCCATTGAAAACATGTCCTAGCAGCAGACCTAGCTAAAACACCAAATCCTACTGCCAAATAGTAATACAAAGATGATTAGTGGACATTGATGTAAAATATTCCACTATCAGAGTTGGCATTCATTAACATGTTTTAGATTTTGTGATATTTTGGTCCATGGTTCTTACTGGTCAATGATTTGTGTGTTAATTGACAAGAGTTCCCAAAACAACATAAAATATCACGTACATGTAAATATGATTATGTTTACTCATCATCAATAGTTTAACAGTATAGAGAAGAAATTTATACGATGTAAGAATAGTTTCATTATAATAATATACATTTTTATTATATGTTAATATTCTCTAAAATAAAATATGAACCTGTTCGAATGTTATGCTATGTGTCCAATTATATAATGTACAATAACATGTATTTAGTAGTTTCCAAACAATAAATAATGTTCCAATAGCATAAAAAAAATTATTTAATTATATAACAAGGTATTTATATAAACATGATATCATAATGGTACAAAATGAGTTGAACAAATATGAAAAGCTGCAAATGCTGTTCAATTTTGGGAAATGTATATGTCTCCACACAGGAAATGGGAACGAAGATGTACGATATACAATGGGGGGTACTGTACTAAGTACTACTATAAAAGAAAAGGACGTAGGGTTAACCATTAGTGTTGATATGAAGGTTTCAGAGCAGTGCGGAATTGCAGCTTCAAGGGGGAACCAAATCCTTGGATTAATTAGGCGAAATATAGCGTATAAGGAAAAAGAACTATTAACACCGCTGTACAAAACAATAGTTAGGCCTCATTTAGAATATTGTATACAAGCGTGGAGGCCATATCACAAGAAGGACATAGATATGTTAGAAAAAGTACAGAGGAGAGCAACTAAAATTATACAAAAACTGAGGGATCTTAGTTATGAAATATGCCTAAAAGAATGTGGTTTAACAACACTAAAGACCAGGAGCCGGTTTCATGAAGCGTACTTAAAATTACGCAATTACTTAGCGTCACGTGTTTGCGTAAACTCCTATGTTCGCTTATATTAAAAAAACACGTCATTTACTAAGACAATTATCTGAGCGTTAAGAACGTTCTTAGCCACTTCATGAAACCGGCCCCTGGAGATTCAGAGGAGATCAGATAGAAGTGTTTAAAATATTGAAAGGTTATGAAAATAATGATAGAAATATTTTTTTCTCAGTTAAGAAAGATAGGACTAGAGGACATGAACTTACATTAGCAAAGGAGCAGTGTAGGTTAGATATAAGAAAGTTCTCATTCTCATAAAGGACTGTAAATAAATGGAACAGATTACCTGCTGATTGTGTGGGTGCTAGTAGCGTGAGTATGTTTAAAAATAAAATCGACACCTCAGAATGGTGGGATACACATAGATAAAAGGGTTGGACTCTCGATAAGCCAAAGGGCTTCCTTGTCCACCTGCCACCTAGAGTTAATTCTCTGGGTGGCAATCTTGTTAAATCTTGTTAAATATGCTCTCTATAATTGTAGTTTTCTATCATAACTGACTACATTTTTAATTAATGTCATAAACTTGTTAGTGTTGCTGTAATGTAATATAGTATGGTGTTGTAATGTAGTATAGTATGGTGTTGTAATGTAATATAGTATGGTGTTGTAATGTAATATAGTATGGTGTTGTAATGTAATATAGTATGGTGTTGTAATGTAGTATAGTATGGTGTTGTAATGTAGTATAGTATGGTGTTGTAATAACATAATAGAATAATTGGAAAACTTTGTTTTTAGCCATCATGAGATTATTTGTATAGCCTTTATGTAAAAGCACTTCGCAGTAAGAAATGATGTCAGAGGTAGACAGAACATTGTTCTGACAGTAAGACTAGTGCCAGACACAGGCCATTTTATGAAATGTGATGATATGTCTTGTCAGAGATATGCCATTGTATTAAAATGGTGAAATATGTCAGATGTTATTGGTAAGATGTCATAGGTGTTAGGGAAGAGATATCACGAGTATGAAACTATGCAACAAGTTTGACGATTAGAAAGTGGATGATTCTTCCCTGGGGAACAGTGTGGGGGAATACATCTAACTAGGCTAATATCTAGTGCAGTAAACAGCTGAGTCAGGGGCAGGATAAGCAATATACTAGAAATATATAATAAGTTGAAATGTATATAAATACCTTCTGTGACTCTGAGTTTCTTGGCAACGTGACCATGCGACATCTTTAGCAGTATTCTAATGAACTTGTTGTAGGCTTCTGGACCTCGTTTTGTCAACATCCTTAGCATCTTCCCAACCTGTTTGCTGGGAGTAGGAAAGGCCTGTTGAACAAATCATACACTTTTGACATTAGCAGAAAACTAAACAAAGTGTGAATCAAAGTAGGAACCTACAACAAAGTTCACCTCACAAGTTGTCTCACTTGGAAAAGTGTAAGCAATTAACTAACTTACACCCATCCATGGGGGCGACACACTGTAGGTTGACTGACCACTCAATTGGTCAGCTGACAAAGGAAATAACTCTAAATAACTGTAGTTGTGTTTTCTTAAATATATTGCCAATGTGTAGATCAGAGGCCAATGTTGCAGTAAAGTGAATAATATAGAAAGAAGTCGGTGAACCTTGGTGCTTTGTAGGAGAATAGTGAAATACTTAGAACAAACCAAAGCTAGTATATTAATACATGTGTATATTAGTACATGTATATATGTATATATATAATTATATATATATAGAGAGAGAGAGATAGATAGATACATAGATAGAAAGACATACATACAGACAGACAGACAGACAGACAGACAAGACAAGATTTTGCAAAAATAAAGTTGATGTTTTAACAAGTGACATAAATAGAAAGCGAATGGTGTTTCAGGAAAAACACTTCTATAACGAGAGTGCATATGCAGTGCTGCCACCTGCCTGTATCTCCTCTTGCATCTCATCGGTGAAGACTTTGTTCGAGACTAGCTCACTAAAGAATACCTCGTCCAGTGTGATGTTTTTCACTAGGTATACTCGATTGTTAGTGAGCACTTCCTTGTGGATGTCATTCATTTCAAACTCATCCATTCGCTTGACAAAGTCTTTGACACAGGTCAATGTCAAACAAACAGGCCAGTGTCAAAGAGACAGGTGGGACTGTAGTCTACCTGTGCCTGTGTGCTTCACCTGCCAGAGTTGTCAGTTCAAGTGGCGTTTTTTGTTGTTGATTCTATTAAATAGTCCTCTACATGCATAATCTAACAAGTGTCATGTCTCGTATGACTGAAAGACAGTGCCCCGTGTGATGTCACCTCTGATAGTTGGTCACGTGAGAAATTACTTCAAACACTTGGTCCATAATCTGTAATTCCCCAGTCGGTGGTTATTTCCAGCTACTGTTCTTCCGTGTTCTGCGAAAGAGTTTGTTATTGTGCTTCTGTGTTGTCTTGTAAGTAGAGCCACACTAGTCTGGCCAGGTGCCAGTAATCAGACATGGTTCGTCAAGCATGCTTCTATGCCAGGACATGGCAGGCTCCTGCAGGTAGTCTTATTATTGGGTCTCTTCATCTGCCACACAAGTTAAAGCCCAAGTCTCTGCATCATATTCAGTCGAACCTTGCTTTACGGTCACCTTGGTAATACAGCCACCTTGCAATTAAGGTAACCTGTGACAGACCCAAATTATTCTTGTAATGGTAAAGTCTAGGAAACTAGTCCTACTAATACAGTCACCTCGCTATTCAGGTCACTTTGACCTTAATAGCTGTACAGCTGTAGATGGTAATTGCCTTAATAAGAACATTTTTAACATGAAAGTAAGAACATTGAGTATTGTCCTGTTGCCCTGTCACTACTCCTCCTCACAAGTCCCTGTCCTGTTGCCTTGTCATTACTCCTCACAAGTCTCTGTCCGGTTGACCTGTCACTACTCCTCACAAGTCCCTGTCCTGTTGCCTTGTCACTACTCCTCACAAGTCCCTGTCCTGTTGCCCTGTCACTACTCCTCACAAGTCTCTGTCCGGCTGCCCTGTCACTACTCCTCACAAGTCCCTGTCCTGTTGCCTTGTCACTACTCCTCACAAGTCTCTGTCCTGTTGCCTTGTCACTACTCCTCACAAGTCTCTGTCCTGTTGCCCTGTCACTACTCCTCACAAGTCTCTGTCCTGTTGCCTTGTCACTACTCCTCACAAGTCTCTGTCCTGTTGCCCTGTCACTACTCCTCACAAGTCTCTGTCCGGTTGCTCTGTCACTACTCCTCACAAGTCTCTGTCCTGTTGCTCTGTCACTACTCCTCACAAGTCTCTGTCCTGTTGCCTTGTCACTACTCCTCACAAGTCCCTGTCCTGTTGGCCTGTCACTACTCCTCACAAGTCTCTGTCCTGTTGCCCTGTCACTACTCCTCACAAGTCTCTGTCCTGTTGCCTTGTCACTACTCCTCACAAGTCTCTGTCCGGTTGCCCTGTCACTACTCCTCACAAGTCTCTGTCCTGTTGCCCTGTCACTACTCCTCACAAGTCTCTGTCCTGTTGCCCTGTCACTACTCCTCACAAGTCCCTGTCCTGTTGCCTTGTCACTACTCCTCACAAGTCTCTGTCCTGTTGCCTTGTCACTACTCCTCACAAGTCTCTGTCCTGTTGCCTTGTCACTACTCCTCACAAGTCTCTGTCCGGTTGCCCTGTCACTACTCCTCACAAGTCTCTGTCCTGTTGCCCTGTCACTACTCCTCACAAGTCTCTGTCCTGTTGCCCTGTCACTACTCCTCACAAGTCCCTGTCCTGTTGCCTTGTCACTACTCCTCACAAGTCTCTGTCCTGTTGCCTTGTCACTACTCCTCACAAGTCTCTGTCCTGTTGCCCTGTCACTACTCCTCACAAGTCTCTGTCCTGTTGCCCTGTCACTACTCCTCACAAGTCACTGTCCTGTTGCCTTGTCACTACTCCTCACAAGTCTCTGTCCTGTTGCTCTGTCACTACTCCTCACAAGTCCCTGTCCTGTTGCCTTGTCACTACTCCTCACAAATCTCTGTCCTGTTGCCTTGTCACTACTCCTCACAAATCTCTGTCCTGTTGCCCTGTCACTACTCCTCACAAGTCTCTGTCCTGTTGCCCTGTCACTACTCCTCACAAGTCTCTGTCCTGTTGCCCTGTCACTACTCCTCACAAGTCTCTGTCCTGTTGCCTTGTCATTACTCCTCACAAGTCTCTGTCCGGTTGCCCTGTCACTACTCCCCACAAGTCTTTGTCCTGTTGCCTTGTCACTACTCCTCACAAGTCTCTGTCCGGTTGCCCTGTCACTACTCCCCACAAGTCTTTGTCCTGTTGCCTTGTCACTACTCCTCACAAGTCTCTGTCCTGTTGCCCTGTCACTACTCCTCACAAGTCTCTGTCCGGTTGCCCTGTCACTACTCCTCACAAGTCACTGTCCTGTTGCCTTGTCACTACTCCTCACAAGTCTCTGTCCGGTTGCCCTGTCACTACTCCTCACAAGTCTCTGTCCGGTTGCCCTGTCACTACTCCTCACAAGTCCCTGTCCTGTTGCCTTGTCAATACTCCTCACAAGTCTCTGTCCGGTTGCCCTGTCACTACTCCTCACAAGTCCCTGTCCTGTTGCCTTGTCAATACTCCTCACAAGTCTCTGTCCTGTTGCCCTGTCACTACTCCTCACAAGTCTCTGTCCGGTTGCCCTGTCACTACTCCTCACAAGTCTCTGTCCGGTTGCCCTGTCACTACTCCTCACAAGTCTCTGTCCGGTTGCCCTGTCACTACTCCTCACAAGTCTCTGTCCGGTTGCCCTGTCACTACTCCTCACAAGTCCCTGTCCTGTTGCCTTGTCACTACTCCTCACAAGTCCCTGTCCTGTTGCCTTGTCACTACTCCTCACAAGGCTCTGTCCTGTTGCCTTGTCACTACTCCTCACAAGTCTCTGTCCTGTTGCCCTGTCACTAGTCCCCCTCACAAATCTCTGTCCTGTTGCCTTGTCACTACTCCCCCTCACAAGTCTCTGTCCTGTTGCCTTGTCACTACTCCCCCTCACAAGTCTCTGTCCTGTTGCCCTGTCACTACTCCTCACAAGTCTCTGTCCGGTTGCCCTGTCACTACTCCTCACAAGTCTCTGTCCGGTTGCCCTGTCACTACTCCTCACAAGTCCCTGTCCTGTTGCCTTGTCACTACTCCTCACAAGTCCCTGTCCTGTTGCCTTGTCACTACTCCTCACAAGGCTCTGTCCTGTTGCCTTGTCACTACTCCTCACAAGTCTCTGTCCTGTTGCCCTGTCACTAGTCCCCCTCACAAATCTCTGTCCTGTTGCCTTGTCACTACTCCCCCTCACAAGTCTCTGTCCTGTTGCCTTGTCACTACTCCCCCTCACAAGTCTCTGTTCTGTTGCCTTGTCACTACTCCTCACAAGTCTCTGTCCTGTTGCCCTGTCACTACTCCCCCTCACAAATCTCTGTCCTGTTGCCTTGTCACTACTTCCCCTCACAAGTCTCTGACCTGTTGCCTTGTCACTACTCCCCCTCACAAGTCTCTGTCCTGTTGCCCTGTCACTACTCCCCCTCACAAGTGTCTGTCCTGTTGCCCTGTCACTACTCCCCCTCTGAAGTATCTCTCCTGGCAAAATGTGAAAGAACAAAGAAACAATTTATAATATACAAAACAAATCCATGGTCTCTCAAATGTTAACCTTTTTAACAAGGTTGAAGACAAGTTGTTTTAGAATTATAATACTACAGTGTTTTTGACAGGAAGAACAGTATTTATGCATCATGTACATTAAACTGTTAGTTTTGCAAAAAATATCCACATAAAGGGGAGAAATAGACAGGGTGGAGTAGAAGCTTGACAGGGCAATGGAAAACTTCTGAAAATATTAGCTAAATAAATGATTACATAATGCCACATTCGGGTAGTTATTTGACACCAGAACACTGTGGTACCCTACACACTATGAATGTCTACCTCTCTCTCACCCCCTCTCCCTCTCCTCCTCGCCCTCTCCCCATCATCCCTCCCTCTCTCTCTCTCTCTCTCTCTCTCTCTGCCCCTCCCTCCCTCTTCCCCTCCCTCTTCCCCTCCCTCTTCCCCTCCCTCCTTCTCACTCCTCTTCCCTCCTCACTCCCCCTCCTTCACTCTCTCCCTCCCTCCCTCTCACTCCCCCTCCCTCCTTCTCACTCCCCCTCCCTCTTCCCCTCCCTCCTTCATTCTTTCTCCCTCCCTCTCACTCCCCTTCCCTCCTTATCACTCCCCCTCCCTCCACTCTTTCTCCCTCCCTCTCACTCCCCCTCCCTCTTTCTCACTCCCCCTCCTTCCTTTACTCTCTCTCTCCCTCCCTCCATCTCCCTCTCACTCCCCCCTCCCTCCATCTCCCCCTCCCTCCCTCTTCCATTCCTCATTATATATTGTCTCATGTTGTGCAGTGTTTTCTGTAGGTACTGGCAATGGACTCTCCTAAATAGCATTGCTGTTGACTGTAATGTACTTTGTAATTTCAATAGTAGATTATTTTCATGTATAAGAAGGTGAGTTTCTTATGAGAGGTGAGAGGCCATAGTCTATTGCAGTAGTATAGTAGGCATCCTGCAGTCTCGTAAGACTATGGATCTGTGCCCTATTGCAGTACTGTGTGCTATTCTATGAGTGTGGCATGTTTACCTGGTTACTTTGTGCAACGTATAATTAGGTGTAATAATAATTGACTAAGCAGCCTTTATGTGGAGTACCAGATCATTTATGAGAGTTATCAGATCCTAGTTGAGCCAGACTGGCAACTACTATGTATACGTTAACCAGTCATTATACTTACAGTGCATGGATATTGATAAATATATCCATATTATTATTATTCTAAAATAATAGGTTGACTTTATGTAAGCAATCAAACAATGTACTGTATGATATATCTCTAGCTGGTGTAATAGATGTGATGGATTTGTATATTTAGCTTTAAGCACTAATCTGTCACCTTTGTTGTTTTGCACTGTAAGAGGCAGTCAATATGTCACAGAAATGTACAGTTGGGAGGGTCACAGATAGGAAGATACCTGTCAGAATACTGTTGCATTCCTGTGTGTATGAGTGTGTATGTGTGTGAACGTGCATGCATGCATTTGTAAATATGTATGTGTGTGTGCATGTGTGAGTGTGTGCGTGTGCATGATCGCGTGTGTATGAGTGCGTGTGCATGTGTGTGTATTTGTGTCCAATCTAAAAGTTCTATTCATTTCACACACTGAACACCAAGGATGTTTGTAAATTATTTTGCATTTTTAAAACTTGGCTCTGATCATAAACATATTGTTGTTTATAATAATACTAAATCAATTACTTCTTCAGCTCCAATATCCTCAGACAGTCCGAGCTCAGTGGCGCAACAGAACCAAAGGATTCAGCATTCTTGTACTCGTGTGCTAGGTGAAAGTCGTCACCAGATGGCTGGATCTGCTAAGAAGCTATTCATTTTAGGAAGGTTTATTTTGAAAACATACACTAATGTAGTACACACAAATATATAAGTTTGGGGAAATAGAAACATTGTGACATCACTAATTACACTGTATTGTGTAATATTGTAAAAAAGTAAAGTTCTTATAGCGTGGTGTCCAGTCCTTAGGACTGCTCAAAGCACTTTACTCCCTGGCAGACCTGTTCAATCAAACACCATCTCAACGTCTCGATAAAGTATGCTGCAATTACTGTACAAAGGCCTCATACACAGATATTCAGCACTGTCTATAGCCAGGTACTCATTCATTAAGCCATGTGACCTGGAGCCATGTGGAGTGAATGAACGTGCCCAAGATTAGAAAAGGCAACAAGAGCATTTAAACCTGGTGTCTCGTATGAAATATGCACCCGGTGATATTTGAACCCGGTGTCTCATATGAAATATGCACCCGGTGATATTTGAACTCATGGGTTCAAATACCATCATGATACTGTACATGGACCCACCCTATGATAAAAGTACCCGCACTCCCAAATGTCAAGTAACATGTAAAAAGTCAAGGATTTTATAGCCAAATATTATCATAGTAATCTATATTCCAAGGATTTCATTGTAGGCAGCTTATTGGACTATAGTTTTTGATTTAAAAAAAAAATGTTTTAACATAAATCCTGGTTCCAAATATCATATGAAATTTGGATCCGCACATTCACTCACTCATGTCGGCCACTGGGGTCGAACATTAATTACTTCAGTCATCCGTCTCCAGATCCCTCTGTCTGCCATTGCCGTCTTCTGCTCCTCTGCCTCTAGACCCACATCTTCCTTTAAGCAGTCAATGTAAGTTACTGCTGGTCTTCCTCGACTAACAGGACAGTCTTATTATGATACTTGGACCCTTCATATAAGGATTTCTTATTTGGGCATTCACTAATCTAACAGTCCATATTTCACAATGATATTTGGACCTGTGGGTTCAAATTCAAATATGTACACATCTGGGCACACGCTAATCTTATAGGTGGGGGTCCATATTTCGCTATCACATTTGGATCCGTGGGTCCAAATCCAAATATATTAAACTTTTTAAAAATGAGTACATTTCGGCACTCACTAATTTCATTGTTGGGTGTCCATATTTTGCAAAGGTATTTGGATCTGTGGGTTCAAATCCAAATATATTAAACTTTTTAAAAAGGGGTACATATGAATGTGAATAATGAGTGCCCAAACATATACCCACTTTTAAAAAGTTTAAAACATAATTCATTACACACACACACACACACACACACACACACACACACACACACACACACACACACACACACACACACACACACACACACACACACACACACACACACACACACACACACAAACATATACACTATATATGGAATAATTCTAATGATCACTATTTTTAAAGGAGTACAAATATCATGGGTGGACCATATTTTCCTATGATATTTGGACCCGCATCTATTTTTATGCTATGAAATTTAGACCTAGCCTCCTAATTCGTATAATTGAATGTAGCTTAGCAGCTTTGTAACTTAGTAACACAAGTAGTAGACACTGGTGCATTTTTCATGCTATGATATTTTGACCCCTCAATCTTAATGTTGAATGTTGCTGATACTACAAGTTAGTTAGTGCAAATTTGCAAATATTCCACTGACATTGTAAGGATGAAGCCACTGAATAATAAGAACAAAATGTGTAATTGTGTACATGTACATCGTAAAAGTGGAGAATTTTATATCAATTTTGTTTATTGTGACCTGACATAGGAAGTAATGTGCTTAGACACCTCGATACATAAACACCAACCTAGTGTGAACTACCCCGGGGGTAGTAATAACACATCACACACATAACACAGAACAAATATAATGATTAGTGTATTAAAAAATATCATAGGCTATACCCAAATATCATCCGGGTCCAAATCTCATCTGACACCGGAATCTCTTGATTCAGAGTCCGCATGTTTGATGATCTGTCAGTCGTGAAGGACACACTCCTTAGGCTCTTGACTCAGAGTCTGATGTCATAACTAACGCCCCACATGTTTGATGATCTGTCAGTGGTGAAGGACACAGTCCTTAGGCTTTTGATTCAGAGTCTGATGTCATAACTAATGCCCCACATGTTTGATGATCGGTCAGTGGTGAAGGACACACTCCTTAGGCTCTTGACTCAGAGTATGATGTCATAACTAATGCCCCACATGTTTGATGATCTGTCAGTGGTGAAGGACGCACACCTTATGTTCTTGACTCAGAGTCTGATGTCATAACTAATGCCCCACATGTTTGATGATCTGTCAGTGGTGAAGGACACACTCCTTAGGCTCTTGACACAGAGTCTGATGTCATAACTAACGCCCCACATGTTTGATGATCTGTCAGTGGTGAAGGACACAGTCCTTAGGCTTTTGATTCAGAGTCTGATGTCATAACTAATGCCCCACATGTTTGATGATCTGTCAGTGGTGAAGGACACACTCCTTAGGCTCTTGACTCAGAGTATGATGTCATAACTAATGCCCCACATGTTTGATGATCTGTCAGTGGTGAAGGACGCACACCTTATGTTCTTGACTCAGAGTCTGATGTCATAACTAATGCCCCACATGTTTGATGATCTGTCAGTGGTGAAGGACACACTCCTTAGGCTCTTGACTCAGAGTATGATGTCATAACTAATGCCCCACATGTTTGATGATCTGTCAGTGGTGAAGGACACAGTCCTTATGCTTTTATTCAGAGTCTGATGTCATAACTAATGCCCCACATGTTTGATGATCTGTCAGTGGTGAAGGACACACTCCTTATGCTTTTATTCAGAGTCTGATGTCATAACTAATGCCCCACATGTTTGATGATCTGTCAGTGGTGAAGGACGCACACCTTATGTTCTTGACTCAGAGTCTGATGTCATAACTAATGCCCCACATGTTTGATGATCTGTCAGTGGTGAAGGACACACTCCTTAGGCTCTTGACTCAGAGTATGATGTCATAACTAATGCCCCACATGTTTGATGATCTGTCAGTGGTGAAGGACACACTCCTTAGGCTATTGACTCAGAGTCTGATGTCATAACTAACGCCCCACATGTTTGATGATCTGTCAGTGGTGAAGGACACACTCCTTAGGCTCTTGACTCAGAGTATGATGTCATAACTAATGCCCCACATATTTGATGATCTGTCAGTGGTGAAGGACGCACACCTTATGTTCTTGACTCAGAGTCTGATGTCATAACTAATACCCCACATGTTTGATGATCTGTCAGTGGTGAAGGACACACTCCTTAGGCTCTTGACTCAGAGTCTGATGTCATAACTAATGCCCCACATGTTTGATGATCTGTCAGTGGTGAAGGACACACTCCTTAGGCTCTTGACTCAGAGTATGATGTCATAACTAATGCCCCACATGTTTGATGATCTGTCAGTGGTGAAGGACGCACACCTTATGTTCTTGACTCAGAGTCTGATGTCATAACTAATGCCCCACATGTTTGATGATCTGTCAGTGGTGAAGGACACACTCCTTAGGCTCTTGACTCAGAGTATGATGTCATAACTAATGCCCCACATGTTTGATGATCTGTCAGTGGTGAAGGACACAGTCCTTATGCTTTTATTCAGAGTCTGATGTCATAACTAATGCCCCACATGTTTGATGATCTGTCAGTGGTGAAGGACACACTCCTTAGGCTCTTGACTCAGAGTATGATGTCATAACTAATGCCCCACATGTTTGATGATCTGTCAGTGGTGAAGGACACAGTCCTTATGCTTTTATTCAGAGTCTGATGTCATAACTAATGCCCCACATGTTTGATGATCTGTCAGTGGTGAAGGACACAGTCCTTATGCTTTTATTCAGAGTCTGATGTCATAACTAATGCCCCACATGTTTGATGATCTGTCAGTGGTGAAGGACACACTCCTTAGGCTCTTGACTCAGAGTCTGATGTCATAACTAATGCCCCACATGTTTGATGATCTGTCAGTGGTGAAGGACACACTCCTTAGGCTATTGACTCAGAGTCTGATTTCATAACTAATGCCCCACATGTTTGATGATCTGTCAGTGGTGAAGGACACACTCCTTAGGCTCTTGACTCAGAGTATGATGTCATAACTAATGCCCCACATATTTGATGATCTGTCAGTGGTGAAGGACGCACACCTTATGTTCTTGACTCAGAGTCTGATGTCATAACTAATACCCCACATGTTTGATGATCTGTCAGTGGTGAAGGACACACTCCTTAGGCTCTTGACTCAGAGTCTGATGTCATAACTAATGCCCCACATGTTTGATGATCTGTCAGTGGTGAAGGACACACTCCTTAGGCTCTTGACTCAGAGTCTGATGTCATAACTAATGCCCCACATGTTTGATGATCTGTCAGTGGTGAAGGACACACTCCTTAGGCTATTGACTCAGAGTCTGATTTCATAACTAATGCCCCACATGTTTGATGATCTGTCAGTGGTGAAGGACACACTCCTTAGGCTCTTGACTCAGAGTCTGATGTCATAACTAATGCCCCACATGTTTGATGATCTGTCAGTGGTGAAGGACACACTCCTTAGGCTCTTGACACAGAGTCTGATGTCATAACTAATGCCCCACATGTTTGATGATATGTCAGTGGTGAAGGACACACTCCTTAGGCTCTTGACTCAGAGTCTGATGTCATAACTAATGCCCCACATGTTTGATGATCTGTCAGTGGTGAAGGACACAGTCCTTAGGCTTTTGATTCAGAGTCTGATGTCAACTAATGCCCCACATGTTTGATGATCTGTCAGTGGTGAAGGACACACTCCTTAGGCTATTGACTCAGAGTCTGATGTCATAACTAACGCCCCACATGTTTGATGATCTGTCAGTGGTGAAGGACACACTCCTTAGGCTTTTGATTCAGAGTCTGATGTCATAACTAATGCCCCACATGTTTGATGATCTGTCAGTGGTGAAGGACACACTCCTTAGGCTTTTGATTCAGAGTCTGATGTCATAACTAATGCCCCACATGTTTGATGATCTGTCAGTGGTGAAGGACACACTCCTTATGCTTTTGATTCAGAGTCTGATGTCATAACTAATGCCCCACATGTTTGATGATCTGTCAGTGGTGAAGGACACACTCCTTAGGCTATTGACTCAGAGTCTGATTTCATAACTAATGCCCCACATGTTTGATGATCTGTCAGTGGTGAAGGACACACTCCTTAGGCTTTTGATTCAGAGTCTGATGTCATAACTAATGCCCCACATGTTTGATGATCTGTCAATGGTAAAGGACGCACACCTTATGCTTTGGCTTTTTTGTAATATTTTAGGTGATAATGCAAGTGTTTGTCAAATGTCACGACAATAAGATATCCTCAGCTCTGGTCAGTGCTATATAGTAGTGTTTAAGTAGGTATCCAGCCTGCAGTAGAAGTCTGCTGCATGCCGTCAAGTGCATCTGACTCATTGCGGATGCGTCTTGTACGTTTTGGCTCACACTTGTGCGGTTTGGTCGGCATCGTTTGACATGGTAGTTCAGGTAACAGGTTGTACCTGTTCACATGTGATTCTTGTCGATTGAATCTTTCTTTGTGACACATCCTTGCTCCACCCTCTTTGGCATTGTCTTCCGTTGTGCGACAACTCTTGTCATAGATCTTCTGGGGTTTTGGCTTCTTCCTTCTGTGGGCTGCCACTGGTCGGGCAGGTCTCTTATGCAGAAACTCTGCGGTTGTCCCTGGTGTGTCAGCAACTGTGACACTGTCACCCAGTGATCTGGTTCTGGTGCGAAATTTAACAACTGTGCCATGTATCTTTGTAGCGATCCTGAATATGTTTGCCTGTCTCCTTGCTTCTGGACTCCACGTCATTGGTGTATGCATCAACAGGGCTCTGACTGTGTCGCTCTCCTTGCCTTTGACACATTCCCCCAGGTAGTCGAGCATGGATTGCATGTTGCTGTAGAAGCTGTCCAGTTGTCCGGACGGAGTGTCACTCTTGTACTGGTGCAGCATACTCTGGACATCGGTCAAGTCCGGTGGACCACTGACCACCTCCCGTAGTGTGTTGGCCAGAGAGCTGGTCAGCTGGGTACAGTGGTCAAGCAGGTTCTGCTGTTTCTGCAGCTTTTCTTGCACTGTTGCTGTGTCGTCAGTGGTCTTCTGTCTGCTGATGGCCATGCGCTGTCTGTTGTCGTAGAAGGTCTCCATCATCATGGTGCTCTCGTTGTGGTGCTGCACCAGTCTCTCTGTCAGAGGGACGTTCCACGCAACGTCCTTCCTCGTTACTCGCCGAAAGTACTCCGTCGCTGTAACAACCACCACTGCATACAATATCTCGCCTAAAACATTACGGGGATCTACAGGTTCTTATCACTGTGTGTTTTCACAGTGCAGTTATTGACGTACTAGTGCCCTTCTCTTGTGTTCTGGGAGTGCTTGGGTTTTATCATTTTTTAGACCACATGGTATGCTTGGAAATTTTTTACATTTAGTCAATGTGTTATTTATATACATCTTGCTCTTAAAACTTTACATGTGTGGGGACTTTACATGTGTGGGGACTTTACATGTGTTTGGACTTTACATGTGTGGGGACTTTACATGTGTGGGGACTTTACATGTGTGGGGACTTTACATGTGTGGGGACATTACATGTGTGGGGACTTTACATGTGCATGCAATAATGTTGTGTTTTGTTATCTTTACTTTTTATTTTTTAGAGGTAATGAATTGATTGGATGGTCAACGGATGAGCCTAAGGAAAATTTTCTGTTTTAAAATATATTGTTTTAGGACAGACAATCAAGTATTTTTGATTTGAAAGTGATGGGAAATGATGAATGACATACAAGGTGTAGGTTGACCTACAGGATGCAAGGTGATGGGTCGCTTTTAAGGTATGACCTACAAGGACATGGTGACTTGAAAGGTCATGAGTCACATACAAGGTCACAGATCACATACAAGGTCATGGGTCACCTACAAGGTCATGGATGACCACTCCGGAACATGTGAGTTTACTGGGCCAGAAACTTGTGAGGCTTTGAGTTAGTTAGACAAAAGTATCTGTTGTAGGAATCCTTCTGAGGTGATTGTTTTGAGATGTAATAATAACTATTTGTTGTCCACTTTGTTGCTAGTCCTGTTTGATAGCACCATTCCTTACCCTCTGTGGTCTTCAGTTTCTTGGCGATGTAAGACTGTGATGTCTCCATCAGCATTGTCACAAACTTGTCAAACGCATGTGTGCCTCGCCGTGGAAGTATGTCTAGCAATCTTTCAATCTTCTCTCTGTTGTGTCTAGAAGCCTGGTTATTGAAGACAAGTGTAGAATTAGGATTTTACCTGACAGAAAACATCACTGTTACTTTCCCAAAACCGATATGGTCTAGGGCAAGAGTTTTGGGAATGGTTACCCAGTGTTTATTTATATTTGTGAGTAACGATTGTCATGATAGTTGCGTGAAGTGTTTGTTATGCGTTTTAACAGAAATTCAACCACAACATCACATTTCTGGCAGACTCTACGACTATCTTGACCAACCAAATCTGTTTTACTACAATGAACAGTAATGGTTTTAATATACAGTGTTATCTGTTTAATTTAAATTATTTGACAAATCTAATTTTACAGACAGAAATTCAACACCTGCAAAACTTGAAAAGATGAGGGTTAGTTAAATCTCATTTGAGATTCTGTCAATGTCACATTTCTATGTCTCCTCCCTCGTGCTGACTCATAAAATAACAGTTATTACCTGTCAATAATTCATTTTTATCTAATAAACTTTCTATTTTCCGGATATATCTTGTAAAATATACATTTGATCTTTCTAAGGATTGTGAGTTTTAAAAGACAACTAAACAGGCCAAATTATACGCTACTGCAAAAATAATAATGACATAAACTAGTATAATTGTATAATGCAATTAAGATATTTTGAGGAAAAAAGTCATTATTAAATTAAAACTGCATAGAGAATATTTGAAAATATAAAACCAAAAAATCTGTTGAATGTTTGTGGTATTTCACATCACTGTTGTTTCTAAAGTCAGATATGTTATTCAGATATTATGCTTTAAAGCACCCCTTTTTGTGGTGCATTGAGACCATCAGTGCTGCCACCTACCCTGATGTCGTCGATCATGTTGTCAGTGAAAAGTTCGCTTTGAAAGAGCGCAGCAATGAAGTCCTCATTAATGGTGATGTTGTTGACGAGAAATCTCTGGTTGCTACGTAAGACCGTGCGATGTAGTTCACTCATCTCATATGTTGGCATGTGTTGATGCCACAATTGGGCTGCTTTTACTATGCTTCTGTTAAGCCTCATGGCTGTTGGCTTGTACACAAGGACACTCATGTTTGACTGCATCACTTTGATTCTCCCCGTTTACACTGTACAGATGTTATGTCTGTGTCAGATGTGTGCTCAGCGAAGGAGAAACAGCCCGGGAAGTTAGATTTGATTGGTTAGTTTTTCGCTGAATTGTTTGTCATTATCGTATGTTACAATAGAATGTTACATAACAGTGACTCTGCTTCTGTACTCTTTGAATAGTCCCAGTGATCTATCAGCAAGAAGATATGTAGGCAATACCCACCAATTATCCCAACAGACTTGTTTGTATAACATACACCAAGGCATTATATTTCAGCTAATGCTTGTTGTGTCTTTGTGCTGTGGACCATTAAGACCCTGGACCATTAAGGCCCATGTGCACAACTATAGTTCATGCTGTAAGTCTTAGAATGGCATGATTATACTTATACAGATAGTCATGCACAGTAATTGCCACTTTGTTAATGGAATTAATCAAGATAACAAAGACATGGCCACAGGAAAGACCACAATTAAAACATATCTTTTGGTGTAGCCTTTATGTAAAATGTTGTGTTAGCATTTGCATAGTATAATACATGTATTTATATTTAAATTTATTTATTAATATAATTATGATAGGACATTTGAATTATGGTAAGATTGTTTTTTTTTTTTTTTTTTTTTTTAAATATATTAATAGGTAACTTGTCCGGGACACATATAAACTTTCAGATTAATGTGAAGGTTATTATTGCTGCACAATAGTTCTTAAATATGTACAATCATTTTTTAAGTATAACATAATTATATCAGTAGAGACAAATCAAGAAGAAAATGTTTCCAATGTTCCTTTTCAACAATAAATTAAACTACCGGGTATAGTATGCCATAATTAACAAATTAAAAATATTCTCCAGTCAATAACAGTAAAAGTGTAACGGGTAAAACAAGCGAAATGTAAACTTACACATTGACAAATCTAATGAGAAACATAAATGAATATTATATTACAATGAAAATTAACCAAAGTTTACCATAGTTGAAAAAATTAATTATGATATAAGTGTGCGTGTTTATATATATATATATATATATATGTACATAATGTTTTACTAAAATATGTTATTCCCAAAATTAATTATGACACGAGTATCACAAGACTTGTATAAAGACATATCCAACAGTTTGATCCTCTATCGTAATGAACTAATCTTACTCTTATTATGTTTGTTTTGTTGAAGTAAACATTCATTCATTCACTGGCTTCACAAACCATGCCTGAGATATTTGTGGTGCACGCACGTACGCACGCTCTCTGGTACCTCTCTCTATTAGGGAGAACACTGCAGGAACCAGCAACTCTCGATATTTTGACAAATGTGATGTGTTGCATATTTTTAATGTTAAGGTATAATTTGTCACTGTGGAGATGGCACCATGTGGAGATGGCACCATGTGGAGATGGCACCATGTGGAGTGGCAACAATGTAGCTTTACAATGATACGAGAGTCATCCTTGTGGGGTGTTTGTGTGTCAAGTTGTCTGTAGTTGAAGTGACCCATCCCAAGAATTCACGTTTTGAGAAATTGGTGTTTAATGTTCCCCACATGTGCCAAATTACATAGTAAAAAAGCCTCAAACACATCTTAAAGACAATATTTACACATTATATCATTCAAAATGTTAGTAAATTGTTTATCATTTCTAAAAATGCAAAGATCCCAAATTTGAATCTTTCAAAATTTATTGTATTTTATCAACATTTTCTCTGATCGACCAAGCATACCTTACGGTCCGTGTCAATGCAACCCGTCACAAATGATGTTCACAAATTGAGTGATCGTACATCGTTGATGAACAGTCAACCCCCAATCAGACGTCACAGTTGTTACTGGTTCCTCCAGTACTGCGCACCGATTTCATGTTCATTTGTGTTAGCCGCACTGCTTGTGGTGCCCTCTAGTGACACTGTCTCATCGGCCTAACAAGACGCTTGGTGGTGGCGTCGCGGGTAGCGGTAGTAGCTATGCACAAAGAAAGCTATCATCACTGGCACGGCGCGCGGCACAACAACAGCAGCAGCCGCAACCACTTCACCACCAGGGGGAGCTGCAGTTCACGCTCGTTATGAGCATGCTAACGGAATTCGCAAAAATCGACGACGAGGTAAAATCGGCAGCAGTGTACGACTTCGGTGATCATTTTGGGGTTTGGTGATACACGTGTAGATAATTCGGGACAAACAGTTTTGAGAAAATCCTCCATGTTGTTTGACGATTTTTTACAGTAGAGCTAATAGAATTTATAATAAATTTGTTAAACAATTGCCTGTTTTCCACCTATCTCCTGTCTAAACATCTCTTTGGTGATTGTTGGAAAGTCTAAATATATGGTTGAAACAGCAATTCTTGTTTTACTGTTCTATTAAAAAAAATCCTTCTATGCAAAAAATTACTCAACATTTTTTTTTATGTTTCATTTACTAAAATTGATGCATGTGTAGATGTCTTTAACTAGATTTAACAATAGTTACCAAGTTTTAACAAAAGTTACCATCTAAAGCAGAACATCGTGATGGAGTTGCCAATAGTGTTTACCTTGTGTGTTCCTTCCTGCCCTTGTTAAGTGTCTGTCTTCACCTTGCTGTCATTCACACAGTTGTTAGATGTAGATACATGTTATGTAGTGGGTTGTCTTGCTGTCACTTGTGTTGTAAACAGTGTCTTGTTGCAGTGATGTGTAATAATTACAGTTGGGTTTACTTACAAAACTTGATTCAGTTACAATGATCACAATAAAAACTGTGATCGCTTTTTATCTTCTTTTAGAGAAATATAATATATAATAAAATCGGTTTGATTATAACTGATTATTTTGGATGATAATATAATTATATCTTTAATTCAGCGATATTAATTATCCTTTCAATTTTAATATACCCAGTATTATGATTGTAAACAAACCCAACCCTAATAGTACCTGTAGCAATAGATCGTACTTCACTGTAGTCTAGTCTAGTGTAGTTGCACCCTGTTTCTCTGCACCTTGGTTCCCTGCACGCCGAGCCCCGCACTGCACAAATGGCGCACTCTAGTGGCATGTACCAGCACCAGCATCAATATGTTTCTAACTTTTTATTTGATTGTCATTATTAAACTGAAATATACCAGACGATATTAATATGAGATACTGTGGAGAATTTTAATGATATATTAAATGTATTAATCTTATCTATGTATTCATTTAAAAACAATTAAGATACATGTGTTGTACAGATATATTGATAACTCTTATCGCAGACTGTTAGCGAATTTACAACATTTATCCAGTTAAATCTAACTATTCTTATTGCAATTCTTGGCTTGTATAGGATCTCTCGATGAAATGGTTTGTTGAGTCGGCCAAACGATACCAGTTAACAGGGCGCCCTCTGGAGGAATTGTGTGAACACAATGCTACAGTGGCGCTCAATCTACAACGCCACCAGGTGAGCCCATGTGGTACTATATCTCAGCAGACCTGCACTAGGAAGGATTGTATGATAATCAGGCAGATTTACAGATGCTTGTTTACCCTTGACTTCTCATACCATTACTGATGTGGAAACCAATGCACTCTCAGTAAGGGTATGGAAACATTTGGACACACACTGATTAGTTTTACCCCTACCTGCCTAGTTAGACTAAACATGAGCCCTATAAAACATGTCCACTTTAACACCTTTGTGTCACATGAATTGCTACTTCTGTGGTTTAATAATGAATGACATTTCATTTATAACATTTTACTATGTGTTGAGTTACAAACCGGTGTCACTCATTCATTCACCCAGTCGACCCTTGACCCTCATCAAATGGACAGACAGACAGACAGACAGACAGACACGTTTTGACCATGATCATTTGAAAATACAATATAATATTCTTAATGACATCAGGGAGACTTCTGTTAAGACAATTATATGTTGCTAACATGGTAGTGTCCTTACTAATGTAAAATAATAATTTCCCTACTAATGTAATACTCCTACTAATATAAATTATATATACATATTTACATAAACCATCACACGAATGAATGAAAGTTCATATTTACATCAAGCACAAGTTTACTTAAATCTAAATATAAAATAAATTAATGTCAAATGTATAATCATGTTGGGTTTATCTGTTCATTGATAATAAGTTTTCTTCAATTATGCACATGTTTTTGTTGGAACAATCTCGTCAAGCACCCATCTCCACTGCTCACTGTCCGGTGTTGCTTCAATCTGTGAGTGTCCTGGCGGTCCGCTCTTTGATGTTGTAAAACCACATTTCTCCTGTGGCGTTAACACTGTGTATGTTTCATTGACATGTAATTGCTTTATCTCCTCACAGGTGGCGCAGTCGTGGAACATCATCAAGCTGTTGTTCAGTGCGACCCCGTCGACCCCTGTGTCAGGGTCAAAGGGCATCTCCACCCTGCCCTCCAAACAGGACACGTACAAGGACACAGACACTGACCGAGGTAACAGGAAGAGGGTTGGTTCAGGGTACCAGTGGACATCTAGTCACCCATTACAGTTACAATATTAGAGAGAGGAATATTGGTGGGCATCTCCAAGTGGAAGAGTGGTATTACGCTAAACTGATGTGATTTAGCTTCAGGCAAAGTGAGCTGCATGCAAAAGGATAAGTAGTGATGAGTATGAGATAGTTATCAATCTAACGAGGGAAGTTGAAATGGCTCCACAAAGTGACTAATAATTAGGTATCTTCTTTCGCACCTGAATCCTTGATAACCAAGCTCAGGGGTGCATCAAATTAGCAGGGTTGGTCAAGCGTAAAATCAATAAACAGTATTACATCTGGTGAGTGTCATAATCATGTCATCTGTTACATGCACAGCTATGATAATTTGGCTATTTTTCGAGTTTGTGTATATAGCTTTCTTAAGTCATTCTCCTAGACGTCAGTTTATTTGTCCTTCCATCCAGTTACCCACTCTGTGTATTTGGATGTCCACTGGTTGGTTGTAGGCCGAGCCAACAGCGAAGGGAAACACTTGACACACGACGCACGACACACCGACACAGCTGACAGTAGAGACACGACCGTTGCCGACACATCAACAGGTGAGTGATGGTTGTGGGTGGGTGAAATGCACACACAAGCGCATGCGCACATGCGCACATGCGCACATCCACACACAAACACACTCACAAACACACACATTAACACACACACCAATTTATTTTAAACCTATATGATTGCGTGTGATCGTGTGTGCATGCATGTGTGCGTGCGTGCGTGCGTCTTGCACATGTATCTCTCCCATGCAGTCAATCAAAGGTATGTGAGGTTTATGTTGTCTCAACGCACACACATCTAACGTCTGACATGTAACATGTATTGTCGACTGTCGGTGACGTGTCACGCAGGTGTCAGTGACGAGGAGAGTGACGTCCAGCAGGATCTCGAGCTTGTCCAGCGCAGCAGCACGTTGACTTACATTGCCAGCGGCATGGGAACCAGTAACCATAGCGACTTCTTCTTTGGAGACGGAGACATGGACCAGATGGTGTTTGAGAACGAACATTTCCCGAGCATCCAAAACTGCCAGGTGGGGGCGCCATGGGTGTCAGGTGGGGGTGTCAGGTGTGGGCGCCATGGCTGTCAGGTGGGGGCGCCATGGGTATCAGGTGGGGGCGCCATGGGTGTCAGGTGGGGGCGCCATGGTGTAAGGTGGGGGCACCTTGGGTGTCAGGTGGGGGCGCCATGGGTATCAGGTGGGGGTGCCATGGGTGTCAGGTGGGGGCGCCATGGGTGTCAGGTGGGGGCGCCTTGGGTGTCAGGTGGGGGTGTCAGGTGGAGGCGCCATGGGTGTCAGGTGGAGGCGCCATGGGTGTCAGGTGGGGGCGCCATGGGTGTCAGGTGGGGGCACCTTGGGTGTCAGGTGGGGGCGCCATGGGTGTCAGGTGGGGGTGTCAGGTGTGGGCGCCATGGGTGTCAGGTGGGGGCGCCATGGGTGTCAGGTGGGGGTGTCAGGTGTGGGCGCCATGGCTGTCAGGTGGGGTCACCTTGGGTGTCAGGTGGGGGCGCCATGGGTGTCAGGTGGGGGCACCTTGGGTGTCAGGTGGGGGCGCCATGGGTGTCAGGTGGGGGTGTCAGGTGTGGGCGCCATGGCTGTCAGGTGGGGGCACCTTGGGTGTCAGGTGGGGGCGCCATGGGTGTCAGGTGGGGGTGTCAGGTGTGGGCGCCATGGCTGTCAGGTGGGGGCGCCATGGG
The DNA here is from genome assembly GCA_963995525.1 of Escarpia spicata. NCBI lineage: Eukaryota > Metazoa > Annelida > Polychaeta > Sabellida > Siboglinidae > Escarpia > Escarpia spicata. The sequence goes on along the minus strand of OZ023205.1, from coordinate 69,670,315 downwards.
TATCAGGTGGGGGCGCCATGGGTGACAGATGGGGGCGCTATGGGTGTCAGGTGGGGGCGCCATCGGTATCAGGTGGGGGCGCCATGGGTGACAGATGGGGGCGCTATGGGTGTCAGGTGGGGGCGCCATGGGTGTCAGGTGGGGGCATCATGGGTGTCAGGTGGTCTGACTACTGCTTCAGCAGTTCTATATTTTGTTCATCTCATTTTAGAATAATTTCATGAAAAATTGAAACCATCTGGTATCTTTTGTGAAGATGTGTTACCATAATGACTGTGTGAATTTGGAAACTGTATCTTTTGACACCCTACAAATGTACAAAAAATTGTATTTTCTGTACAGTATGTTTTTGGATACCTAGTACTGTTATGTGTCCGACTACTTATAGTCCATAATGACTATGTTTTCGGACACCAAAAGTAATTTTTTGTACTGTATTTTTTTGGAGAGATGATAATTTAATGATTTGTAGGTGTCCCAAAATGTATACAGTCATTACAGTGTCTTGTTTTGATGAAACTATCAAACTAAAAAATATATTTACTGGCTCTGTATACTGTAATATATGTTTATTCATAGTTTCACAAGCCAGGAGCCACCTCTTGTTTCTTGTCTGTTGTGTTTAGCACCAAGCATCGATAAATTATATTCTGTGTTGGCTTAATCTTTATTGCATTGTTTGATACAAATCTTTTTTTCAGATATTTTAAAACTTAGTGTAACCATGTTGCAACTTACTAGCACATCCAAGCAATCGTATGATTTATTACTCGGATCATTTCAAATACTTGCTCTGGTCTTCTGGAATGCTGTACATTTGTGAATAGTTAAAATGTGAACAGTTATAAGATCTATAATTAATTAAAACATAACTGAAAGCTAAAAATAATTAATTAAGATCGCACTTGTAAATTATAGTAAGTAATATATTGAAATAGTCTAAAAGTCCACATGGTCATGTAATAATTATGGATAAGGTGTCTTGAAATGCACCTTAGACAGCCACAAGTCCAATTGGCAGTGACATTGACACTTTGATACTGAAGGACTGGACTCTGCCCCCTGAGAGTTTCCAACCCCGCTACGACATCGATGACACGTCAACAGCACCTGACCACGTCACTGCGCCGACAGTGACACCGACATGCGGTGACTCTCCGTCAAGTGCGAATGAGAGTGAGCTCGGTGTGACATCACATCATGTGACCACCGTTGCCGTGGAGAGCAACATTCGACAGGAGATTCTGAGCACGCGTGCGTTCCTCTCCCAAGTGCCTGTCTGGCCCTACACACAGCTCGTCATTGACATGTTGTATTACTACGCCGAGCAGGTAAGTAGTGCCACGATGTATAAAGTATTAGGTCATGAAAATTCATGATTTTCTTAATATCTTTTTCAGACCTGGAAACTTGTGGAGTGTTATTAAAATCATGGTAGACATGGAATTTGTGAAGTTCTGACATCCACAGTAGTGACAATGTGCTGTAATATATGGTCCATTCAACAGGTGGCACCACTAGCAATTTTTTTTCTCCCACAGTACGTGGTGATAACCAGACCACCATCCACACACATGTAATGCTGTATGTTTTGGGTACTTTGCAAATATATGCGACCTCCCCTTACCAGACAGTATATAAAATCACTATGGTGACGTTATGCCAGTAATTTGTGAGGTTATTCTTTTGCCCACCAGGGGGACGTCCAGATGACGGTGTCGGTTCTCATCGTACTAGGAGAGAAACTGCGGTCACTCGTGGATGAGACACTACAACAGCTATGGCTCATGTCCTACATAGGTGAGGGACAGACACACACAGTACAATCTTCCCTTCCTCGCCTTCTCCCAAACACACAGTACAATCTTCCCTTCCTCGCCTTCTCCCAAACACACGGTACAATCTTCCCTTCCTCTCCTTCTCCCAAACACACGGTACAATCTTCCCTTCCTCGCCTTCTCCCAAACACACGGTACAATCTTCCCTTCCTCTCCTTCTCCCAAACACATGGTACAATCTTCCCTTTCTCTCCTTCTCCCAAACACACGGTACAATCTTCCCTTCCTCTCCTTCTCCCAAACACATGGTACAATCTTCCCTTCCTCTCCTTCTCCCAAACACATGGTACAATCTTCCCTTCCTCTCCTCCCAAACACATGGTACAATCTTCCCTTCCTCTCCTTCTCCCAAACACATGGTACAATCTTCCCTTCCTCTCCTTCTCCCAAACACATGGTACAATCTTCCCTTCCTCTCCTTCTCCCAAACACATGGTACAATCTTCCCTTCCTCTCCTTCTCCCAAACACATGGTACAATCTTCCCTTCCTCTCCTCCCAAACACACGGTACAATCTTCCCTTCCTCTCCTTCTCCCAAACACATGGTACAATCTTCCCTTCCTCTCCTTCTCCCAAACACATGGTACAATCTTCCCTTCCTCTCCTTCTCCCAAACACATGGTACAATCTTCCCTTCCTCTCCTCCCAAACACATGGTACAATCTTCCCTTCCTCTCCTTCTCCCAAACACACGGTACAATCTTCCCTTCCTCTCCTTCTCCCAAACACACGGTACAATCTTCCCTTCCTCGCCTTCTCCCAAACACATGGTACAATCTTCCCTTCCTCTCCTTCTCCCAAACACACGGTACAATCTTCCCTTCCTCTCCTTCTTCCAAACACATGGTACAATCTTCCCTTCCTCTCCTCCCAAACACATGGTACAATCTGCCCTTCCTCTCCCAAACACACGGTACAATCTTCCCTTCCTCTCCTTCTCCCAAACACATTGTACAATCTTCCCTTCCTCGCCTTCTCCCAAACACATGGTACAATCTTCCCTTCCTCTCCTTCTCCCAAACACACGGTACAATCTTCCCTTCCTCGCCTTCTCCCAAACACATGGTACAATCTTCCCTTCCTCTCCTCCCAAACACATGGTACAATCTTCCCTTCCTCTCCTTCTCCCAAACACATGGTACAATCTTCTCTTCCTCTCCTTCTCCCAAACACATGGTACAATCTTCCCTTCCTCTCCTTCTCCCAAACACATGGTACAATCTTCCCTTCCTCTCCTTCTCCCAAACACACGGTACAATCTTCCCTTCCTCTCCTTCTCCCAAACACATGGTACAATCTTCCCTTCCTCTCCTCCCAAACACATGGTACAATCTTCCCTTCCTCTCCTTCTCCCAAACACACGGTACAATCTTCCCTTCCTCTCCTTCTCCCAAACACACGGTACAATCTTCCCTTCCTCGCCCTCTCCCAAACACATGGTACAATCTTCCCTTCCTCTCCTTCTCCCAAACACACGGTACAATCTTCCCTTCCTCTCCTTCTCCCAAACACATGGTACAATCTTCCCTTCCTCTCCTCCCAAACACATGGTACAATCTGCCCTTCCTCTCCCAAACACACGGTACAATCTTCCCTTCCTCTCCTTCTCCCAAACACATTGTACAATCTTCCCTTCCTCGCCTTCTCCCAAACACATGGTACAATCTTCCCTTCCTCTCCTTCTCCCAAACACACGGTACAATCTTCCCTTCCTCGCCTTCTCCCAAACACATGGTACAATCTTCCCTTCCTCTCCTCCCAAACACATGGTACAATCTTCCCTTCCTCTCCTTCTCCCAAACACATGGTACAATCTTCTCTTCCTCTCCTTCTCCCAAACACATGGTACAATCTTCCCTTCCTCTCCTTCTCCCAAACACATGGTACAATCTTCCCTTCCTCTCCTTCTCCCAAACACACGGTACAATCTTCCCTTCCTCTCCTTCTCCCAAACACATGGTACAATCTTCCCTTCCTCTCCTTCTCCCAAACATATGGTACAATCTTCCCTTCCTCTCCTTCTCCCAAACACATGGTACAATCTTCTCTTCCTCTCCTTCTCCCAAACACATGGTACAATCTTCCCTTCCTCTCCTTCTCCCAAACACACGGTACAATCTTCCCTTCCTCTCCTTCTCCCAAACACATGGTACAATCTTCCCTTCCTCTCCTTCTCCCAAACACATGGTACAATCTTCCCTTCCTCTCCTTCTCCCAAACACACGGAACAATCTTCCTTTCCTCTCCTCCCAAACACACGGTACAATCTTCCCTTCCTCTCCTTCTCCCAAACACATGGTACAATCTTCCCTTCCTCTCCTTCTCCCAAACACACGGTACAATCTTCCCTTCCTCTTCTTCTCCCAAACACATGGTACAATCTTCCCTTCCTGTCCTTCTCCCAAACACACGGTACAATCTTCCCTTCCTCGCCTTCTCCCAAACACATGGTACAATCTTCCCTTCCTCTCCTCCCAAACACATGGTACAATCTTCCCTTCCTCTCCTTCTCCCAAACACATGGTACAATCTTCTCTTCCTCTCCTTCTCCCAAACACATGGTACAATCTTCCCTTCCTCTCCTTCTCCCAAAGACATGGTACAATCTTCCCTTCCTCTCCTTCTCCCAAACACACGGTACAATCTTCCCTTCCTCTCCTTCTCCCAAACACATGGTACAATCTTCCCTTCCTCTCCTTCTCCCAAACATACAGTACAATCTTCCCTTCCTCGCCTTCTCCCAAACACATGGTACAATCTTCCCTTCCTCGCCTTCTCCCAAACACACGGTACAAACTTCTCTTCCTCTCCTTCTCCCAAACACACGGTACAATCTTCCCTTCCTCTCCTTCTCCCAAACACACGGTACAATCTTCCCTTCCTTGCCTTCTCCCAAACACACGGTACAATCTTCCCTTCCTCGCCTTCTCCCAAACACACGGTACAATCTTCCCTTCCTCTCCTTCTCCCAAACACACGGTACAATCTTCCCTTCCTCTCCTTCTCCTAAACACATGGTACAATCTTCCCTTCCTCGCCTTCTCCCAAACACACGGTACAATCTTCCCTTCCTCGCCTTCTCCCAAACACACGGTACAATCTTCCCTTCCTCTCCTTCTCCCAAACACACGGTACAATCTTCCCTTCCTCTCCTTCTCCCAAACACATGGTACAATCTTCCCTTCCTCTCCTTCTCCCAAACACACGGAACAATCTTCCCTTCCTCTCCTTCTCCCAAACATACGGTACAATCTTCCCTTCCTCTCCTTCTCCCAAACACATGGTACAATCTTCCCTTCCTCTCCTTCTCCCAAACACATGGTACAATCTTCCCTTCCTCTCCTTCTCCCAAACACACGGTACAATCTTCCCTTCCTCTCCTCCCAAACACACGGTACAATCTTCCCGTCCTCTCCTTCTCCCAAACACATGGTACAATCTTCCCTTCCTCTCCTTCTCCCAAACACACGGTACAATCTTCCCTTCCTCGCCTTCTTCCAAACACATGGTACAATCTTCCCTTCCTCTCCTTCTCCCAAACACGTGGTACAATCTTCCCTTCCTCTCCTCCCAAACACATGGTACAATCTTCCCTTCCTCTCCTTCTCCCAAACACACGGTACAATCTTCCCTTCCTCGCCTTCTCCCAAACACATTGTACAATCTTCCCTTCCTCGCCTTCTCCCAAACACACGGTACAAACTTCTCTTCCTCTCCTTCTCCCAAACACACGGTACAATCTTCCCTTCCTCTCCTTCTCCCAAACACACGGTACAATCTTCCCTTCCTTGCCTTCTCCCAAACACACGGTACAATCTTCCCTTCCTCGCCTTCTCCCAAACACACGGTACAATCTTCCCTTCCTCTCCTTCTCCCAAACACACGGTACAATCTTCCCTTCCTCTCCTTCTCCCAAACACATGGTACAATCTTCCCTTCCTCGCCTTCTCCCAAACACACGGTACAATCTTCCCTTCCTCGCCTTCTCCCAAACACACGGTACAATCTTCCCTTCCTCTCCTTCTCCCAAACACACGGTACAATCTTCCCTTCCTCTCCTTCTCCCAAACACATGGTACAATCTTCCCTTCCTCTCCTTCTCCCAAACACACGGAACAATCTTCCCTTCCTCTCCTTCTCCCAAACATACGGTACAATCTTCCCTTCCTCTCCTTCTCCCAAACACATGGTACAATCTTCCCTTCCTCTCCTTCTCCCAAACACATGGTACAATCTTCCCTTCCTCTCCTTCTCCCAAACACACGGTACAATCTTCCCTTCCTCTCCTCCCAAACACACGGTACAATCTTCCCGTCCTCTCCTTCTCCCAAACACATGGTACAATCTTCCCTTCCTCTCCTTCTCCCAAACACACGGTACAATCTTCCCTTCCTCGCCTTCTTCCAAACACATGGTACAATCTTCCCTTCCTCTCCTTCTCCCAAACACGTGGTACAATCTTCCCTTCCTCTCCTCCCAAACACATGGTACAATCTTCCCTTCCTCTCCTTCTCCCAAACACACGGTACAATCTTCCCTTCCTCGCCTTCTCCCAAACACATTGTACAATCTTCCCTTCCTCGCCTTCTCCCAAACACACAGTACAATCTTCCCTTCCTCGCCTTCTCCCAAACACACGGTACAATCTACCCTTCCTCGCCTTCTCCCAAACACACGGTACAATCTTCCCTTCCTCTTCTTCTCCCAAACACGTCACTTTGCATTGTCCTCCTCTATTGTGCTCAGTTATCACTAGCTCAGGCAATTTGTTAATTAATAATTTAATTTATAAATTATTTTATCCAAACTACTCGGTAGTAATATTTTGCTAATGACATTGATAATAATAATCTAAATATAATCGAGCTGCTATTATTTGTTAATTATTACAGCTATTATCACTATTATTGTGATAATAGCAGTAAATACTACTGTTTGTATGTATTCTACAACCGTTTGCTTTGCATCTCTGCCGCCAAATGTTCATGGGTTCATCTATCCCTAATGCTAGTGTGTTTTAATTCCTGCATTATTGCCCTTTTTGTGAACATTCAAATTATAATTATTCCAAATTACGTAAACCATCCCCAGTTGATCACTGAATGGCTTACATGTTACACACCTGCCAGGCAGTTTCCAGCTGTGGTTTGTTGTGTTACAGACCTGCTAGGGAGGTTCCAGCTGTGGTGTGTTGTGTTACAGACCTACTAGAGAGGTTCCAGTTGTGGTGTGTTGTGTTACAGACCTATTCGGGAGGTTCCAGCTGTGGTGTGTTGTGTTACAGACCTACTAGGGCGGTTCCAGCTGTGGTGTGTTGTGTTACAGACCTACTAGGGAGGTTCCAGCTGTGGTGTGTTGTGTTACAGACCTACTCGGGAGGTTCCAGCAGTGGTGTGTTGTGTTACAGACCTACTAGGGAGGTTCCAGCTGTGGTGTGTTGTGTTACAGACCTACTAGGGCGGTTCCAGCTGTGGTGTGTTGTGTTACAGACCTACTAGGGAGGTTCCAGCTGTGGTGTGTTGTGTTACAGACCTACTAGGGAGGTTCCAGCAGTGGTGTGTTGTGTTACAGACCTACTCGGGAGGTTCCAGCTGTGGTATGTTGTGTTACAGACCTACTAGGGCGGTTCCAGCTGTGGTGTGTTGTGTTACAGACCTACTAGGGCGGTTCCAGCTGTGGTGTGTTGTGTTACAGACCTACTAGGGAGGTTCCAGCTGTGGTGTGTTGTGTTACAGACCTACTCGGGAGGTTCCAGCTGTGGTATGTTGTGTTACAGACCTACTAGGGCGGTTCCAGCTGTGGTGTGTTGTGTTACAGACCTACTAGGGAGGTTCCAACTGTGGTGTGTTGTGTTACAGACCTACTACGGAGGTTCCAGCTGTGGTGTGTTGTGTTACATACCTACTAGGGAGGTTCCAGCAGTGGTGTGTTGTGTGTCAGACTTACTAGGGAGGTTCCAGCTGTGGTGTGTTGTGTTACAGACCTACTAGGGAAGTTCCAGCTGTGGTGTGTTGTGTTACAGACCTACTAGGGAAGTTCCAGCTGTGGTGTGTTGTGTTACAGACCTACTCGGGAGGTTCCAGCTGTGGTATGTTGTGTTACAGACCTACTAGGGCGGTTCCAGCTGTGGTGTGTTGTGTTACAGACCTACTAGGGAGGTTCCAGCTGTGGTGTGTTGTGTTACAGACCTACTAAGGAGGTTCCAGCTGTGGTGTGTTGTGTTACATACCTACTAGGGAGGTTCCAGCAGTGGTGTGTTGTGTGTCAGACTTACTAGGGAGGTTCCAGCTGTGGTGTGTTGTGTTACAGACCTACTAGGGAAGTTCCAGCTGTGGTGTGTTGTGTTACAGACCTACTAGGGAAGTTCCAGCTGTGGTGTGTTGTGTTACAGACCTACTAGGGAGGTTCCAGCTGTGGTGTGTTGTGTTACAGACCTACTAGGGCGGTTCCAGCTGTGGTGTGTTGTGTTACAGACCTACTAGGGAGGTTCCAGCTGTGGTGTGTTGTGTTACAGACCTACTAGGGCGGTTCCAGCTGTGGTGTGTTGTGTTACAGACCTACTAGGGAGGTTCCAGCTGTGGTGTGTTGTGTTACAGACCTACTCGGGAGGTTCCAGCTGTGGTATGTTGTGTTACAGACCTACTAGGGCGGTTCCAGCTGTGGTGTGTTGTGTTACAGACCTACTAGGGAGGTTCCAGCTGTGGTGTGTTGTGTTACAGACCTACTAAGGAGGTTCCAGCTGTGGTGTGTTGTGTTACATACCTACTAGGGAGGTTCCAGCAGTGGTGTGTTGTGTGTCAGACTTACTAGGGAGGTTCCAGCTGTGGTGTGTTGTGTTACAGACCTACTAGGGAGGTTCCAGCTGTGGTGTGTTGTGTTACAGACCTACTAGGGCGGTTCCAGCTGTGGTGTGTTGTGTTACAGACCTACTAGGGAGGTTCCAGCTGTGGTGTGTTGTGTGTCAGACTTACTAGGGAAGTTCCAGCTGTGGTGTGTTGTGTTACAGACCTACTAGGGAGGTTCCAGCTGTGGTGTGTTGTGTTACAGACCTACTAGGGCGGTTCCAGCTGTGGTGTGTTGTGTTACAGACCTACTAGGGAGGTTCCAGCTGTGGTGTGTTGTGTGTCAGACTTACTAGGGAGGTTCCAGCTGTGGTGTGTTGTGTTACAGACCTACTAGGGAGGTTCCAGCTGTGGTGTGTTGTGTTACAGACCTACTAGGGCGGTTCCAGCTGTGGTGTGTTGTGTTACAGACCTACTAGGGAGGTTCCAGCTGTGGTGTGTTGTGTTACAGACCTACTCGGGAGGTTCCAGCTGTGGTATGTTGTGTTACAGACCTACTAGGGCGGTTCCAGCTGTGGTGTGTTGTGTTACAGACCTACTAGGGAGGTTCCAGCTGTGGTGTGTTGTGTTACAGACCTACTAAGGAGGTTCCAGCTGTGGTGTGTTGTGTTACATACCTACTAGGGAGGTTCCAGCAGTGGTGTGTTGTGTGTCAGACTTACTAGGGAGGTTCCAGCTGTGGTGTGTTGTGTTACAGACCTACTAGGGAGGTTCCAGCAGTGGTGTGTTGTGTGTCAGACTTACTAGGGAGGTTCCAGCTGTGGTGTGTTGTGTGTCAGACCTACTAGGGAGGTTCCAGCTGTGGTGTGTTGTGTGTGAGACCTACTAGGGAGGTTCCAGCAGTGGTGTGTTGTGTGTGAGACCTACTAGGGAGGTTCCAGCTGTGGTGTGTTGTGTGTGAGACCTACTAGGGAGGTTCCAGCAGTGGTGTGTTGTGTGTGAGACCTACTAGGGAGGTTCCAGCTGTGGTGTGTTGTGTGTGAGACCTACTAGGGAGGTTCCAGCTGTGGTGTGTTGTATGTGAGACCTACTAGGGAGGTTCCAGCTGTGGTGTGTTGTATGTGAGACCTACTAGGGAGGTTCCAGCTGTGGTGTGTTGTGTGTGAGACCTACTAGGGAGGTTCCAGCTGTGGTGTGTTGTATGTGAGACCTACTAGGGAGGTTCCAGCTGTGGTGTGTTGTGTGTGAGACCTACTAGGGAGGTTCCAGCAGTGGTGTGTTGTGTGTGAGACCTACTAGGGAGGTTCCAGCTGTGGTGTGTTGTGTGTGAGACCTACTAGGGAGGTTCCAGCTGTGGTGTGTTGTGTGTCAGACTTACTAGGGAGTTTCCAGCTGTGGTGTGTTGTGTTACAGACCTACTAGGGAGGTTCCAGCAGTGGTGTGTTGTGTGTGAGACCTACTAGGGAGGTTCCAGCTGTGGTGTGTTGTATGTGAGACCTACTAGGGAGGTTCCAGCTGTGGTGTGTTGTGTGTGAGACCTACTAGGGAGGTTCCAGCTGTGGTGTGTTGTGTGTGAGACCTACTAGGGAGGTTCCAGCTGTGGTGTGTTGTGTGTGAGACCTACTAGGGAGGTTCCAGCTGTGGTGTGTTGTGTGTGAGACCTACTAGGGAGGTTCCAGCAGTGGTGTGTTGTGTGTGAGACCTACTAGGGAGGTTCCAGCAGTGGTGTGTTGTGTGTGAGACCTACTAGGGAGGTTCCAGCTGTGGTGTGTTGTGTGTGAGACCTACTAGGGAGGTTCCAGCTGTGGTGTGTTGTGTGTGAGACCTACTAGGGAGGTTCCAGCAGTGGTGTGTTGTGTGTGAGACCTACTAGGGAGGTTCCAGCTGTGGTGTGTTGTGTGTGAGACCTACTAGGGAGGTTCCAGCTGTGGTGTGTTGTGTGTGAGACCTACTAGGGAGGTTCCAGCTGTGGTGTGTTGTGTGTGAGACCTACTAGGGAGGTTCCAGCTGTGGTGTGTTGTATGTGAGACCTACTAGGGAGGTTCCAGCTGTGGTGTGTTGTGTGTGAGACCTACTAGGGAGGTTCCAGCTGTGGTGTGTTGTGTGTGAGACCTACTAGGGAGGTTCCAGCTGTGGTGTGTTGTGTGTGAGACCTACTAGGGAGGTTCCAGCTGTGGTGTGTTGTGTGTGAGACCTACTAGGGAGGTTCCAGCTGTGGTGTGTTGTATGTGAGACCTACTAGGGAGGTTCCAGCAGTGGTGTGTTGTGTGTCAGACCTACTAGGGAGTTTCCAGCTATGGTTTGTTGTGTTATTAGCATCTAAGGAGGTTCCAGCTGTGGTGTGTTGTGTTACAGACCTACTAGGGAGGTTTCAGCTGTCGTGTTGTGTTATTAGCATCTAAGGAGGTTCCAGCTAAGGTGTGTGGTGTTACAGACCTACTAGGGAGATTCCAGCTATGGTGTGTTGTGTTACAGACCTGCTAGGGAGGTTTAAGCTGTGGTGTGTTGTGTTACAGACCAGTTAGGGAGGTTCCAGCTGTGGTGTGTTGTGTTACAGACCTACTAGGGAGGTTCCAGCTGTGGTGTGTTGTGTTACAGGCCTATTAGGGAGATTCCAGCTGTGGTGTGTTGTGTTACAGACCTACTAGGGAGGTTCCAGCTGTGGTGTGTTGTGTTACAGACCTACTAGGGAGGTTCCAGCTGTGGTGTGTTGTGTTACAGACCTATTAGGGAGGTTCCAGCTGTGGTGTGTTGTGTTACAGACCTACTAGGGAGGTTCCAGCTGTGGTGTGTTGTGTTACAGACCTATTAGGGAGATTCCAGCTGTGGTGTGTTGTGTTACAGACCTACTAGGGAGGTTCCAGCTGTGGTGTGTTGTGTTACAGACCTACTAGGGAGGTTCCAGCTATGGTGTGTTGTGTTACAGACCTTCTAGGGAGGTTCCAGCTATGGTGTGTTGTGTTACAGACCTACTAGGGAGGTTCCAGCTATGGTGTGTTGTGTTACAGACCTACTAGGGAGGTTCCAGCTATGGTGTGTAGCGAATGAAGTCATCAAGTTGTCAAACCACAGCGCGGTCACGCAGCTGAACCAGCAGTCAACCACGATCCACACCAACTGCAGCAAGTGCAGCAAACCACAGCTGCGGGCCGGGTGGGCGTGTGAACGCTGTCAGAGCATCATCAACACCTGCAGCATCTGGTGAGGAGGCAATGCTTGACTGCCTTGTAGATTAATGTGCCTTAATTTACTGTTGTCTTTACTGTATCGTATCATCATATATTTTTTGTTATGTGTATTTTTTGTACGTCACTCAAAAGTTTATGTAAACTACATCAATGCACTAATGTTAGAGTGTTGTAAGAGCATCCCCCCCCTGCCAGGTCCTCGGGTCCGCATGCATCATTCTGTGTTTATTCGCATCCTTACAACATTTGCATTGGCATTTGATCTGTTAAGGCTGGCAGGCAAAAATGTGATTTTGGATCACGATAACGATTTTAGTTTTTTATGCCATGTAAATCTTTTGAACTTCAAAATAAGCATGTGTGAATCAATGTAGTGTCCGAATTATTTGTTGTAACATCCAAAAAACGTATCGGTGGTGTTGGATGATACACATTCAAGCTCCCGTTTCCATACTCCATGAGCTGCCATGACATGTCACCCATCGTTGGATTCCCCGTGACCTCCACTGTCCATTCATAAAATCTGTCAGGTCAGATATCAAATAGTACTTGAGATATCATTGGATTGTGTAGACCACTGTCATTTGTGGATTTTGCATATACCTGTGGTATTTAAATGGAAATGCAATCGTGATTGGGCTACTTGTGTCACGTGGGCACTGACGTGCCACATAATTGGCTGTTGTGAGGGATGGACAAGGGTCAATAGGTTTTACTCCATCTTGGAATATTTAAATGAAAATGACTACTACCTAGTACAAGATAGTTTACACAACTCTAAGCATTAAATGCATGTTTAAAACCATTATATTAAGACAATTACAACTGTTTCTATAAAGGATATGTAGATGTGCCATTAAATGTAGAATTTGATAAGAACTAGCAAAGAAAGTTGAATATTTTTACTATGAATCTCTACAAAGTACCTGGTAATTTTTAGAGGCAATTTTCTCAGAACATGTTTTTTTAGACTAAAAGAAGTTTTGCAGAATCAAACAGTGGATACATATCTTGAAATAGCAAGAGGAATTTCTTGTTCTCTTTCTAATTTTGTTCTAAATGTGTTTATGTTTGACCGAATACTGATTTTTCCTGTAAAATTAACATTGGCATTTGTGTTAAAATCTGACTGTGAAAATAAGATATAAAAACTTGATATATCAACAAAATGCTTTGTATAAATTCAGCTAATGATGTATATTTTGTAACACAGAAAGAATTAATATGGTAACTTTATTTGATTTTTGCTAGTTTGTAATAAAAAAAAATTTGTCATTATTTTGTAAAATTTTGCGTTGCCATGGAAACCCTGGTGGGGTTTGTAGCTTTTTACATCTATATAAAAGCCTATTTGGAATGTCATTTTGAAATGGTAATAATACAAGATTTAGAAAGAGTGACCTAGATGGAGTTCTTCGCCTTAATTAACAATGTTTTTTTAAGAAAACACATCAGTTGTTATTTAGAATTATTCATGTTTTTATATGTGCATATCTTTTCTGGAGGTCCTTTCTCTCACCTAAGACAACTGAATAGTGATCGGTCCACCAGACTGCGCCAAAGTAAACGAGCAGTTTGTTGCTCCATGGGTGGGCATGGACAGTAAATATGATTGTTACAAGGTTCTCATGTATGTTGCAGCCATCACCCGGTGAAGGGCCTCTATGTCTGGTGCCAAGGTTGCTGTCATGGCGGTCACTTGGAACACATCCGTGAGTGGCTACTCCGCTACAAGCACTGTCCGGCCGGCTGTGGTCACTATTGCGAGTACACGTGACACGAGTGATCGCTAGTGGACAGCCACTGTGGGGGGAGTCACAGGTCACTGCTTGAAACACCTGCCAAGTTTCACCTGCATCGATGGTCAAGTTTGACCATGAGGTGGACAGGAGGCCATCAACCAAGGCTACGTGTGCAGGATTACATTGTGGTCAAGGTGCCAGGACACGTTTATTATCATTGTTTCCATGACAGTGATGTTAGTTGTCGTTCAGTCATCAGATGAATGAGACTTGTTCACAATGATTGAATTGTAAGAACACAGGATAAGAGACAGATGGTTGGGCAAAGGAGAGATGGTTGGGCAAGGGAAAGATGGTTGGGCAAGGAACAGATGGTTGGGCAAGAGATGGATGGTTGGGCAAGGGAGAGATGCTTGGGCACGGGATAGATGGTTGGGCAAGGGACAGATGATTGGGCAAATGAGAGATGGTTGGGCAACGGACAGATGCTTGGGCAAGAGACAGATGGTTGGGCAAGAGACAGATGCTTGGGCAAGGGAGAGATGGTATAGTAGATGGGCAGGTCAAGTCATCCTATAGTCAAAGTTACAAGAGATCTCAGCAATGATATACTACTGCATTGATTGAATGCATCTGATGCAGTTTTGGCTCCACTCCTCCACAAGTTATTCTCACCTTGTGTTCATGTGGTGGTGAAAGGAAAAAAGGGAACAAGGTTAACCCCCAAATACCAGGACTCATTAAACCTTTTGGTTTCCGTGAACCACCTCAGAACACATCTCACTGTCACTGCCCAAGTTCACTTCTTCCCTGGCTTGAAAGGAGATGAAACACATATTGTTTATACAGCAGCTTCGTCAACAAGTGGGCGTCACATACTGTTAAGATCTATAAATGGCCATCACACATTATCATCTACAAATAGCCTCAACACAAGTCTTGACTATGACAATGCGTTTAGCACAATTAGGCAGCAATGAAGGCATGTATTGCCTTCAGATCTCATAGTGCGCAGTGAACAAGATCACACTATGCGTGTCGTAGAGCTGGTGTCTTCACTGTTGTGGTCAGTGAAGTTTGTTCAAACTTGGATTGTGTGACTGGAGCGTTATATATTTCTGCTTACATTATTATTCTTTAGTTAGTTGACTGAAAAACAAACACAATATCAGGTTGGTTAAATATCATTGCAGAAGAGTGTATTGACGAAACAACCAAGGACTTGGATCAACAGGAAATGTGTTTGAATCTTCTTGCTAGTATTCAAATACTGATAATATTGACAAAAATAGTAAGTTTGTTTACTCCACAGAGGTCAGTTTACTCGGCTGTTTGACTGAGTATGTAGCTTTTGTTGGGGAGGATGGGGTCACTTGTGATAAACTGGTTTAGATCGGGGAGAATGGAAACTCTCATCCAGTTGTGCCAATGAAACCTGTTCTAAGCACTGGTTTTTACGCGCAGTTTGCAATAACCGAGGTAGAATGCAACTTTACAAAAAGTACAAAGTGCGACCATTTCTGTCGTAAAATCATGAATAGTCTGTATTCTTCACAGCATCTTGACCACCGAGGTCTTAATTAACCACAGCAATTTCATTCACTCATTTTACCAGATTTTTTGGGACATCAAAAGCTGTTGGTCCTTTCTATCTTGTATCTATGCCGGGGGAATTGAAAGATCATTTACAGAGAAATTGGTCTTGGATCTATTAAAACCCATGCTGCATTAGCCTTGTCTAGGCAGAAACTGGCACTATATATTATTATTTATGTGATCAGACTTTAATTGTGATGCATAAACAAAGTATTAAGATACCCATTGTTCAGAGATAAAGCATATAATTGTCAATGCCATGTATGTCATATCTACCGCGACACTGCCAGTGAGGATGCTACCTTTGTTAGCTCTTTGACCCTGGCTTACGAGTCTGTTAAAAGTTCCTATTATGATCATGGCTTAAATATTCCTTGTTCTTTGAGGTGGTTGTCCATACCTTTTCTTATAGACAGCCGAGTTCTAGTTAGTTTGTTGTTGCTGTTTAGTCCGTAAATCTGGCTGGTGTACTGTGCTACAATGGCAAACAAACTCGTACATGTTTTCATAGTAAAGCAGCCTGTTCTCTGTGAAGATAAACATTGTACCTGTCAGCAGGTTTTAAATCAATATTTTTGTAAAATCATGTTTTTCTGTCAATAGGTCCTTGGCAGTATTCTAACAGTGTAGAAGAGCATGTGATCTTGCAGGGCATTGCAATATATTGGTTGCTATCCATCCCACCATATGGTGTCACTGTTGTAGCAGTGACACCACATGGCCTAGTGAGAACTAAGGTTTTAATGTGGCATGCTGTTCATGTCTAATGCACCACATCTATGAATAGGTAATTTTAGTTGGATGATGCCCAAGCTACATTGATTATTGTTTTGAGATCAGCCAAATTGCATTGTTGACGAGTGAAAACAATGGAAGTCCATTTTGATCTGCACCACATGGCTGTTGGATGTCGGTTTTACTCCTCAGATAGTCAGTTTCTAAATTGTGTTGGTTTGAACGCTCTCACTAGAGACTTATCGGACGTGTTTTCGCGAGCATTGACACCATGGCTAAAGATCCACACAACTACTCCAACTTACAACACATAATAATGGTTGTTCACTGTTTTGCATAAACATGTTTTTAAAAGGCGTAGACAATACCAGTGTTGGGACTCAACCCATGTACAGGGAACCTGTGAATACATGTCAGTAGAGGACTTGATGACATATTTGATGTTAGAGTACCCAAATATGTTGGTACTGCCAGTTTGTGATATATAAGTGTAAATAAAGCTGTTGTGAGAGCTTGTGTTTTTTAAGTATAGCATGAGTGAAGTGATTAATATCTTCGTTTTATCATTCATTTTATTACAAAATTCAAGCACAATATATTTATCAAAACTGATATAGACACACTTTTACATATCCTGCGAACTAATTAGTACTCGGTGCCACATGTTCATGCAAATATTATCAAAGCAAATACACATAGCATTAGAGGTTAAGTATCATTACTATTCAATAATCACAAGATGCACAAGTACTCGATTAATTCTGGCAAATCGAAGGAAGACAGTTCAGTTATCTGATGGCAGCGACCTAGTTGTTGAATCTACCCAGAGGTGAAAATAGCAAGTTTAGTTCATAGTCTCATAAGTTGGTTCAATATAAGTGTTGGCACATCAGTCAAACAGGATAAATATTGATGTTACGATTTTATTCTTATTAGTGGCCGAAATCTAAACCATAAACAAACAATGCATTTCAATGACGGGGGATATTTTACCGCAATAATCAGATCATTGACACTGGAAGTGACTGGTTATGACAAGAACAAAATGGCCGCCCAATCGTTCACCACAATGGTTGTATATCTAAACACTCAATATGAATGTATTCTCATGAAGTATTCCCACAACCTGCATAATACTATTGTGTCATACTGATGTAACACTTTCTTAACAACAACCAATTTCACATTTCTCTGGGATTTCAACAGTTGGTCTTTCTCTAACAACTATAGTATATCGCAACTAAAGCAAACTGATACATATAGAACAGGGCAGCACCCTCAGAATGCTACACGTACAAAAGATAATACTCTTTCACCTTGTTAGGTAAATAGAAAACAACAAGACTGTGTGATTATATAACACCTCATATATAAGTACTGTACAAGGTTCTCAACTAGTACAAGCACAGAAACAATTAATTTATTCACCATTAAACAGAACTTTGAAAAAAACTACTAAACCAGTGGTGTGTGCTTGATCATTTAATACAATGTCTTACTAACAGTAACCTGACATTGTATCTGCATTACTATTTGCCAGAAACCAATCAGTAAAGTAATCACTATGTGAGCACATGATTACATGATGGTTTCAAATCATTTAGATATTTTAAAATATTTGTTTCCCGTGTTGATACTTCAATCACTCCCGACAGCAGTTAGAAATCGATTTGCTGGAAGCACAGACCAGATGCAACCCCCTGGTACTACCAGTCACTCCCCCCGACCATACCAGTCAACCCTATGCCCCCTCAACTTATATACACATGTGTACATAAAGCTACTCTAATCTAAGACTACTCATAAACATTTACAGACACGATTATTCACATCAGGTAGAAAACTTGCAACTCCTCTTACAACATGTTTCAATGAATTAAATACCCCCTAGACATCATCAATACACAAGGTGCACTTTTCTTAATTAAATCCATCATGGCAGTTCACTTTCTGAAGATTCCAAACAACCAATCATTTGACCTTTTCATTGTCAACGAAGCCTCTCTTATGTAATCAACTGCAAAATTTGTGAAACAATTTATTCATGCTCCAGTAAAACGTTCTATATTTTGTCACCTGTGCTCCAAACAACAAGACCACCACTCCTCGGAATCTTTGCTACATCAACAGGTAACAAGAAAGACATTTGTTATTGTATCCAATGTTCTTGCCTAATTCCTCACTAAACTGTACAAGTTAAGCTGTCACTTAAAGCCTGTATGAGATACAGTTCAGCACATCACACTGCAGCGCACATATATCTGTACCCCATCTGGGGGACAGAGGGGGTGGGGGGTAAGAGGGAACTCACAATCCTCCACACCCATCCCACCCCAGACAACTATATCTATACTAAGCATGTTTTGGTGTAAGTTGTAAGCGTTCCCCACCTGTTCCTTTCACAATACAATTAATACACTAATGCAAATTAACTACTTTGTATAAAAATAAATACGTCTGATGCTTGTAGTTGCAACTCTTTCTATCGAGTTGTTAAATGCGAACATGTGACAGAATGGACATAACAGTTTCGATATTGACAAGTATTAACTAGTAGAGCTTAGTAGAATGCACATGGTGAGTTGGATAAAAACTGAGCTGAGACCCGAGATTGTCTTGTGAGAGAACACATAAAACTACTGCATGTGTGGTTCAATTTAGTAGCGCACTTTAAATTCTAACTTCAATGAGTGTTCGCTCGCATGCACAAAGCCCACATTAAGTTCCACATCTAGGTCACGTCATGCAACGTGGAAACGTCACGTCCTCAGTGTCAACATATCCGATAATTCATAAGGGTGATTTCGAAACCACCGATGTAGAACACTACATGAAACTGACGTCATTGAACCCAACTGTCTGCTCCGGTGCCATTTAACACTTGACTCTCTGTTACACAAAAGGTTATTATCTTCAGCTGTGTGCCACTTCAGTTTCTTTGTATTCTCTTATGAATTGTGTTAAAAATAAACAATGTTTTTTCGGAAAATCAACTGCTGACCAATGCTAAATGAAGCAGCTGCTACCTTCCCCACCCCCAGTAGTTTGTAGTGTTGTACACCAGGATCTCTTGAGACCATCCTCATCACAAGACTTCACCAATACTTTAATAGCTTCTAATAAACCCACTTCATTTAGACGACTACCAGTTCACGTTTTGCGTGTCTTACGGGTGATCGCACAAGATCACAAAGTCCCAGAATACGCTGCGCATTACGTGGGTTTTTATCACCGCCATGTAGTGGGGAAAATTTAATTGATACTGTGACATCACCTAGTGAGTTAAATGTGTTCAGTGTCGCCACCTAGTGAGTTAAATGTGTTCAGTGTTGTCACCTAGTGAGTGAAACATGTTAATGCAAATTTATGTTACCAGCAATTTTGGATCCGACATTGCAAGTGCCACGGGATGTATTAGTGGGGGGGGTTGAACCAATGCTACAAACGTAACATTGTTTTGGACTTTGCAAGCTTGTTGGATCATCCCTTACATTCTGCTATGGCCCACCGAGTGAGTTGGAAATGTCGTGGAGACACAAGGCTATGTTAGGACGAGGTGCTATCATAAGATAACACACTTCCGCCCTGGCTTCTTCTTCTTGCCCTTCTTGTCATTGTCAGGCTTCGCTGCGGCTACCTTCTGTGCTCGAATCTCACGCATCAGGTCATAAAATACCTTCAAAGAAAACACAACACTTTATACCACGGGCCAGACTGACATCAGAATGTAGCTGTGGGTCTCTTTTTAACTTTGCTATCTTATGAAACATAAGATTTAGATGGTTAATTTGAATAAAAATAAGCCATACGTTATGCAGTGTTTAGATAACGAAGAAGACATATTATTATGTTTAAAGACGTTTAAACAAGATTTAGTTTAAAATGCTGCATGATGAACAACTTGGTGCATAGAAAATAATGTATGCAGTTGATCAATTTTGTGGCAGAATGTAGGGGAAAAACAACACACATCACAGATCCTGAACTACAAGTGCACAATCTATTCAGGAACGTGTTTCATAGCTTCCCGCTATACTTATATATTATATATCTACACACACACACAAACATTTATGGGCTATCTGTACTTCACATTATATCGTTAATTGATTGCTGTATCATTTTAGTTGTAAACATCTACAGATATGTCGGTGACAGGAACAGCACCTAACATGAGTGGGGATGACAGCACCTAACATGAGTGGGGATGACAGCACTTAACATGAGTGGGGACAACAGCACCTAACATGGATGGGGATGACAGCACCTAACATGAGTGGGGATGACAGCACTTAACATGAGTGGGGATGACAGCACCTAACATGGGTGGGGATGACAGCACCTAACATGAGTGGGGATGACAGCACTTAACATGAGTGGGGATGACAGCACCTAACATGAGTGGGGATGACAGCACCTAACATGAGTGGGGATGACAGCACTTAACATGAGTGGGGACAACAGCACCTAACATGGGTGGGGATGACAGCACCTAACATGAGTGGGGATGACAGCACCTAACATGAGTGGGGACAACAGCACCTAACATGAGTGGGGATGACAGCACCTAACATGGGTGGGGATGACAGCACCTAACATGAGTGGGGATGACAGCACTTAACATGAGTGGGGATGACAGCACCTAACATGAGTGGGGATGACAGCACCTAACATGGATGGGGATGACAGCACCTAACATGAGTGGGGATGACAGCACTTAACATGAGTGGGGACAACAGCACCTAACATGGGTGGGGATGACAGCACCTAACATGAGTGGGGATGACAGCACTTAACATGAGTGGGGACAGCAGCACCTAACATGAGTGGGGATGACAGCACCTAACATGAGTGGGGATGACAGCACTTAACATGAGTGGGGATGACAGCACCTAACATGAGTGGGGATGACAGCACTTAACATGAGTGGGGATGACAGCACTTAACATGAGTGGGGATGACAGCACCTAACATGAGTGGGGATGACAGCACCTAACATGAGTGGGGATGACAGCACTTAACATGAGTGGGGATGACAGCACTTAACATGAGTGGGGACGACAGCACCTAACATGAGTGGGGATGACAGCACCTAACATGAGTGGGGATGACAGCACTTAACATGAGTGGGGACAGCAGCACCTAACATGGATGGGAATGAGAGCACCTAACATGAGTGGGGATGAGAGCACCTAACATGAGTGGGGATGACAGCACCTAACATGAGTGGGGATGAGAGCTAACTATTCCGACAGATGTTTTAACCCAACCATGCCGGGTTTTTGCAAACAAAACCGCATGTGGGACAAAATATAACTCATTCAGTGAACTTCCTGCTAATAATGACCACCCTTTGGTTTGGATGATGTCTTCGGCTGACAGAACAGACAAGATCACTTTAACATATGTATCAAGACAGAATTGTTGCAATAACTGCCCTTTTACGCAAACATGAAATCAAAATGTACGGATGATAAGAAATCAAGAAAACCTTTAACAGGTAAGATCATGTTTAATTGCACTATCATAACAATGCTGTCATGCAGATATGTGACATGATTTATATTCACAGGTAACATTATGGTTACCTGTATTATCATAAAAAGAAATCAAGTAAATATGTGACGTGATTTATATTGACAGACGTGATCGTGTTTTATTGCACTCCTACAACAATGCCAGTTGATGCCTGACGTTGCTACTGTAGCATGATTTCCATTCCTACAACAATGCCAGTTGATGCCTGACGTTGCTACTGTAGCAACTTGTCTAAATATAAGCTAACAAATCACACGCATTCATCAGAAATACAAATGTTGTGGCATATATACCATGCCTCAAATGCGTCAGTGGTCATATCACCCATATGGCCATTTCCCTACTTCAGAAATTAAAAAATTACCCCACAAAATGTATAACAGTCAAGCCCAACTAGCCATGCCCACAACCTTGCCAAATCTAAGGTCGCGTGCACTCATATTCACATACACAGTAATTTATATTTCATGTACATTTTTCACTGGCATTGGAATGTGGTAAATATTGGGGGAGTTAAGGCTCTATAAAAACCTCAATTTTCCCCTCCTCTGAGGGTTGCCAAACCCCCCACCTTCAGGTTTTCTAAAACCCTCCATTTGCACCCCCTTGAGGCTTGCCATAAAACACCCACTCTCAAAAAATCTCAATTTGCACCACTTTGAGGCTCACCCAAAAAAAACACCCACCACCTTGAGACTCTCCAAAACCTTGATTTGCATCCCCTTTGAAGCTCGCCAAAAACCACTACCTTCAGGCTCTCCAAAAACCTCAAACTTCACCCCAAAATCCACCAACCTTTCATAAATATTGGGGGACTAATCAGATCTCCAACCCCCTACCTAAATCATTGAGGGAGCCAAGCCCCCCTAAACCCCTGGTTCTAACGTCTATGTTTTTCTTTTCTATTCATGTTTTTCTTTTCTATTTCTGTGGTATTTGAGCATGCTGCACTCCATTAGCCTAGAGTTACCTCAGCAAGGTTAAATTCCTAGCATTGCACATCATTTATCTACAGATCTGCACTGTTCTACTAGATAGAAGCTTGCAGATAATGGCTCAGTTTCCCACAGGCTGATACCACAATGATGTGGTGACAATATATCTATGCAATACCATCATTATTTGTCCCGTTGATCACATATAAAGGACGGTATATATTAAATACTTCGTCCAGAGACATGGTTCTAAACGAGTTTGACATATACACATAAATCTGACATACACATGCTTATAAAGTCATGTCTTTGGAATCTCAATTATTTAAAAAGATACAATCACATACATGAGTGTCACTGCATATACACATAATTGACATGTCACCATACGATTGTACAAATGTACACATGCATACATGTGCACAAACATCCAGACATACACCATGCAAATCACACAAATATCCCATTTCCAATACACTGGAAATTTCTAATTCGAAGTCTTACAAAGAAATTTATGTAAGTGAATAATGTTACCGTAATTATGCAACATGTAATTTTCTATACAGAGAAATATGTAGCATGGTTTACTTCACCTATATTCCACAACATATTTATATGACCCTTTAAAACCACATAATTTACAACACACAATTATGGTAAACATTTCAGAATTAACGATTAAATACACTAAATTAAGCAAGTTTAGTAAATTAATAATTCTTGTTAGTATGTTATGTAGATTTTATAAAAGAAATGCTGTGCGTCTGCTTGTCTATCGACAACTTCAGCCACTAGAGTTATACGATAACGTTCACATTGTCTTCAAAGCTTGGCAGTATGCGATAATGTTCACATTGTCTTCAAAGCTTGGCAGCTACGCTAGTTGCAAGCTAAGTTCACACCACCATGCATGGCATTGCATGCTACTGCGTGCTCATACATGCTACTGCGTGCTCATACATGCTACTGCGTGCTCATGCATGCTACTGCGTGCTCATGCATGCTACTGCGTGCTCATGCATGCTACTGCATGCACGGACGTACAGCAAGGTACACTACATGTGCTCATAAAATCGTGCATCGGCGTTTTCTTGTAGACCGTCCAGTGCCAGATGCTGCCTGCTTCCGATTGTTGCTACCAGGGGGAGCAGCCAGTTTCTTATCACGCACCGATCGCATAAGATCGAAGAACACCTACAGATGGAGAAATGAGCACGCTCACAGTCCCATCATGCATTCTCAACAAAAGCGTTGTTGAGAATCAACTAAGTTGCAAAAAGATCTATGCTGTAGATGTTAGAAATCAAACATCTAACACAGTAGCAGCTTAAACCATAAATATTGTTGGTGGGTGAGTAAAAAATTTGTATTCACTTATGCTGGCAAAAATATCTGTAAACTAAGCCATGCTCCAAATGGGTAGAACTTTAATGTTGCACTGTGTTGTCCTACAGGAGGCACCACAAGTGTAGTAGTGTGTTAGTCTTTCACTAGGTGACTCCACATGATTCACACTAGATAGTTGATACATCATTTACTAGACCAAGACATCAACATAATGTTAAACTATGGCCCTGTTGAGCGACTGAAATGAAAAAGCTGGTTGTATTTGAGGCAATTCAAAATCATGCCCTCCATGCACCAGAATGCAGGATTTAGCTACAAAAAGACATCATTATTGACCAATCAAAATGTCATCCAACTCAAAGGAAAATTGTGGAAAATATTGTTTAACAAAAGATAGGATATTTTTTTTTAAACGAGGAAACTTTTTTCATCTCTATCTCATGGGGATGCGAGATAAGATGGGAACCAAAATGGGAACAGGTCTGACTGTACGTACCCTGAGCATGGGGTGACTATATCACATATCGATGTCACAAAGTATGATATCGTTTGGCCACAAAACAACACATACGTAAAACTTCATCATCATGGCGGGAATTTGTCATATAATCATCCACAAACACTTATGATTAAAGCTGCTACAAGAAGCAAGACTCAAGCAAGTGAAGGTGCAGCTAAACTGTTAGAAGAATATGATGAAACCTTCAAAATTCAGTGATGCAAACATCATGCCAACGAAAAGGTTAATGTACCAACCAAAATTAGTAAAAATAATTAACTAAATCAAGTGCATAATAGCTACAAAGAAATCATTGGTGGGCTGAACCAATCTGGACAGGCTTGATGCTTTGTTGAAGGGACAATACTGAAATGAGACATTTGTATTTTGCCCAAATGTTTCAACTGAAACTGAAACACAAGTCCAAAAGTCAGTTTTTCCTCCATAAAGTATATTATAACTAGTAATTTTTTTTTTCTTCATTTAATCTCAACACAACAAATTGTGTTGAACAAAACTGTATTCTGAGCTTCCAATAAATGTTGTAAAACAACAATAATTATTTTACATCAGTTTAGAACTTGAGTATATGAGAAAATGTGCCAAAGGTGTCCAGAAATTGCCACCCAACATTGATTATGTTTCAGAGCAGTACCTGAGAAAACTACACCACTGTTAATTTAACA
This sequence comes from Escarpia spicata, assembly GCA_963995525.1. Taxonomy (NCBI): domain Eukaryota; kingdom Metazoa; phylum Annelida; class Polychaeta; order Sabellida; family Siboglinidae; genus Escarpia; species Escarpia spicata. The sequence goes on along the minus strand of OZ023205.1, from coordinate 69,645,428 downwards.
ACATCTACCGTAAAACAAACAACTGCACATTTCTGCCGCACACGAAATCTTGAAAGACTAAAGTATGCCAATTTTCTTCTCCCTTAAAACCAAATAAAAATGATCAATAACCTTGAAAAGATAAAGTACGCCAATTTTGTTCTTCTTCCTCGAAACCAAATAAAAAATATCAGAAATTATAAACACAACGATTGCTTTATCCACAACAAAACGTGCCTAAAAGCTAAACAATTTTGCCAGGCAGAAATATGCAGTAGGCAGAACAAAAGAGAGGCAAACGGATGAATGAGGGACCTACTTTGTCAACGTTTGCTCTTGTCTTGGCAGAGGTCTCTACGTAGGAGACGTTCCACTCCTGGGCGCGGGCCTGGGCTTCCTCCACACTCACTTGTCTGCGGTCCTCCAGGTCCATCTTGTTGCCAACCAGCAGGAACGGAATGTTCTCATCATTCTTCACACGCAGGATCTGCTCCCTGAAGGGCAACATCAACATTTCACGTGAGGAGTTCTTCAGCATTTTCTCCTGTACAGTACTTGTGTAGAATCCGGGCTCACCCCAATGTTGCTGTTATAACTACATTTTTGCATAAATCTGATACCTTGATGTGTTAATAATAATTACCGGTAAGTCATTCCACATCATCCAGGGTATATTTACGCCAAAAATTAGTCTTGGTGTATTTTGAAGGCCAACCAGTGCTCTAGTCTGCGTCATTCTGTACTGCTGCAGCAGTGCGTTACTGAACCGAGCGCTTGCACACTTTGATGCAAACCGGACTGTCTTTTACATCTCAAAAGTGAACCAAGATGCAATATGCCTGGGTGAGATGATGTTGAATGATACAATTAACACACTGAGGTATCACGGTGGGCCTGGATTCCACACAAGTATCTCTCCTGCTACTTGCTAGGTTGACCAAAATTAGTTTGATTCATGTGATGCACAAAATATTTTTGAAACTGTACATGCTTTAGTATGTCATCTGAAAATCTAAAACGATAACCTAGCTTATTTCCAAACTACACCTTTTCAAGATTGATATTCATAAAGAGATAAAGAGTAAAATGATATTGGAACACTGTGGTATTTACAGTGGCACAGTAATTAGAGCATTACACTCAACTGACGGATTCCAGTTTCAAATCCTTCTGCTGGCGTTTCAAGATTTTGGTCAGTTTATTTACTCCAAGTTGCTCCTGTTCACTCTGCCATAAAGTGAGTATCTGGCAGTGGCGGATATTTGTGTACAAACAGTTTACACTTACCGGGGTAGTAACCCGGGGTAGTAACTGCAGTGTTGAGCAGTCAAGATGTTGTTCAATTGAACAGGTCTGCCAGGGAGTAAAGTGTGAAGCAGGCTTAAGGAGTGGCTACTGCACTATATGAGAACTTACAAATATATACATCTTTCCTACAATTTATCGAGTTGGCTCCTAATTAGCAGCAGGTAGAGAGAGATGTAGTATTAGTAACTGACCTGAACTCTGATGTTGACTGAAACGACTCCTGCTCTGTGATTGAGAAAACACAAAGGAAGCCCTCGCCACAGCGGAAGTAGTTGTCTCGGATCGCGGCGTAGTCCTCCTGGCCCGCCGTGTCCAGGATGTCTATCTGCACCTCCTCCGCATCCAACTGCACCTTCTTACGGTACGAGTCTGCCTTCGTCGGCTCATAGTCTTCCACAAACTGAAAGTGAAAGCTCAATGTTACTAAGGATCTACTGCATACACAGTTGCACCTTCTTACAGTATGAGTTCGCCTTCGTTGGCTCATAGTCTTATACAAATTAAAAGTGAAAGCTCAACGTTACTACAGGGCCTACAGGGTACATAGAGTTGCACATTCTTACTTCGTTGACTACTGAAAGGTACTTCTTAGAAGGTATCTTTACTGAAAGGTACCTCTTAGAAGGTATTTTTATTGAAAGGTACCTCTTAGTATCTTTACTGAAAGGTACCTCTTAGAAGGTATTGTTATTGAAAGGTACCTCTTAGAAAGTATCTTTACTGAAAGGTACCTCTTAGAAGGTATTGTTATTTAAAGGTACCTCTTAGTAAGTATCTTTACTGAAAGGTACCTCTTAGAAGGTATCTTTACTGAAAGGTACCTAAGATTCAATTGATGAATTCTACAAACTGAATGTTATTCTGGATCTACAAGGTGTTTTGTTGAACATACACACTTTACAAGTCGACCTTCAATGGCTCATCATCTTATACAAAACTGACAGCTCAATATTATTCCAGGCTTGGGTATATAGTTTATGGAATGAATTAGGCTTTGCTGGCTCAAGGTCTTTCACAAACTAAAGTAAAAACCCACATCTTATACTTTTGCAAAAAGTACCAGAACAATGGATTTTGATTATTATCTATTCTATAGGTTGACTTGTGAAAATGTGATTAGCCTATGTCAGACCAATCGGGCCATTTGTTGGCCACATTTGTAATATTCAGTCAACAAAGTTTAGTCTGATAACTTCATAAACACTAAATAATTTTTTTACAAATGAATTAGCATGTTGTAAAAAACTAAACAAATTTGTGAATGACTCTGAAACGAAATGAGCACAAAATCAAACAGAGAAGGTATATTTGAGTAGTTTACATTAAACCACCACAATCAGCTCATCTGTCAGCACAAACCTTTAGAGATGCCAATGACCATGAAACAACCGAGCAGTGCTGCATACCGGTACTCATCCACAAAACAGCCACGCATTAAACATGCTGGCTGCACATCTGCCATTCAGAAACATCCAGTGCCCTTTAAAGCTAACAATCAGCCCTATAAAAACAATAATTTGGCCGATTAACGCTTGATGATTAAGATTATTAAGTATGCTAGATCTATACAACTGTGTCAGTTAATGATGGCAGATATCTAGGAAACAGCTGCAACTGGTCCATGCCTAGAAATACATCACCAAGGCCTGTCTATTAATCAGTTAGGTCTGATCTGCAGAATCATGATGTAATTATACATTTAGAGCTCTACAGACAGCCTCATTGTGGCAAGGTCATGATGTTCGAATACATATAGAGCTCTACCGACAACTTCATTGTGGCAAGGTCATGATGTTCTAATACATATAGAGCTCTACCGACAACCTCATTATGGCATGGTCATGATGTTCTAATGCATATAGAGCTGTACAGACAACCTCATTGTGGCATGGTCATGATGTTCTAATAAATATAGAACTCTACAGACAACCTCATTGTGCCATGGTCATGATGTTCTAATAAATATAGAACTCTACAGACAACCTCATTGTGGCATGGTCATGATGTTCTAATAAATATAGAACTCTACAGACAACCTCATTGTGGCATGGTCATGATGTTCTAATAAATATAGAACTCTACAGACAACCTCATTGTGGCAAACTTTATAAACTACCAAAACTATTTTGTATAAATTTACAGACATACAGGGGGGTTATTCATATTCAACATAACTATAACAAGCAATTGTCAATATTGTGCAATCTTGTCTACATATTTTTAAAAACAAGATAAAGTATGCTCAGAATTTGTCATAAATCCCTGGGATGAGGGAATATTAATAAATTTTACATGGTATCATGAGTCATACTGGGTAAACAGCAGTTACCTGTTAGAATAATGGAGCAGCTATCCTTTGTACGCAGACGTTTTCCACCCAGAATATTTCACCAGTTCCTAGCTGGCTGACCTGTGACCATTTGCTAATTAGTCCTGAGCATTGAAGTGGACTGTAGTTAGCATAAGTAAGTAACATTATGTTAACTATCACTTCTGTTATTAACTGCCACCAAAAAAAACAGCAGCTGTCAATCAATAGGCTGACATAATCAGATCGTCCAATCAATAGCCTGCTGAACTAATGAAGGGCACTGGCTCTCTCCTTAACCCTATGCCTCCCAAATCTCTCCAGCATTGCCTTAATTAACATTTCATGTGCAATATGGACTTGGATGTTTAACCAGAGCAGATATTTTATTAGCTTGAATTCATCTCACTGGCTAAACGAAAACAAATAACTCCACATTTACAAAAGCAGTTTCTATGGGTGTGCATAATTACTCTTATTATTGCAGTATTGTTTATAGGAGTCCCATCTGAAGCTCCACTCCAGAGGACAAGTGGTCTAGAAAATCATTGCCATAATGAGAGTCCAACAATTGTTAATCTACGTGTTGTCTGAACTTTCCCGGCCTGGCCCTGCCTTACCTGCCTTATTAGATCTCTATTTTTTTAATGTAGAGTTATTTTCATTGGTCAATTAATATGCAGCTAGCAGCTATAATGGAAATGTACGTGGGCAATTCCACGGTAAAGGAATTACAATTCACAGCATTTTTGGCATATAATCTTTATATTTTCCAGTTGACTATGTGCCTAAAAAAATGAAACTTGAACATGCTTCATGACCTTGAATTGGACAGAAGTTTAGGGGAGCGATGGACCAAATCCAGACTCTAGTGACTGTATTGATAGGCTGTAAATGATACACTAAACTCCTCAATAAATACACTAACTTAGTTTTAGTACAGTCAGTTGGCCTAACACTACAAGTACAACACTCACTACATTTTTGCATTACACATTTCTTTTGGGTTGGCGGTGGCATCATTTCGCTGTCAGCCATAATTTCGTGCCGCGTGACTTCGTTTTGTTTGATCGCGGAAATGCGAATTTGTCATAACGCTGTTTCCTATTGGTTACATTACGACCAGACTCAGCGAATGAAAAACCATGTCACAACATGCTGCATACATATGCTGCCACCTGTTGAATATAGTGGAACCTAAATTTGAGTGATTGCCCAACATGGTCACAGTCCGTAATATTTTCACCCCTCACCGTAATACCGTAATTTGAGGTGACTTTCCAGAATGATTCCGGACAATCCGGAATGGTAGGCAGGCAAATTCTTAGAAAAAATGGTTAGCTTATCTTCAAAACTTATATTATAAATTATTAATTCAAAAGAAACATATAATAGCCGATGCAGTCACCTTAAATGTTCTATGCTTAACTATATTTTTCATTGTTCCACTGTTTATGGTGGATTAGCTTACAAATGTGCATGTTTACACCTTATTTGAAATTACACTTTGTACTTACGTTGAATAAATTTAATTAATTCATCCATAGTTAGTAAAGTTTTAAGAACATTATATTAATTAATAAATAAAAAACTAGGAACAGACTGCCTCCTTGTAACTAATTAAAAGCTAAAGCTAAACGTGTTGTTTTTACTGAAAACAATTTTACATCAACACTACGTACAACGTTGTGAATTATCATCTCTACTACTAACACAAAATATTGTTTGTAATAAATTCCAGATACAGTTATGTAATTGGACCTAGCCATGCATGCTACCCGGTAATTTTGTTAATATTAATACAACCATAACAATTATTTAAGCAAGTGAATGCTTTTATGAAATCATACACATTTATTTTGAATGCATATGGCTATACAGTATTCACATAGGGAAAACTCTCCTCTTGATATATTCTGGTGTTATGTTGAATTTTGCATAGGCACACATTATTTCACAGTTAAAACTTTTAACAAATAAAAAACTAGCTGGTTAGTTAAGAGTTGCCCCTTTCTGTAACTGGTGATATAAGGGTGGATAGTACAGGGATGTCTGCATAGCACTTTGTACCTATAGCTTTACGCAGTCATCATTCACTTGCTACAACTGATCAGTCTGTTGGTGTGGACTGGTTAGCAGGGGCAGACCAAAGGGTTAAAGTGGCATCATGCACCATTTGTTTGATGGCTAATGCATATCAACACAACGACCCAAATGGACAATAATTAATGGACAAAGTTCTAAATTGCACAATGCAATTAAAGCAATTTATCTAGTTGCAGGCGAAAGATTAAATGCACCAAGGTAGTAGCAACTTCTAGCTGTGTTAATATTGTGACTTGATCAACTTGTCCCATCAAACAAGTGTCCTGGACAATGTACTTGTCCTACATTGGTAATTTCTTGTCCTGAACAAGCAGACATGCTTCATGTCGAACACTGGTTTGAGATGTGGTTTCCCACTCCAAGGGGAATGGAAGTGTCATGCCTGAGGTTGTACTTTCAACACTCTGGCTGTTTCACCTTCCAAGGATCTGTGGTTCACTTCAGACAGCAGTTGTTTCACCCTCTGGTGAAGTGGTTTCCTGGCTTCAAGAGAGATGTGGTTATGGTTTGTGGGGTAGTTGTGGTTGTACCCTCCAGTCTGTTCTTGTCATGATGTGTGGCATTGACCAAGTCTCAGTTCCTGCCAGTCTACTTACTAGTGCCTACTACACAGACTATGCAACTGGTGGTACCATGTTTTCAGTACAGAGTTGCCTTATCATGCTAATTTATGACAAAGGACAAGGCAACTTAATTGTCCTAGGTTGTAACTAAGTCTCTGAGAAGTGAGAGACTGGATTGTTACTGCATACTATAATAAACGTATGTTTTACATGTACATACATGCATGCTTACATACACTGCACATACATTAATTTAATGAAATGTAGTGTTTAAATGACCATCTGGCTTGGTTCTTTGATACATTAAACATATATAATATATATGCATCGAAGTACCAAGCCAGGATGTCATCCAAACACTACAATTCACTACACTCAGGCTTGTTCATTCAAACTGCCAACTCAACTACTCTGAGATGCATTCAGCCGTACAGCAATTACAGCATACACAACAATGCTGTTTCATACACAAAAACAGCTCTATCCCTTTTGTGTGCCCTTTGACACAACCAACTGAACTTGAGGCGGATGAATTGAACAACACCACCCACAGGATGGTTAACTGAGTCGACACTTAGCCAATGCATTCATACATCATCCTATGCTATAATACTATTTGTGTATACTTTAAAAGTCTGTAATTATTTTAATTGGACATGTTTTTATTAATAATAATTCCTAGCCTTATCCATAATATATTGAGTAATATATATATATATATATCTATATATAACTGTGGTCAGTCTGTCTTATTGGTGGCCTCAGGCCTTTGCTTTCTGGGTCATCACAAAATTGGATGTTTCACTTTCAGAGCAAATCATTATTAAATTGATTATTTCTATATTCTTAATTGCATGCATGTAATCGTGTAACACTGTCAATGACTGTCAGCTGTTTGTGAATATACTGAACAGTATTCACCATTAAATGATACTTGTTTTAATTTTGGTTCATTAAAACACAATTGGGTAGTCAAAATGTAAATTATATATATTATACTATAACATGATTTTATAATAAGAACCCTTGATCAGATAAAATAATGTTTCACACATGCTGGCCATATCTGGCAATTCCATGGTGTGGAAACTCTACATTCACATGGCATTCTACGGAGACAGAAAACAAATATATCACGTCTTAATAAAGGGTGCATCATCACTGTAGGGCAGTAGTATGGTAGGGCTCACTGTAAATTATAATAATTAATGAATATTATAACACAGATATGTATTTCAATGTAATATACAGACAGCAAGGCACTGGGCAAGTCACCTACACAGTGGGACTTTCTTGTACTCCCTTGGCAGGAGATAAGAGAGGGTTAATTAAGGGTCTCCTAGGGAAGTGAAAAGTTGACTGAGCTGGTCATGCATTATAGTGGTTTTAGGGGATAGCTAGGCACTGTAATTGGCAGGAATATGAGGGATAGCCATTGGCTAGTTTTAAATGACAAGTAGTGAGAGACAATTTGAAATAGGGAGTTGTAAGAGAAGAGGGTTGACAGGGGCACACAGAATGCAGGATTTACCTCCAGCTTGAGCTGGGAGGTGAGGCTGAGCTGCCTCTGCATCGCAGCTGGGCTGGACTGGCATGGTTAGGGTTTACAGTATGTATAGACTTTAATAAAGAGTAAGTTTGTCAAGGTTTATTTATTAGTCGGTTTATATTATTATTTACAGTCGGTACCCCCCATTGTCGTAATGCCAGCGGGAGGACCACTATGACAGTAGACCCCAGTGTGGGGGTGAAGGACAGGTAAGGACAGTGATTGTGTAAGGGCAGGAATGTGCAAACACCTAGCTGAACAGGTCACACAGTCCACAGGTACTCCATGATGGACAGAGAGACAATGAGGGTCATAAGGTCATCTCACACCTGTACTGGGCAAGACACACCTTCATGTAAGACCAGTGTTCAAGTCAATTTGATAATTAAAATGCCAATTATCATTCCAGAAATACAACAGCAATGAGCTACTGTGCCACCAAAGTGGCAGACAGAGGTCTCCACTTATCACATACACTGTATGTTCAATCATACGCAATCCACAAAACGAGGCAGACTGCTATTTTTGTGTGAAGTGTACTTTGGTTACAAGGAATCACAAATGGAGTGGAGACCTTGTGAACATTTATAAATATGCCTGACACACAATGTTGTATCCTGTTCATTGACGAGGGAAATAGTTGTTTATGTCATGTAGTGGACACCTCATACAAATTGGCACACATGATGATGTCATGAATCCTTGTTTACATCATCACGAATATATATATATATATATATATATATATGTATGTATACTGAATAAAGTGTGGCCAACAATCACCACAACTCACAGGTGTTAATTTGTTTAAGTAATTGGTCAAAATGTAAATGGTGAAATAAATCAATTATGTTTCAATTATGCCCTACACCATGTAATTTAGCTTTTAAGCACCTTGAAACTTTTTCTTTAAATGTACACACTGAATGGAGGAGACCATCTCAAGGCTTTATTTTCTGTAGATGTTTTCCAATTTCACTTTGATATTGGCGTGATTGTTGTTACTGTTGGCATTTTTGGTGGTTTTAAAAATGTAATTTTGTTGTTGAGCATGTCTGTGGTTGTTCAGTTGAAAATCAGTTCACCTCCTGATATTTTGATATGGAATTGATGATGTGTAACTGGAACTGAGTGATATGTAACTGACCCCAAGTTTGCCCATGGAACATGGTACCTCCATATAGGTAATACTTGAGCCAGGTCAGCACTGGCCAATCACTGACAGCAGCCATAGTGTGGCTGTGATCTTGACTACAATTCGCTCAACTAGGCAACTGATATGACTACTTCATTTTTTCCAAATGTAATCTGTCAACTAAATGAGGCGTTTACAATGGAACATTCAATAAGGATGACCAGAACGACTCAGTCTGGTCTCATCAACTTCCTCTTCACTATAGAGTGAACTTAACTGTATATGTAAATATTTACTTCTCTGTAAATATAAGAAGAATGACCAAGATGGCCAGCCCAGATGGCAAGTGGACACGGAAGAACTCACATTGTCCTATTTGTTTGTGTAGACCTAAGCGTATCCCCTCCATTCTAAGAATTGGTTAATTTGGTTAGTTGAAGTCAGAACTTGATGTAGCTGGTCTCCGTAGCAACAACAGTCAACAAGGTAAGCAACGGGCGATTCTTTGCTTAACACATACTGGTGTGGACAATTCAACCAGTGACCAATGCAGATGTTGTGGCTACCTTCATAGTGACATCATTTAATGTCTTATATTATTCCTTAGACACATTTAAAAATAATATGAAATTTCCCTGAATTTAGTTTTGAATTACCGGTACTGTATGCTCATAGGGCATGGTAGATTGAAAGGCCCAATCAAAAAGTCCAAGTTTGAAAGATGAAAACAGAATGTATGCAAAGTTCTCATTCCTTTTATCCAATTATTTCCCAACAGTGCCCTGCTGCTACACCAACTTCTGGCTTAAAATACACATGACAACACATTTTTATTTTATAATTCTTGATAACTACTATTTTTAATACTGAATGTGACATTCCGGGAAACTGTCTCCGATGCTATATGGGTAAGTGTGTTCATATTTATTAATTATTATATTATTGGGATACACAGGGGAAGAACTTCAGCATTTATTTTACTGGACAGCAGGACTAGTAAAGACAAAAGTTTACTAGTCCACCCAAAACGTTTACTAGTCCTGAAAATATCAAAACACAACACAAATTTAAATTGCAACAAATGCATCAGACCGTCCATGGTGGCCGTGTTCAGCGCTTGAATGGCTCACTTGCACTCTGTGCAGAACATCAAACCCTTCCCCTTTGTGTCTTTTGTGACTGTCTTCGTCGTAAGACAACAACCTGTGGTCGCGCTCCCAAACCTTCAAGTACCCATGCTGTCATTTCTGCTGGTCGTACTGTGTGTTCCGTTCACAGTTTTCCAGCTTGTGCTTTACTGCTGGTTTCGCAACCCCAGTCAAGGAATGATACATTGTGTGTAAACGTAGACTAATAAAGCAATGTAGATGTAAACCGTATTTGGAAACCATGCAATTGAAAAGGGCCACCAATTGCACTCATTAGCCGTACTCCTCTACCAGATATGCTAAACCAAACAAAACTTTCATTCAGCCCTCTCAGTTAATTTTTTTATGTCTCGCAGCCAACTGGCTCCTACCTACATTTTTTAGGAGCCAAATTTAAAAAGCCAAGTAATTGTGTGTGTGTAGGTATGCAATTATGTTTTCAGTACCAATTTAATCGTAATTAACCACAGACGTCAGTTTGAAATATAAATACATCTAAAACATGTATGAATATGTGGCCGGATACTAACTTTATATATTATAACATGGTACACTGGCAAATCAATAACAGTCATATGTGGAATCCCTGAAATTACCAATAATTAATAGCAAATATACATGTGTGTATAGGGACACTGATTTTCCGTTTCAAAATTTTGTTTCATAAAAAGACAAATACTGTGTCATTTTCCATGTCAAATGATGCATTTCCTGTTTAAGGTGAAAAAAAAGTATTTTCTGTTAAGAAAAGTTACATTTTATTTCAAAGTTAACTTTGAGAAATAATAGATTCTGTCAAATATTTTAAATATTACAAATTGATGACCTATGCATCTGTATAATACTGATTTATGTGTGGTTAACTTTTCTAACAACATTTATTTGTGGAATATTTGCAACATAGTAACATATTCAATTTAGATAATAAAATAATTCCTGTCACACAATAACTGGTTGTTTCTAATGCAGCAGTGCTTAATATACAAGTTAACAAATGTAAATTACACAAACAGTCATTTTAACAGTTATGAATGTTTAAATCACTGATGCTGTTTCACTGACAATTTTGTTAAACTATTATGACGCCATCCAACAGAATTTGTGAGAACTACAAAACGCGGACTATATCATTTTGAGCCAGCGTAACCTAGGCTGTTGTTATTCCTTAGAGTTTTGCATTCGAAACCGGAATATGTACACTTATGTGTGTTCTAGCAATGTGACAACTACATTTAATTAGCAACATGTCTTCCATGCGCTTATTGGACAGCCAGACAACGATCGCGAAATGGTTTACGTTAGCGCCTTCCACTCGCGTCCCTGTTTACGTCGGGACATGAGGTACTACGGGCGCCATGACATTTCATAGCAATCTGCCTTGCGCATTTTAAAATAACGTTTCAGAGTAGTCATGTTTGTTTCAAAATACCGCCAATAAAGTCAGTATAGTTTACGAGAAACGACAACATGTGGTTTATGAAACGGCAAATGACAACGCATGATCTGCTATTACAGACTCGCGCAGTCGCCAGCGGGCGACCGTACATAATCATAACGTGTCAGTCGCCAAACAGAAAGAACAGTTGCATATGCGACCAATTCAGTCGCAATTTTTAGGGCTACTGTCAGTTTAGAATTTGATGTCACACAACAGCCAATCAAAAGCACCGTTTCACTGTCGCCTCATCAGATAAAAAATTAGTTTGTCAATGGTACACAATATGCTGAGTTTTACTAGACAGCCGGACTAGTTGGTAGGCGGGTTTACTAGTCTGCCGTAATCTTTACTAGTGTACGAACTAGCGGACAGTTCTACCCCTGGATACATGTATACATATGAAAATAACATCATTTACACATTTACTATTTGTCCCACCAATGTGCAATTTCACAGATAATAGCCACCTGGACCACTTTGTACCCACACCAGGTAAGAACAGGTAACATAAATTAGCATGCATTCTACGGTCATGATTCATTGTTTCTGTCAATTATTGTTTCATGACTCAGCAACGGAATGATGTTTGCTTGACAAGGAAAACATGAGCACATTCATTTAGATGCAGCAACCACAAGAGTGACAAGACCCAGAATGTGTTATGCAGGATAGACTCAAATCTTGTGAGTTATGTAGTACATCAGAGGTACAAACAGCAGTAATTGTTATCGTAAAATCATGTCAAGTTATAGTATAATTTTTTCTAATCACTGCCAGACCTGGGGCCGAGTACATTTTCATGAGTACAACAATGAACAATGAATGAACGTTTATTCAACAACAACAACAACATAATACATGCACAGTATGGTTTGCTGCTGCTGCTGCTGCTGAAAGGACATAGCTGAAGTCATAGACTTATGTGTTGCTCTTCCCTTCTCGAACTAAGAAAACTGAATAAATACAACAGGAATTATAAATAAATCACAAAATAATATTCACAAGTCATATATAAACTGTTTACTATAGTGCTTGTGTTACTATTATATAGGTTTAACAAAACGTCACCTTCAATTAGCAATTCACAAATATGTAGAAAGTAATGACAACTTGATTGCTTTTTTAAATTGTGTTAAACTTGGAAGCTGAGTCAATTTATTTGGTAAATTGTTCCACGTTTTTATACCCTTGACGGTGATTGACAGCAGTCGGAGGGTGGTGTTTGTCTTTTTAACATAGAACAATTTGCTTTGTCTGGTATCATGTATGTGTATAGCTGCGGTTGGCTCAAAGTGAAGTGAATTTCGTTGTTGATGAAATACTCAAATAGAGGTTTTCTTAGTTATCTTCATAAAAAATGATCAACTTCCATTGCGTATTCACTTAGTTATAAATTAGATTAATTAATCATTTTAAACGAGTACTTTGATGATGGATGATTACGAGTACGAGTATATTGCTAAAAGCTGAGTACGAGTACATTCTCACGAGAACGAGTACATTTTTTTAAATATCAATAATAACGTATTTTAAAATGATTAATTAATCTAATTTATAACTCAGCACAAGTGAATACGCAATGGAAGTTGATCATGTTTTTATGAAGATAACTAAGAAAACCTCTATTTGAGTATTTCATCAACAACGAAATTCACTTCATTGGCATTAATTTCAGTGGCATCGTATGATCTTATCATCTATTTGTCATTGCCCGAAAGAACATGAGTTGTTCACAGGTTCAGTCTTTCAGGCTGCACCATTCAGGGCAGAATACTTTCTCGGCTATGCTAAATACCCTTTTAACTGGGGCTGATGAGGTTGGAATGCTGACTGAGGTATTCTTTCACTTCTACAATCAGCGATCTGCTGATATTATAAGTTTTCTGATCGTAGACTACTAGTTGTTGAGAAGGTTAGCACATGTCCACATAACAGGCTCAGCATCCCCTTTGGACTTTTTAGCCAGACTGCTGGCATGGGATTATACTTGTGTAGGAGGCAGTCTGACTTGAGCCACCTTACTTCTACAGAGGAAGACTGGAAGTTCTTGTTCTTAGCAATTAGCACTGTCAGCCACTGTCAAGTGGCATGGTCTCCAAACTACATCAAAGCCATTTCCTGTCTAACTGGTAGGTTAACTGCTAATTGGCTGTTTATGGACACCCTACCCTGGTGGCTTAATTAAACAAACAGGTTCATGGCCTGAACTGATAGCCTACAATTATTGTTTGCTTAACAGGGTGTTTCTGACTGTAAAAAGATGCTGCCTATTGCCATGTTTGGGTATCATAGTCATGGTTATCAGAGAATGAGGTTGTACTATGTGTAGGGATGGTAAGGAGGTATTATAATATGTTTCACGACTTTTTGTTCCGAAAATTAAGCTAAATATCAGCAAACGTGCTTTTTTTGTAGCTGCACCCACAATCTGGAATCAACTCCCTATCGCTTTAAAATCGTCTGAGACTATAAATACTTTCCATAAAAAAATTAAGATTTATTTATTTGAAACTGCATTCCCACCCTAACCTTCGGCGGTCCCTTGCTCTAATGACGACTCTTGCTTGTCCCTGTTAATGATTTTGCCCAATGATTCTTGTAAGTTGCGCCTCTGAGCTCAGATTCCTGGGGATTTAGGCGCTATAGAAGTTTGTTATTGTTATTATTCTATCAGAAATGACAAAGTATTAAAAAATTAGTTGAACATTTAAATATTTCAGGAAAGTTTCATTTTATAACCAAATATATTTATTTTCCCCTGTACATATTGAGAAAGTACTCAGATGTACTTGTAATGTACTCGTAAAATCTGAGTACAATGAGTATGAGTACTTCAAAAATGTACTCGAGTAATGTACTCGAGTACACGAATACCGAGTACTTCGGCCCCAGGTCTGATCACTGCCTTGATCACCTAAATATATTTAATTAACAAGCCAAATTTTGTGTCAATGCAATCAATTTTAGGCCATTTTTGCACGACCCGACTCCATTTTTGTTGAAATTTAGCACAGTTGTTGGTTCACATAAGAACATAAAAATCACAGGTTATAACAAATCTAGGTCAAGTATTACTGAAGATATAGGTCATTGAACTTTGACCCGATTCACATACTGGCCGTTACATTAACGTCCATAACTCTGCTTCTAATAAAGGTAAAAAGAATGCAAGATATCATTGGAAAGCCAGTAAATATGTGCACATCTACACTGCTAAATTATACACTTTTCATATAAATAAAAAAGTATAATTAATCATAATATGACCTTTGAACTCCAATACCCAAAAAATGTATCCTCCCATATTTTTTATATAATTCTACAGCATACTACATCATTGCTCATGAGTCCCTAAAAATATTAGGATGGGCAAATAATAATGTTCAGAGATACAGTAAATTTAGTACAGCCGGGTGACCTATTTTTGGTCTGCAGATCAGTCGATACCACACTGAATGTCAGCGTAACCTTTTCAGATTGCATAACAAACATGCTGTAATGTCTCATTTAACATGTTCACATTTTTTACAAGGCCTCTCTTCTGTTTTCTCTTTCTATATTGTGTAGGTGCGATCAGTGTCCGTCGTTGGGTCAACGTTGTTAAGGAGATCACTAAGTCAAAGAGTGTCACTTTGTTACGGGTAAAACTATGAGGTTTGGGGTGAAGGAAGATTCGCAGTCCGTATGCTAACTAGCACAACCATCAGGAAAGTTGATGTTTCTTTGCCCAGCTGTACATTTTGTAGTGAAAAAAATTATGCTGTGTTTTGGAAGAGGTGTACAACAATGGTGTCGCGTATGTTGGAGTCAGAAATTACAACATAACTGTGACACACAATCATTTCCTACTTCATGATTGAAGCAATATAATCAGTGTGCACAGTGCTGCCTGTGCATCTACTTATCTCATGGCTGTGCTGGTTAGTATAAAAACTGCAAAAACTTTCTGAACCTCTGCCACCATGAGCAGACTCCAGTGTAGCACTTTTCTCAAAAACGACATGTGATGGTGTGGATGGAATGGTCAAGAGACCAGACCAAAAGCCAGTCTACAAAAAAACATAATATTTTATGCAGTTGTTTGAATCAGCCCATATACCAGCTACTGGGTTCTGCTTTCCAACCACAAAAGAGGATTCCCGGAAGTGTACTAAGAAGCAGCTATCTTCTTACAAGCTATATGGAAACAGCTAAAACATCAGCAGGAACACATAATCTACACATCATCAAGCAATTATCATTGAATCATTTGGAAGTAGCACTATATTCTACATCATCCCTGAAAAGGGAAGAGGTTGTGACAGCCTGGTGTGTTGTCCTCATCTGGCAGATGCTAAACGGATGTAACAGCCACCTACAATGGACACTGGAGGCTAGCGCATGTAACAAATATTCTGGCTGATCTTCCTTCACCCATATGGTCCAACACCATCAAAGTTTTACCCATAACAAAGTGACATTCTTCGAGTTAGTATTCTCCTCACCAACGTTGACCCAACGACTGACACTGGTCGCACCTACAGGATCTCCAAAGAAAAAGTAAAACATGTGAACATGTTAAATGAGATATTACAGCATGTATGTACTCATTTAATTATAAGAGACCTTTTAGTATGCTTTTTATGTGATCTGAAAAGTTTATTAAGAAATTCAGTGTGGTATTGACTGATCTGGAGACCAAACATAGGTTGCCGGCTGTACTAAATTTACTGTATCTCTAAACGTTATTATTTTCCCATCCTAATATTTTCAGGGACACTTGAACAATGATATAGGATGCTGTAGAATTAAAATAAAAAAAATCGAAGGATACATTTTTTGGGCATCGGAAGTCAAAAATCATATTATGATAAATAATACTTTTATATTTACATGAAAAAGGTATATATGCACATATTTACTGGCTTTCCAATGATGTCTTACTTTCTTTTCTACCTTTATTAGAAGCAGGGTTATGGATGTTACTGTAACGGCCAGTATGCGAATCGGGTCAAAGTTCAGTGACTTATATCTTCATTAATATCTGACCTAGATTCTTTATAATTTGCAATTTTGATGTTCTCATGGGAGCCAACACCTGTGCTAAATTTCATCAAAATTGGAGTTGGGTGATGTTTTGAGTGATTGATTTGACATGAAATGACCCTAATGTGATATACACGTTTCTTTCACACAAGTTTTCAAAACTCCCACCCACCATCCCTGCTGGTTTACCAGTGTTTGTCATGTGTATGTAATATATATGTATTTAGTTAGCGTTGTAGTTAGCTTAATTTTAGGAGATCGCATTTATGTATAGCTGCACAATGTTTGCTATGGGTAATTATGTGACATGTGGTCACATAATAAAATACTTGGCGATCTTCGTTTTCACCCACAACCCTGTGTTCATGTTATTATTGTATTACTATATATGTTTGATATGTGCTGGAAACAGACTTAATCTTGGTTCCCCTAGTCACCAGTATGATTAATATGGCAGACATAGAAAATAATGTTTTAAAACAGCCAAAACAGCCAGGTATCTATTTTAGGGGGGGAATACATGCTGATGAATTGTAAGAATGCCCACATTTATCCGTAGGATTATCTTTAAGTAGTAATTAACATAAATTAGCACTTTTTAGCAACTTTTCCCCAAATGTAAATGTGTTAACTATGTGTAGAAGATGGCAGGTTAGATGGTGCTTTCTGTTTACGACCAACATAAATAAGTTAATAATTAACAGTGACTAAACCCATTCAGGCAAACCAAAATAACCTACACTAACCAGGAAGGTGCTGATGTTTTGAACAACTATATGACTAAATATCTAGATGTAAATATTTGTGTTTATAAAACACTCCTCAATCTGAGGATTGTTTTACAATCAATTAGGAGGGCTGGGCGAGACATGATTATGGTATTATCAGTCCTGTATCAACAACACAGTGAACACAATCTGTGTAACTAATCTATGCTGATCATATGCAGGAATAATTGTTACATTAGACAAATTTCCTTTGCTGCCTATGAGGATGTGGCATGGAAAGGAGCAGCTGGGTGAATGCTGATAACCTTGTTATCCCTGGCATCCCTTTAGTAGGAGCACAACCACCAGGCACACATCCACTCATACTATTAGTATTACATGGTATGCAAGCAGAGTAAGGGGCTGTGTTTGTTTAATTCATATAAAACCATGCATCATGGAAAAAGACTGCATCATAAATTGAAATAAATCACCACACACCAGTCAGCACCTAGTCATATCTGCAATGGTTAATTACACAGATATCACTACATGATCAATTATATTCCACATGTGATATTGTGAATGATATAATTCCCGTGAGGAGAGACTCGGTCAATTTGAACTAATTAGCGCAAGTATCTCATTCAATTTAAAAGATCAATAGTTTCAGAGAATATTATTATTATGTTGGAACATATTAATGATGTTGATACTTAAAATGGGTTATATTGGGGAGGAGAATAGCAGCTGTTTGTGTTGTAAATCAATATATTTTTTGCAAAAAAATATTTTTTTGTTTCTGATTCCATATTTACAGATCAATTAATGTCCTGTTAAATATCCCTTCAAAAACTATTTTAAAGTTTCCTTTTCTTGTACTTGTGAAACAGCCTCTAGTTTGAACATTTAATATTGTGAAAGTTGTGTGAAAACAGAGAGGAATTCATAGGTGCCAACAGTGGATGACAAATAATGTCACAGCCAGTGAGAGTTTGTGATGCACAGTTAGAGTAATAAACAACTTAGAACACTACAGATCGTAAATTCTGTTTCTGCCCTGACAAATGAGAATAAGAAACAGGTTATTTACGAGAACTAATAATAATTGTGGGCTAGATGCCAAGTAGATGACAACATCAGGGAATGACTTCATCAACCACCACTACTCACTCCCAATTAGCAATTCATAACTTTATACATTTTGAATGCATTTCAAACCAAATTTGGCATTCAGTGGCTAACCACACTTATAGATTCAAAGAATTCCACCCTTTTTAGAGGGGCTTCAACTTTTAAACTTGGGTCAACAAATCCTATTTGACAAAGAAATCTGTGCGGTCAGCCCTGTCCATGGTGTTGGCACAGAAAAAGCCTGTCAAGCTGACTGGCAGGACAGACTATCATAATCAAAGTCATGAAAGTACTTATTCAAAGAATGTTAGATTGCCATGGACATGGATACATTTTTACGATCATTTGCATACTTGTTGGACCATTGGCCTCTGATCTACCAATTGTTGATATATTTATTTTTAAAAAATTGTTTAATTAAGGTTATATGTGTACTTTTTCAGCATACAAACTGAATAGTGAGACATTCCCCACATTGGCCCACAATGGTGTTACATTTGATTTACTAGAAAAATAGCCACAAAACTATAATTAGCTGTATGCAATGCAGTAACTGGCAAGGCACAAATTTAAGATCAAAATACTGTAAATGATAACAACTGCCCTTGGTTTCTTGCCCTATCGGTGGTGCAAGCAAGTATAAAAGTTGAACAAAATATACTAACATGTCATGCCAGATAGGTTCAATTTGTGTGTGGAATGAGTACGAGATGGGCAAACAAGCTGAACTGAGGAGATGGACGTTTAATTCCATGTCTGTCAGACAGAGCCATCAAGTGTGATAATAAAATGTCCCCGTCCAGTTTAATACATTGATGACTCACAATATTTACTAACAAGATTATTGTTCTAAAGGGACCATTTCAAAGTATCTTTGATTACTTGATGACACTAAACAAAATTTGTCATTTTCAAAATTATGGGCTAAACTTACATTATGCGCAGCTTTGTGGAAAAGGTTTTTTTAAAGAAAAAATGCAGCATTCCTTCCTCTACTAACTGATTTTTAAAATTGTGTTTTATGTTAGACCATGTAACTTAAACAATATGTTTAGCCTGATGGTTGTTAATTAAGATAAATAGAGACGCAAGCTAGCTGTCATCAATAGTAGAAAGGAGGTTCAATTAATAACCTGAAACATGATGATTGAAAAAAGAAATGCAGGGGAAATTTAAATGACAAAAATGTAGTTTAATACAAGTTTACTACACATGTATGGTACTTACTTCATCATACATGAATTGTAACGTAAGCGCAGACTTTCCCACGCCTCCACTTCCAACCATGATCACCTTATGGATGACGGCCGGAGCCTGTGTCTTTGGCTTCGACATTGTGTCCCAGGATGCACTGCTGCTGCCTTGTCGTCCACCGTGGGGCCTCCGTCTCAAGTTGAGGCAACTAAACATGACAGATATCGTTTCAGTCTGGCTCTAATTCACGTCACACACAACCAGCCCAATTGCACTGATTTGGAACTGCTCATTTAGTAACGCATGCGACTATGTATTCTTGTGTGTCACTGTTGCATAAATAGAATCTGACTTAAGGGTCATGGTCACTAAAACATATACACTGTCTAACAGCATCAAGCAGTACTTTCTGTGCACTGGTGAATGATGTACAAGTTTCACATCCAACTTGTCTGTACACATGCAGATGGCCTGGTCATGGAGGAACTCCCTTAATCCAGCTTTGATTCAGATGCAAAAACAAGAGTAAAATCCCTGTCATTCGACATCCAGCAGGATGCACATACACAGAACTAAACTGAAGACTTCCACTGGCACATCTGATGTGTCAACCAAAACTACATGTGTCATCTCCAGGAATATGGCATAATGAACCAATTAAACATGTATGTCAACTTGACTGACAGACAGTCATCAACCAATCAACTGGGTTGTCTACAACACAGTAGCTTTTAGAAGACCAAGTACCTCCTCACCAGTCACCAACCTTGATCCACATAACACCTGCTATAGATTAACTCACCAGTCTTCCAGAGCCTGTCTGCAACTGTTGTTGTATTATTAATTACCTGAGTATTCACACACCTGTGACTATGCAATCAAACCAGTGTGTGTCTAAACTCATAGCTGCAAAAATAGACGCTGACCTTCGGGTGAGTTAGACAATTGCTGGAACCATGAATTTGAACATGGTTTAATTAAACTGAATATACATGTATGGAGGTTAGACACATCCCCAATTATTTGTGATAAAGGACACTGTACAACACTATGCCTTTGGTCACCAGTTGAGGATAGAAAAACAAATGAAATCCCATGACATTACTTCCTAGGAACAGTACGTAAAAGGTAAAATAATCCCTTTTTAACACTCTGACTTCCAAGTTAAACTTAACCACTTGTAATTTGTTTAATGTGTCTATGTATGTTTTTTATTTTATAACTTCTATAGGAATCAATTTTTTACATATGTACCCTGATACATATATTTCAAACAAGCATTCGAAAACAGATTGTATTAATTCAAAAATTAATACATAAATAGTATATATTTTATTAGTAATAATTATAAACTTATAATAGCATTAAATCACACACATCTGTTGTACTCAGCCCTATCTGTGAACAAGGGAAGTTTAAATTAAAGTAATCTGCCCAAGCATTCAAGCAACATAATCTGTAAACAGTTTATCTTGACAGCGTCTAGGATGTGGGTTTACTGAGTGCTGACCACCTATCAGCAAAATGAAATGTTCCATGTAAGGCTGCTGTAAACCCTAACCCTACATAGCCATATAGGGTGTGGTTCACACAACATATAGGCCAAGGTACTAAGACTGAAGATGTCAGTAGTCTGTACATAGTACAGTGGATTAGTATTTCCTACTTCCATTCATGACGACAGTGCTCAAATGACACTTCAGTTGAGCAACTCAACACTTCAAACAATTGCTTGAGTCAACAATAGTTCTCAGCATATTTAATATTTTGCTGTGGTTCCTATCTGACTCCCTTAGATAACATTCATGTTTTACACATATAAAATAAATATTTTAGCAATGTGCATAAAACTATAAAATAAATATTCACATACAGTTACTTTGTTTTCAATGAAAGTTTGGCAGGGCCTATTTTTTTATGTCATAGGGGTTACTTACAAGTCTGACATGTCTTAGTTGCTATGAATTAACCAGTCAAACTTTACTACAAAGCTAAACGCAGTACATACTGGCAGATTTGCTGGAAAATGATTATCTGTATGTACTGATGGGAGTAAAAATTGTGTGTTGTAATGTTTTACGTCGTTTAAAAAAATCTGAACAAATTCTTTCGCAATCTTGATAACTACATAGTCATAGATGTGCCAAATCTCTAACACCTATTCAGTCAAATTCGTGGAAACAAGCTGAAATGTATGAATAATTTATCAAACACTGAACAGTGCAGTGAATGATCGCGTTAGTTTAACTTTAAATTTGTACTGTTTATTTCAGGCTTGAGCTACTGACGTCATGACGTTTCTAATCAAGATTAGAAACTTAAGCTAAGAAAGTTCAGTTCACGATCCCGGAAATGATGTATATCTTTACTATAGAATGTAGGGCGGAGGCCAAATTATGACAGATTAAATGTCATGTTTTGACTCAAGTCATGACTCACGCTCAGATACAGGTATTACACTTACAGGTGACAATGAATCGTCTTGAAAGTGACAAAACTGCTCAATTAAACCACTGATAAAACTTATTATCAGCCATTCCAACCATGCGTGGAATGGTAAAAGATTTGGCTAGTTGTACATGACTGTTGTTTTAGTGTATCCTCGAGTCAAAGCCAACAAGTGGACCCAACCTGCAACCAGCTCACCCGGCATCTGTCAACCACACCGATTTTACCGGGATTACATCCGCAAATATGACATCGCAGCACCCAACAAATATCAATATAGGCTTATAGAACGCAAACAAATAGCACAAATAACACACTTACTTTTCAGAGGCAGATAATTATGAGTGTAGCACAAATGACACACAATAACTGAATAAGAGCTGATGTAAATCCAATTCCTCCCGTGCGCGACACAACCAATTTTGGATTCATCCAAAAATGGCGGAGCTCCTAAATATTGCCTGCTGGGTAATGACCTTCTGACCTTTGACCGCAAAACAGAAATAAATACAAGTTTACCATAAATTCGCATAAAACCTCGCCCACTCTTTATTTTTATTTTTAATTCGATTGCAGTTCTTCGACTATATTCTGTATGCCCGAGAATTATATGTATTTACCAAAATGTTAGTGATATATAGAATGTGTACCCTTGTTACAGGCTACGCCTGAGGGTCTATTTTTATCCATGGGAAAACGATATGTAGGTCACCGACAGGTGGCGTATTATGTGGCTTCTTCAGGGATATCAAAATGGCTGACACTTCAGGGGTCTTCCAGGCCTCTTCTGATGTCGGTCCTGGGTTTGACGGTAACATTTTTACTATTCCTCAACTAAACTAGAAGCCCGTAACGCATGTTGTAAATAAATGGTCATGTAATCGTTTGTAGTGGTGCTAGTTTCGCTACGCAAACCCGCAGATGGCTGGTCTGCTGCTGTTTTCGCTGTTTTTGTTTTGGACGCAAGAGGATAGTTAATGTCTGCAAATCTGAACAAACTGTTTGAAATCGTGGAATTTATTGTATTTTTGACATTTGGTTTGATCGGAAAATGCAAACTGTTGATTATGCGTACCACCCAAGCTGCCGTTTTCTCTGGAGGGTGAAGCGGGACATGGTTTAAGCCTACAACAAATGGGTTAGCGTAAATTGGACCGTGTCACTGTCAGCGTTACACCGTAATAAATAATCGGCATTGGCAGTTGATACTTATTATAATTATAATCAACATTTTACCAAAAAATCTCACAAGAGTGTCTTGGTTTGGCTTGTAAATGTGACTAATAAGTGATATGTGAGACTAGTAAACTATATATGTAGTTTTGTAGACAAATCAGTATAATTTGTTCTCATTAAAAATGTGACAGAATCATATATTTTTGTGAAATATTATAATATAGATTATATTTTACCATGAATTTGTAGTTATAATTAAAAAGGTAAGTGTTCATTCCAGCGGTATTGTTGCTCCTACATTATATATCTGGTTTGGTGTCCTGTTTTTAGGTATCATTATTCCAACAGATTACCATAATAATCCAACTACAAATTACCTTTATTATATTCTAGTTGTAATTAGTATACCACAGTGTAATTATATGTTTCAGTAGTGTTTTTATGCTTTTCATGTGGGCAAATTCTAGTATGCTCTTATTTACGTCAATAATGAATATTACATTTATATATATATATATATATGTAATATTTATAGACAACAACTTCCTGTGTATTTAACTGTTCACTCACTTTGTATAATTAAATGGTGGACAAGTAAAATGACTCTACATGGTTATCTGGTGGACAAATGAAAATTTACAGTAACTATTCACGCGTGCAACGTTGCAAACTTTTTATTTGAGGAAATCCAAATGTAGATGAAGTTCGCTAGCAACCGTACACGTTGCAGTTTTGTTAGTGTGTCAGCGTCTTATCGTTCGACCGAGTTTAATGCCTGCGTTAACAGGGTCATCCGCTGAACGCACTAAACTAGCTCTGTCATACGCGTAGGATAGACTCCCCCGCTAAGTTTATATAACATGCCACCCATTTTGTACAACAGTAGGCCACCTCACTTGTTTTGTACAACAGGCTACCCACTTTGTACAAGTCACCCATACACTTAATACAAGAGACCACTTTATTTGTACAATAGACCACCCATTTACTTTTCTGTTCAATGTTTCTGTTAATTATGTGCATTCACAATATTTCTGTTCATGATGTGTGTTCAAAGTGTGTGATTGTTTTTGTTCATGATGTGTGTTCACAGTATGTGTTTGTGAGTGTTTCTGTTCACGATGTGTGGGTGTTCACAGTGTGTGTTTGTGATTGTTTCTGTTCATGGTGTGTGTTCACAGTGTGTGTTTGTGATTGTTTCTGTTTACGATGTGTGTGTGTTCACAGTGTGTGTTTGTGATTATTTCTGTTCACGATGTGTGTGTGTTCACAATGTGTGTTTCTGTTCATGATGTGTGTTCAAAGTGTGTGTTCAAAGTGTGTGTCTGTGATTGTTTCTGTTCACGATGTGTGTGTGTTCACAGTGTGTGTTTCTGTTCATGATGTGTGTTCAAAGTGTGTGTCATTGTTTCTGTTCCCGGGGTGTGTGTGTTCACAGTGTGTGTTTGTGATTGCAGCAGAAGAGGAAGAAAAGGACAAGGAGAAGAGGCTGAATGCCTTGATGGAGAAGTTGAAGATGAAGGCCGGGCAGCTGAGATCATCGGCAGAGTCGGCCAAGATACTGCGCATGGCCATCACTGTAGGTACCTGCAGGCGGCGATAGCGTCTAGTAGACTCTTGGACTGTCAGTCATCTAACTCACATGTACACATTCTCTTGCTCCATATAAATGAGTGAGTAGCACTCGGTAGAATTATGTGACAAATTAATAGAGCTCTGTCTTGTAGTAATTGCTTATTGCTGAGGTGTTCAGTTGTCATCAGTTGCTAACCAAGTGTCTAAATATACAGTATACAAAATGTTATTTAAAAAACATTTATGATCCAAATTGTGACATTTATCCATGGATTTAGTAATATCGAAAAGAGGAAAGAGACGGCCGCGTGGATTACACTGGACACTGACAGCCACGTAGATTACACTGGACACTGACAGCCGCGTGGATTACACTGGACACTGACAGCCACGTGGATTACACTGGACACTGACAGCCGCGTGGATTACACTGGACACTGACAGCCACGTGGATTACACTGGACACTGACAGCCATGTGGATTACACTGGACACTGACAGCCACGTGGATTACACTGGACACTGACAGCCACGTGGAGTACACTGGACACTGAAAGCAGCGTGGATTACACTGGACACTGAAAGCAGCATGGATTACACTGGACACTGACAGCCGTGTGGATTACACTGGACACTGACAGCCGCGAGGATTACACTGGACACTGACAGCCGCGTGGATTACACTGGACACTGATAACCGCGTGGATTACACTGGACACTGAAAGCCACGTGGATTACACTGGACACTGAAAGCCGCGTGGATTACACTGGACACTGACAGTCGCGTGGATTACACTGGACACTGAAAGCCGCGTGGATTACACTGGACACTGAAAGCCGCATGGATTACACTGGACACTGACAGCCGCGTGGATTACACTGGACACTGAAAGCCGCGTGGATTACACTGGACACTGAAAGCCGCGTGGATTACACTGGACACTGACAGCCACGTGGATTACACTGGACACTGACAGCCACGTGGATTACACTGGACACTGACAGCCGCGTGGATTACACTGGACACTGACAGCCGCGTAACTCACGCTTACAGTTTCTTGTTATAAATGCAAACATTTTGCTTCAAATTATTGCAACTTCTGTAGGTTTTTCTTAGAAGCGACAACTACAGTACTAAATGATGTGTTAACTTGTACTGCATAACGTGTGACTAAAAGTTATGAATGCAACAAATGTTATAGTTTATGTACTAAATTAACATAAACAGATGTGATGGAAACTGTTCCAATACCAAGTGAATTTGCCCAGGGAATTAAAATGAATGGCACACTGCCATCTTATTGGCTGACTTAAAAAATAACAATGATCCTTGACATGGTAAACAGTTATGATGACAACGTCTAGTTTATGATGTCCCCCTGCCCTTTATACTTGTAGCACTGCCTATAGAACCGTGTGTAACTTGCAGGATAAACGACACCAACTGGAGATTCTGGAGAAGAGTTTGTTACACAGACACCTGGAGACATTACAGAAAGCCTTCAGAGGTGAGCGTCATGCCTTAGTTGTTCAGATGGTATGTCATATCAGTCACCTAAGCACCTGCATTCAGTCAAACTGGGTCAGTCATTGTACCAGCCAGTCAGTCGTTTGTGAAATGTCGTACATTTACTAATTCACTAAGTTGAACATACCAGTACCAGACCCGGAGCAATTCCAATTCCGGAATCGGAATGAAAGGCTGATTCCAACTCGAATTCAGGAATTGGAATCGGTCAGTATGAAAGTAGTATAATTGGAATCAGTATTGGTTTGGGTGGAATTGGAATTGATTGGTATGAAAGCAGCAGAACCGGAATTGAATGGAATCGGAATTGCATACTGGAATCAATTTTTTTATTCCACAGCCACTTTTCTATTTTGGTGCTTCAAAAGTACAGTGAAAATACATATTATAAATAGTTATTTATGGAAGAAAAAATGAAATTTTCACTGCTACATACTGTAACTTCCAAGTGATTTGTACAATTGTACATTCCAAAATAGTACATTTAAGCTCATTATAACATTCCTGGCAATATAATTAATCACCTATTTAATGGGTCTTTGTTTTTACATTAGGTAAAGGCAGGTTGTTAACGTTGCATTATGAGTTAAACTGTCACTAACTTTTTTAAGAAAGTGTATGTACACCATGAACATTATTTTTAATAAAAAAAGTTAGTTAGAATCAGAAACGTCAAAGTGTGGGTGGAATTGGAATCGTAATAAAACAATTTAGTTCGAATCGGAATCGCCACAGTGTGTGGGTGGAATCGGAAATGGAATAAAAAAAGTTAGTTGGAATCAATGATGTGGAATCAACCCTACGTCTGCACAGTACCGTACCTGTATTATCATCTATCTCCCAATTTCAAGCAGGTAGTGTAACAAATCATTGTCCAGATTGAAAGATTTGTTCTGCTAGTGTAATTTCAAATAACATATTTCACTGTGTGCTGTTAGAAAGTTATCTTGCCTGTTATAAAAAAATCTTTGAATTAAATGAAGTATTATTTAAATTGTAATTTATATCAAGTTAACTCTTTTGGATAAAATTCTTTGCACGGGATCAGTTAAATAAAATGGTTATTAAAATGTATATGCTCTGTTGCAGTTCATAACATGTCTTTGATGGTCGATCGACTTGAGTTATGTGCAAAGGAGGTCGGATTAAAGTTCACAGCGGGCCATCCAGACGGCAATGTATTTATTGGCTCTGACATGTTCTACGTAGAAGTCCAGTTGGAGGCTTCGACAGTGAAGGTCAAGGATGTGAAGGTCACACAGGGTGCTGACAATGTGGTAAGACGGAAATGCTTTGTTTAAAGCATACATTGTTTATATCTATGCTGTGGAAAAAATTGTGTATTGTATTATTCTTATGCAAGTTAGGTAGCACCAAATTGACTTCCACAGTTTACATTTCTGACATATGTAAAAAAAGGTATTTTTAGTTTCATTAAAAATAAGAACTTAAATACATCAGTGTTTATAACACCTGGTTTTGAAAGTGAAATAAATTGCGACCTGTTTCCTTATGCTTTTTCTAAACGTGGATATTCTAATAAAATATCATAACAGCTGTTGAAAACAATGGTATACTTTAAAAATTAATATTTGTATTATTTGTGTTTTTCAGCCAAGTCCGGAGATCACCAAATCTTTACAGTAAGTGATAATTTTAGCATTGGTATCATCCTCATAGCATTAATCCTGGACGTATTATTGACAGCTGGAAATTAAAATCTAACATCTTTGCTAGATGTTGTAAAGTAAATAACATGGTTGTTCAATTTCATAATCACAAAACAGAAAACACTGTACATCTTATGTCATCACTCTGTGTCTGCCATTAGCTGCCATATCTGCCATGTCCGAAACTGTTCAGCATCTTGTTCTCCAAGTTTGCATAGACATATCTTAGGGTACTGCCACTATTCATGATAAATTGGTATTTAATGGAATCATTCTAACCCCCAGGGCCCCCAAACTGGTAATTTTTCACATTTTGCCTATTTTTTCAAAAACTCTTCAGTAACTTTCTCTGATTTTGCATAGACATTTAATGTGGTAGTGTCACTATACAAAAGAAATCTTGGCCCCCCCAAAATGAGATGTTATGTAGTGTAGTGTGTTTGTCACATATTGGACTAGTTGCTAAAAGACAGTGTCTTTAAGAGACTGCAACTCTATTAGACACTACAAAGGCTGCATGCCATGGCATTGACCAGATTAATGATGTGTCATTGAGAGGCAGTGGATTCTGCCTTAAGGACTGATGTCTATGTCTGTATAATAATTGGCAAAAACCATAAGGTCATTACGCCAGTATAGGGGATGGGGGGCATGTGCCATAGCACTACAGGGAATTTTAGAGTTGTCTGCCCAGCCTAGATTTAAAAGTATCCACCGTGGCTGCAGACACAACTGTTTCGGTTAGTCCGTTCCAGTTCTTTACTGTTCTATTAAAAAAACTGTTAGCATAAACCTGAGTCCTTGCCAGCACCTGAATAAATCGTTCACTGTGGCCACAAGTGTTGTTGATTGAGTGAACGAGGTGGCTTGGCAAAGGAAGGGCTATTTCTCCATGTAGAGATTTATAGAACATTGCTAGGCGGCTGACCTCTCTGCAGCGTTCTAGGGACTCCCACTTGAGTGTTTTCATCATTAATGTTATGCTGCTTTCCCGACTGTTGTTACAAATCTCGCTGCTCGTCGCTGTATTTTCTCAAGTTCGTTAATATTTGTTTTGGTGTATGGATCCCAAGCAGCGCTCGCGTATTCAAGATTAGGACGAACTAGTGCAAAGTAAGCCGATTGTTTAGTTTTCTCTGAGCAGTTATACAGATTTCTCTTGATAAAACCTAATATACGATTAGATTTGGCAGATAGGTGGGATATGTGAGTGTTCCATCTGAGGTCATCAGAGAACTCCACACCTAGGTACGGGTGATGGTGTACAATTCCCAGGCTGTCTCCATTGATGGTATATTGAGATCGGTGTATAGTTCTCTTCTTGGTGATATGCATAACTGAGCATTTATTGATATTAAAATGCATCTGCCAGGTTGCAGACCAGTCCACCAGCCTCTGCAGGTTGGACTGGAGGGCTTCTGCGTCATTGCTGTTGATGTACTGTAGTAAACAGGCAGTTGCTGAAATAAAGTAGCCCTGTGAACTAGTACCACTGTTGAGTTGCCTTCATTGCTATTGTATGATACAGCGTTACTGCGTAGCAAGGCTCTGTTGAGTTGCCTTCATTGCTATTGTATGATACAGCGTTACTACGTAGCAAGGCACTGTTGAGTTGCCTTCATTGCTATTGTATGATACAGCGTTACTGCGTAGCACGGCACTGTTGAGTTGCCTTCATTGCTATTGTATGATACAGTGTTACTACGTAGCAAGGCTCTTTTGAGTTGCCTTCATTGCTATTGTATGATACAGCGTTACTACATAGCAAGGCACTGTTGAGTTGCCTTCATTGTTATTGTATGATACAGTGTTACTACATAGCAAGGCTCTGTTGAGTTGCCTTCATTGCTATTGTATGATACAGCGTTACTGCGTAGCAAGGTTCTGTTGAGTTGCCTTCATTGCTATTGTATGATACAGCGTTACTACGTAGCAAGGCTCTGTTGAGTTGCCTTCATTGCTATTGTATGATACAGTGTTACTGCGTAGCAAGGCACTGTTGAGTTGCCTTCATTGCTATTGTATGATACAGCGTTACTACGTAGCAAGGCACTGTTGAGTTGCCTTCATTGCTATTGTATGATACAGCGTTACTACGTAGTAAGGCACTGTTGAGTTGCCTTCATTGCTATTGTATGATACAGCGTTACTGCGTAGCAAGGCTCTGTTGAGTTGCCTTCATTGCTATTGTATGACACAGTGTTACTGCGTAGCAAGGCACTGTTGAGTTGCCTTCATTGCTATTGTATGATACAGCGTTACTGCGTAGCAAGTGACTACGTAACACTAATAGCAATTAATATTTTGTTATACCATGTTGAATTTTGTTTTCATGTGAATAATGACTCTCGACTTTAAAATATACTTTTCTCCTAACTAATACTTGATGGGTGCCCTGTTAACATTCTTGTAACTTTGGTTATAGTGTAAATATTTCAGTAACTATTTCTCTGATTTAAGTGATTTTGTATAGACATTTCATGTGGTAGTGCCACTATACACAAGAAATCTCTATTTGTTTGAATCATTCTAACCCCCCAGGGCCCCCAAACTCCAAAAGACTTCAGGGCCTCTGCCCATTTTTACATTCTGTAAATTAAAAACATTTGACTGGATGTTTTATTTCTCATTACAGGGACGGCAACACTGATCTGTTTATTGAACATTTAAGAGGACTTTCAGCCGTGTATCCAATTAATGGAGACAAGTAAGTGAACATTTGTTATTGCATACTGTAAGATCACATTGAAACACTGCACTATTTGTCAATGAGAGAGGAGGGTGGTCCTGGCCTGACCAACTCCAAGACAGGGGTCAGTTACACAAAATCGGATCAGTTGCATTACCATTCGGTATGCTTATATTTGTAATATTTGAAAATAAAATATTACAATTATAGGTATGATATGTAAGGCCAAGTGTCTTTTCCAAATGGTTTTTAAATATATGTTAATTATGTAATTGTATATGTGCTGCAGGATTCATATAAAACAATATTAGTAATAAAAGTGGTGTAATATATTGTGTGTCAACTGCTGTTTGTTGATGTAACATATACATTGTAGGAAACTGAGAAGCAAGTGTTTCCTGGCCATGCAGTCACTCGAGACTGACCTCAATTTATTGGCAAAGCTTCAAAGGTACTTACTTTATTATCTATCTGTGTCCTGCTCATCCTTTAGATAATGTGATAATAATATTTCTGTGTGTGCCTTGTGTGTCTAGAAACAGCATCTTCCACCTGTCCTTGTTTGTGAACTTTGCAAACCTGTATGTTCTATTAAACTTTGTTCTAGTAGCAGTAGCATTCAAATTAACATTACCTAAGAGACATAATTGTGTGTCTAAACATACTTATTGTATTTTCAAAATTTTTTAATGATCTGTGTATTTACAAATTAAACTCAACGCACTGAGTAAGGCTGTCAGTCTTGTGAGATTCCACAAGTTTCTGAGTGAAACAGAAAACTGACTGAATATGTTTTTGCGTTGCAGCTCAATCAGTAGTGTGTCCAACTATATCCACAAGTGTCCACTTGGCATTCTCGAACCAAGAGTCGCAGGTACGTGCAGTTGTATTTTATAGAGGTTACCTACAGTAACATATCATTAATCGTCACGTGGCAAATACGTAGAATGTAGTTTACACTTTCCATTTTGTACATTTTTGCAGCTGCCTCGTGCAATAGAATGTGTAACAAGACAAATCACTGTAAACAAATGAATATTTCAGCTGAAATTCAAGACTAACATATGAAACGTTCTCAAATATCTTTGCATGACACCAAATTAAAATCAGATGATCAATTATAGTAGAGCAGAATGGTTAATTGCAGATGAGATTGGTTAATTACAGATGTTACACACACACACACACAATTTGTTTACTATGTTTCGCAAGTTTTTTCTCGGCAAAATGTTTATTAGTTGAAGAGATGCATATATTCGAGGTTATAGTTGGAAAGGAGATTGAGAGGAGGGAAGGTGATTGGAGGGGAAGAAATTGGAAAATCGACGACAGAAAATGTAACGTGAAAGTGACAGGGGAGAAAGTAACCGTAGAGAAGGAGGGAGGGAAGATGGGACGGGAGAAAAGGAAAGAATGGATCGGAAGAGAATGTGACAGGAGAGAAGACGGCAGGGGGAAAAGAGAACCAGACAGATGCAAACTGGAGAAGGAGCTACTCTGAGGCAGTGACTGAGGAGGCAATGAGGAAAGAGAGGGTGTTTATTAGCGACTCCATTATGAGAAAGACGGACAAGACACTAAGCGAGGGGAAGGACATCGTTGTTTGTCAATCGGGGGCTAGGATAGAACATGTGACCAAAAGGGTAGAGAAGGTATTGGGGCATGGCAAGGAAGGGTCTGTACTAGTACACGTAGGAACAAATAATGCAGACAGGGAAGGAACAACTGGGATAGTACAGAAGTATAGACAGTTAGTGAGGAAGCTAAAGAAGACAAGAGTTGAACAGATTACTCTCTCAGGAATTTGCCAGTAATGGGAGGAAGAGGGCAACGTATAGAAACTGCAAGAGGATGGCGATCAATGCACTAGTTGAGCAGATGTGTGAAGAAGAGGGGGTGGGATTCACAGATTTTTGGGGATACTTTGTTGGGAGGGAAGATATGTACATGAGATATGGCCTCCATCTTAGTGGAAAGGGGGCAGCAGTTTTCACAGAGAACCTGCTGCGATCTGTTGACAGTGGGACAGGTTGCATCTATTTAAACTAGATTCGCAGTGGGGACTCACAGAGAAGCCTGAAACTGGAGGCATAGATAAAGACAGCACAAATAAATCAGCAAAGAACAGTCTGGAAAACTCTTCTGAAGCTGGATATAAATGTGTTTGTTTAAATTCAAGGAATATAGTAAACAAACGAAATGAACTAAACATTACGGTAGAAGATATTGACCCTTACATAATAGCAAAAATAGATAAGCGAGTGAAAAATGAACAACTGTCAAACACGTTCCAAAAACGCCTTTTTAACGACTGCTAGTACCATTACGGTTCGTTGGATCCCAACAATATTGATGTTGTTTGGAAGTTTAAGCTTTCTGCTATTCAAACATAAATGGTTTCCTGATAATCATTCCTAAAATTAACTAAAAACGGACCTACAACCGGGCCCATTCCGGTGTCTTAGACACTGCGAACCATGTTGTTTCGTCGACACAGTTCACCAATCTACCGATTGAGGCACCACTATCTGATTTCATGGTATAAGCTCCACCCACTTAAAAACGGCTGCTAAAATGACATACGCGAAGTAGGCGTGACGTCACAATCACGTATATCGACCAACGCGACGAATTTAGACCCGTTGGGTGGCGTACGTTATTGTGACATCACGCACACGTAGATATATATCGGTTTCGCTGCGATCAAAGCACATCAATATCGCCGCGGTTTAAAAGTGGGTGGAACTTATAACATGAAATCAAGAAATGGTGAAGTGCGCATGTCTGAACCTATGCAAATTAGGAAAACAGCGAAGCAATCGGAAGATTAGTGTACTGAGTACCCGCCGCTAACATCGTTCGGAACCGTACAGAACACCGAAAATTGCATGATTGTAAGTCCGTTTGTCGGTGTTCTTTAAACGGTTACCGGGTAATCTAGATGACGCTAGAATAACAAAACTGCATCCTTTCAAATGATACCAAGATCGTCGGGACAGGACAAGCCGCGAGGGTGCTAGCGACCGTAGAATTTCATGTTTTGGACGTGTTGTGAGTTGTTCATTTTTCGTTCGCTTATCTATTTTTGATAATAGGTATAACCGAATCCTGGACCACCACCGATATATGAGATGCCGAATTGGGACTGACAGGATATGTAATTTTTAGGAAAGATAGAATAGGAAGAAAGGGAGGTGGAGTTATTTTACTAAAATTTTATTTTAATAAAATTAGAAAATCAGAAGCAGATTGTGAAGAAGCTGTTTGGTGTAACATAGTTACAGGAAACTCAACGTTAACAGTTGGGTTAGTTTATTGAAGTCCAAACATAAGCATAGAAGAGAATGAAAAAATACAAAACGCTATAAGGGAAGTAAGCAAATGGGACTGTATTATTATGGGGGATTTTAACCATGGGCATATACAATGGAAATCTCTACAGAGTATGGGGAGAGAGGACCACAAGTTTTTAGTTTTAGTTCAAGATACATTCCTTTCTCAACATGTGCTAGAACCAACCAGGGGTGAGAATGTGTTAGACATAGTTTTGTCCTCACAGAATGAATTAGTTGACAATGTCAAGATATGTGAGCCACTGGGGAGTAGCGATCACAACCAGATACATTTTACCATCAAAGTAAAATCAGAAAGGAATAGCAAAAAGCAGTATAGGAGAAATTTCCACAAAGGAAAGTATAAGGACATGAGGAAATATTTAATAAGACAGCAACAGAATGCTGGAATACATTAAAGAGTGGTATTAAGTGCATAGTTGATAAATTTGTACCTTTCAAAAAACAAGGGAAACGGTCCAAAAAGAAACACTTATCGAAAGAAGCCATTAGAAATATTAAGTATAAACAAATCATGTGGAAGTCATATAGATGTACTGGAAATTATGAAGACTACAACATTTATAAAGAAGCACTTAACCAAGCTACAGCTGAAATTAGAAATTCAAAGAGAAGCTATGAACAACAATTAGCTAGTAATATATAACATGACAGCAAAAATTTGTATGCGTATGTTCGAAGCAAACAGAAAGTTTAGGATAAGGTCGGTCCTCTAGAAGATAGTGCTGGAAATATAATATCGGAGTGATTCTTAATGGCAGAAGACCTGAATGAGTATTTTAATTCAGTGTTTACCAGGGAAGATATTAGTTTACTGCCAGTCCCAGAGGCTAAGTTCAAGGGGGTAGATTCAGACTATTTAGGACAGTTAATTGTAACCCTGGAAATGGTAGCTAAGAAAATAAGGGCTATGAAGGATAATAAATCACCTGGAATGGATG
Organism: Escarpia spicata; assembly: GCA_963995525.1. NCBI lineage: Eukaryota > Metazoa > Annelida > Polychaeta > Sabellida > Siboglinidae > Escarpia > Escarpia spicata. Next base: position 69,610,455 of record OZ023205.1, on the reverse strand, counting down.
GGATTCTACCCAAACTACTGTTGGAAATTGTAGAACAAATTAGCGTACCGCTTGCAACAGTTTTCAATTTGTCACTAGAAGAGGGAGTGGTTCCTTTAGAATGGAAAGAGGCAAACAAATACCATTATTTAAAAAAGGTTCGAGAAACAAGTCAAAGAACTATAGACCAGTGAGTTTAACGTCAGTGATTTGCAAATTATTAGAACGACTAATTAAAGATCACATGGTGGATTTTCTTGTCAAACATAACTTGATAAACCCATCTCAACATGGGTTTTTTAAAGCGAGGTCATGCTTATCAAATATATTATGTTTTTTGGAAGACATCACTAAGTGGGTAGATGAGGGATCACCAGTAGATATCGTCTACATAGATTTTCAAAAAGTTTTTGACAAAGTACCACATCAAAGATTACAGCTTAAAGTAAAGGCCCATGGCATAGGAAATGGTATAATAAACTGGATAGAAAAATGGCTGATTGACAGAAGACAATGTGTAGTAGTTGATGGGGAGGCTTCAAACTGGAAATCGGTATGGAGTGGGGTACCACAGGGATCAGTACTAGGACCTATATTATTCTTAATATATATCAACGATTTGGATGATGAAATAACAATCAAGGGCTTGAAATTTGTGGATGATATAAACGTGTTTAGAAGGATTAAAAGTTATAGAGATAGACAGCATTTACAAGATGATCTTGACAGGTTGATCAAATGCTCTGAAAAGTGGCAAATGCTGTTCAATTTTGGGAAATGTAAATGCCTCCACACTGGACATGGGAACAAAGAGGTAGAATATACAATGGGGGGTTACTGTAGTAAGTGCTACTGTAAAAGAAAAAGGACTTTGGGTTAACCATTAGTGCTGATATGAAGGTTTCAGAGCAGTGCAGAATTGCAACTTCAAAGGGAAATCAAATCCTTGGATTAATTAGGCGAAATATAGCATATACGGAAAGAGAACTAATAATACCGCTGTACAATGCAATAGTGAGGCCTCATTTAGAATATTGTATACAAGCGTTGAGGCCATATCGCAAGAAGGATATAGATATGCTAGAAAGAGTACAGAGGAGAGCGACTAAAATGATACCAAAACTGAGGGATCTTAGTTATGAAATTCACCTAAAAGAATGTGGTTTAACAACACTAGAGACTAGGAGATTGAGAGAAGATCAGATAGAAGTGCTTAGAATAATAAATGGTTATGAAAATATTGATAGAAATATTATTTTCTCAATTAAGAAAGATAGAAGGACTAGAGGACATGAAGTTACATTAGTAAAGGAGCAGTGTACATTAGATATAAGAAAGTTCTCATTTTCACAAAGGACTGTAAATGAATGGAACAGATTATCTGCTGATTGTTTGGGTGCTAGTAGCGTGAATATGTTTAAAAATAAAATCGACACATACCTCAGAAGGGCGGGATACACGTAGATAAAAGGGTTGGACTCTCGATAAGCCAAAGGGCTTCATTGTCCACCTGCCACCTAGAGTTAATTATCTGGGTGGCAATCTTGTTAAAACGTTTGAGGCATTGTGTGCCTTGCTCAGAATGATTCATTTCATTCTGATCGACTGTTTTAAGTGTCATTGTTCACCATGTATAATGCTTGCATACAGGACTGCCAATGAAGATCACGTACTTTGTTGGTCCGTACGACCTGCTGGACACACAGACCAGGACCAGCGTGCCAATGACCATTGAATGTGAGTATGAATCTTCTCATCCTTACTTTTAGTCCAGTTGATCTGTACATTATTCTACCACCTTTTTCCGGTGCTGTACCAACTCACACACCTTCAGCCATGGTGTTGATTTATGCAAAACACATTAGTCTTCAAATAAACATATTTTTGTTAGCAGTGATAATAGTTGTCTTCTGTGTCCTGTGTCGAATGTTTTCCTTTATGCACTTTTATCTCTCTTCCAACAGCAATCCGAGAGAGGAAGCTAGGGCACAGTGTAACAGTCGGAATCGAGAGTTCGGCTGCACACAAGTTACCCACAATGCCTCTGATGACAATAAGTAAGACGACGGATGGGAAAAGGTGTGTAGAGTATAATATATTCCGATGTATGTTTGTCCGCGCTACATTCAGTTGGTGTTAATGTAGGTTTTCATTACCACTGGGTCTTAAGATTTCACATTAGCTGCAGCATCAGGGTGGTCAGCTTCATGTAAATTTTGTCATATTTTGTGGATAATGAAGCTCTTATCTGTAATAACCATTTCTTAACTATAGATAACCACATCTGTAGACGTATAGTTCGCTGTAATTGTTCAGAGAGACCTGCTAAATG